>CAJNDT010006245.1:0-342469 GCA_905221615.1 Symbiodinium sp. CCMP2592
CCACCGGCCTCGGGATGCCACCAGCAGAATTTTAGTTCGCGACCTGCCCGCAAGTCCCCGAACACCATCGCTTCAAGAAAAGCGACTCAGTCCCCGAACACCATCGCTTCAAGAAAAACGACTCGAGTTTCGTGGCCTGCCCCAAGTCCCTGAATGCCGTCGCTTTGCACAAGAGTGTGAGATAGAGTACGGGCACCAGTTTAAGTAAATTGGTGATTTGGACCCCTTATACAGGAAGTCTTGTTGAAGCCGGCTTCAAACTGGCCTCAAATCAAAACCTGCCCCAATACTGGGGCGGTTTTTGAGGCCGGGCTCCACAATACGATTCCCCCATACTGGGACTGTGTTTGAAGCCCACGTCACCAATTTACTTAAACTGGTGCCGTACTCTATTTAACAGTATTGGGGAAGTGTATTTGGAAGACAAATACTCCCCTGAAGCAAGCTTCAATAGCTTCCCCAATACTGGGACGGTATTTGATGCCAGTTTGAAGCCGGCGTCAATAGGGCTTCAAATACGATTCCCCAATACTGGGACGGTATTTGAAGCCGAGGGGACTCGGGGTATTTAAAATTCTAAATAGACGAGTAACCATGAGGACTCGTCTTGGGTCAGCCACCGGCCTCGGGATGCCACCAGCAGAATTTTAGTTCGCGACCTGCCCCCAAGTCCCCGAACACCAGCGCTTCAAGAAAAGCGACTCAGTCCCCGAACACCATCGCTTCAAGAAAAACGACTCGAGTTCGTGGCCTGCCCCAAGTCCCTGAATGCCGTCGCTTTGCACAAGAGTCGCTTTTCTTGAAGCGATGGTGTTCGGGGACTTGCGGGCAGGTCGCGAACTAAAATTCTGCTGGTGGCATCCCGAGGCCGGTGGCTGACCCAAGACGAGTCCTCATGGTTACTCGTCTATTTAGAATTTTAAATACCCCGAGTCCCCTCGGCTTCAAATACCGTCCCAGTATTGGGGAATCGTATTTGAAGCCCTATTGAAGCCGGCTTCAAACTGGCATCAAATACCGTTCCAGTATTGGGGAAGCTATTGAAGCTTGCTTCAGGGGAGTATTTGTCTTCCAAATACACTTCCCCAATACTGTGAAATAGAGTACGGCACCAGTTTAAGTAAATTGGTGACGTCGGCTTCAAACACAGTCCCAGTATGGGGGAATCGTATTGTGGAGCCCGGCCTCAAAAACCGCCCCAGTATTGGGGCAGGTTTTGCTTTGAGGCCGCTGGTGGCATCCAGAGGCCGGTGGCTGACCCAAGACGAGTCCTCATGGTTACTCGTCTATTTAGAATTTTAAATACCCCGACTCCCCTCGGCTTCAAATACCGTCCCAGTATTGGGGAATCGTATTTGAAGCCCTATTGAAGCCGGCTTCAAACTGGCATCAAATACCGTCCCAGTATTGGGGAAGCTATTGAAGCTTGCTTCAGGGGAGTATTTGTCTTCCAAATACACTTCCCCAATAATGTGAAATAGAGTACGGCACCAGTTTAAGTAAATTGGTGACGTGGGCTTCAAACACAGTCCCAGTATGGGGGAATCGTATTGTGGAGCCCGGCCTCAAAAACCGCCCCAGTATTGGTGCAGGTTTTGCTTTGAGGCCAGTTTGAAGCCGGCTTCAACAAGACTTCCTGTATAAGGGGTCCAAATCACCAATTTACTTAAACTGGTGCCCGTATTCTATCTCACACTCTTGTGCAAAGCGACGGCATTCAGGGACTTGGGGCAGGCCACGAACTCGAGTCGTTTTTCTTGAAGCGATGGTGTTCGGGGACTGAGTCGCTTTTCTTGAAGCGATGGTGTTCGGGGACTTGGGGGCAGGTCGCGAACTAAAATTCTGCTGGTGGCATCCCGAGGCCGGTGGCTGACCCAAGACGAGTCCTCATGGTGAGTCCCCTCGGCTTCAAATACCGTCCCAGTATTGGGGAATCGTATTTGAAGCCCTATTGAAGCCGGCTTCAAACTGGCATCAAATACCGTCCCAGTATTGGGGAAGCTATTGAAGCTTGCTTCAGGGGAGTATTTGTCTTCCAAATACACTTCCCCAATACTGTGAAATAGAGTACGGCACCAGTTTAAGTAAATTGGTGACGTGGGCTTCAAACACAGTCCCAGTATGGGGGAATCGTATTGTGGAGCCCGGCCTCAAAAACCGCCCCAGTATTGGGGCAGGTTTTGCTTTGAGGCCAGTTTGAAGCCGGCTTCAACAAGACTTCCTGTATAAGGGGTCCAAATCACCAATTTACTTAAACTGGTGCCCGTACTCTATCTCACACTCTTGTGCAAAGCGACGGCATTCAGGGACTTGGGGCAGGCCACGAACTCGAGTCGTTTTTCTTGAAGCGATGGTGTTCGGGGACTGAGTCGCTTTTCTTGAAGCGATGGTGTTCGGGGACTTGGGGGCAGGTCGCGAACTAAAATTCTGCTGGTGGCATCCCGAGGCCGGTGGCTGACCCAAGACGAGTCCTCATGGTTACTCGTCTATTTAGAATTTTAAATACCCCGAGTCCCCTCGGCTTCAAATACCGTCCCAGTATTGGGGAATCGTATTTGAAGCCCTATTGAAGCCGGCTTCAAACTGGCATCAAATACCGTCCCAGTATTGGGGAAGCTATTGAAGCTTGCTTCAGGGGAGTATTTGTCTTCCAAATACACTTCCCCAATACTGTGAAATAGAGTACGGCACCAGTTTAAGTAAATTGGTGACGTGGGCTTCAAACACAGTCCCAGTATGGGGGAATCGTATTGTGGAGCCCGGCCTCAAAACCGCCCCAGTATTGGGGCAGGTTTTGCTTTGAGGCCGCTGGTGGCATCCCGAGGCCGGTGGCTGACCCAAGACGAGTCCTCATGGTTACTCGTCTATTGAGAATTTTAAATACCCCGAGTCCCCTCGGCTTCAAATACCGTCCCAGTATTGGGGAATCGTATTTGAAGCCCTATTGAAGCCGGCTTCAAACTGGCTTCAAATACCGTCCCAGTATTGGGGAAGCTATTGAAGCCTGCTTCACGGGAGTATTTGTCTTCCCAATACACTTCCCCAATACTGTGAAACAGAGTACGGCACCAGTTTAAGTAAATTGGTGACGTGGGCTTAACACAGTCCGCAGTATGGGGGAATCTTATTGTTGGAGCGGCCCACACCGGCCTCAAAAAACCGCCCCAGTAATTGTGGGCAGGTTTTCGCTTTGGAGGCCGCTGTGGTGGCAATCCGATTCCGGCTGACCCAAGACGATTCCTCATGGTTACCCGTCTATTTAGAATTTTAAATATCCCGAGTCCCCTCGGCTTCAAATACCGTCCCAGTATTGGGGAATCGTATTTGAAGCCCTATTGAAGCCGGCTTCAAACTGGCATCAAATACCGTCCCAGTATTGGGGAAGCTATTGAAGCTTGCTTCAGGGGAGTATTTGTCTTCCCAATACACTTCCCCAATACTGTGAAATAGAGTACGGCACCAGTTTAAGTAAATTGGTGACGTGGGCTTCAAACACAGTCCCAGTATGGGGGAATCGTATTGTGGAGCCGGGCCTCAAAAACCGCCCCAGTATTGGGGCAGGTTTTGCTTTGAGGCCAGTTTGAAGCCGGCTTCAACAAGACTTCCTGTATAAGGGGTCCAAATCACCAATTTACTTAAACTGGGGCCCGTACTCTATCTCACACTCTTGTGCAAAGCGACGGCATTCAGGGACTTGGGGCAGGCCACGAACTCGAGTCGCTTTTCTTGAAGCGATGGTGTTCGGGGACTTGGGGGCAGGTCGCGAACTAAAATTCTGCTGGTGGCATCCCGAGGCCGGTGGCTGACCCAAGACGAGTCCTCATGGTTCCTCGTCTATTTAGAATTTTAAATACCCCGAGTCCCCTCGGCTTCAAATACCGTCCCAGTATTGGGGAATCGTATTTGAAGCCCTATTGAAGCCGGCTTCAAACTGGCATCAAATACCGTCCCAGTATTGGGGAAGCTATTGAAGCTTGCTTCAGGTGAGTATTTGTCTTCCAAATACACTTCCCCAATACTGTGAAATAGAGTACGGCACCAGTTTAAGTAAATTGGTGACGTGGGCTTCAAACACAGTCCCAGTATGGGGGAATCATATTGTGGAGCCCGGCCTCAAAAACCGCCCCAGTATTGGGGCAGGTTTTGCTTTGAGGCCGCTGGTGGCATCCCGAGGCCGGTGGCTGACCCAAGACGAGCCCTCATGGTTACTCGTCTATTTAGAATTTTAAATACCCCGAGTCCCCTCGGCTTCAAATACCGTCCCAGTATTGGGAAATCGTATTTGAAGCCCTATTGAAGCCGGCTTCAAACTGGCATCAAATACCGTCCCAGTATTGGGGAAGCTATTGAAGCTTGCTTCAGGGGAGTATTTGTCTTCCAAATACACTTCCCCAATACTGTGAAATAGAGTACGGCACCAGTTTAAGTAAATTGGTGACGTGGGCTTCAAACACAGTCCCAGTATGGGGGGATCGTATTGTGGAGCCCGGCCTCAAAAACCGCCCCAGTATTGGGGCAGGTTTTGCTTTGAGGCCAGTTTGAAGCCGGCTTCAACAAGACTTCCTGTATAAGGGTCCAAATCACCATTTACCTTAAAACTGGTGCCCGTACTCTTCTCAACACCTCTTGTTCAAAGCGCGGCACTTTCAGGGACATTGGGCAGGCACGAACTCGAGTCGTTTTTTCTGAAGCATGGTCATTCTCGGGCCTGATTCCGCTTTTCCTTTGAAGCGATTGGTAGTTCGGGGACCTTGGGGCGGTCCGCGAACTAAATTCTGCTGGTGGCAATCCCTAGGCCGTGGCTGACCGCCAAGACGAGTCCTCATTGTTACGCGTCTATTTAGAACTTTAAATACCCCGAGTCCCCTCGGCTTCAAATACCGTCCCAGTATTGGGGAATCGTATTTGAAGCCCTATTGAAGCCGGCTTCAAACTGGCATCAAATACCGTCCCAGTATTGGGGAAGCTATTGAAGCTTGCTTCAGGGGAGTATTTGTCTTTCAAATACACTTCCCCAATACTGTGAAATAGAGTACGGCACCAGTTTAAGTAAATTGGTGACGTGGGCTTCAAACACAGTCCCAGTATGGGGGAATCGTATTGTGGCGCCCGGCCTCAAAAACCGCCCCAGTATTGGGGCAGGTTTTGCTTTGAGGCCGCTGGTGGCATCCCGAGGCCGGTGGCTGACCCAAGACGAGTCCTCATGGTGAGTCCCCTCGGCTTCAAATACCGTCCCAGTATTGGGGAATCGTACTTGAAGCCCTATTGAAGCCGGCTTCAAACTGGCATCAAATACCGTCCCAGTATTGGGGAAGCTATTGAAGCTTGCTTCAGGGGAGTATTTGTCTTCCAAATACACTTCCCCAATACTGTGAAATAGAGTACGGCACCAGTTTAAGTAAATTGGTGACGTGGGCTTTAAACACAGTCCCAGTATGGGGGAATCGTATTGTGGAGCCCGGCCTCAAAAACCGCCCCAGTATTGGGGCAGGTTTTGCTTTGAGGCCGCTTTTGGCATCGCGAGGCCGGTGGCTGACCCAAGACGAGTCCTCATGGTTACTCGTCTATTTAGAATTTTAAATACCCCGAGTCCCCTCGGCTTCAAATACCGTCCCAGTATTGGGGAATCGTATTTGAAGCCCTATTGAAGCCGGCTTCAAACTGGCATCAAATACCGTCCCAGTATTGGGGAAGCTATTGAAGCTTGCTTCAGGGGAGAATTTGTCTTCCAAATACACTTCCCCAATACTGTGAAATAGAGTACGGCACCAGTTTAAGTAAATTGGTGACGTGGGCTTCAAACACAGTCCCAGTATGGGGAAATCGTATTGTGGAGCCCGGCCTCAAAAACCGCCCCAGTATTGGGGCAGGTTTTGCTTTGAGGCCAGTTTGAAGCCGGCTTCAACAAGACTTCCTGTATAATGGGTCCAAATCACCAATTTACTTAAACTGGTGCCCGTACTCTATCTCACACTCTTGTGCAAAGCGACGGCATTCAGGGACTTGGGGCAGGCCGCGAACTCGAGTCGTTTTTCTTGAAGCGATGGTGTTCGGGGACTGAGTCGCTTTTCTTGAAGCGATGGTGTTCGGGGACTTGGGGGCAGGTCGCGAACTAAAATTCTGCTGGTGCCATCCCGAGGCCGGTGGCTGACCCAAGACGAGTCCTCATGGTTACTCGTCTATTTAGAATTTTAAATACCCCGAGTCCCCTCGGCTTCAAATACCGTCCCAGTATTGGGGAATCGTATTTGAAGCCCTATTGAAGCCGGCTTCAAACTGGCATCAAATACCGTTCCAGTATTGGGGAAGCTATTGAAGCTTGCTTCAGGGGAGTATTTGTCTTCCAAATACACTTCCCCAATACTGTGAAATAGAGTACGGCACCAGTTTAAGTAACTTGGTGACGTGGGCTTCAAACACAGTCCCAGTATGGGGGAATCGTATTGTGGAGCCCGGCCTCAAAAACCGCCCCAGTATTGGGGCGGGTTTTGCTTTGAGGCCAGTTTGAAGCCGGCTTCAACAAGACTTCCTGTATAAGGGGTCCAAATCACCAATTTACTTAAACTGGTGCCCGTACTCTATCTCACACTCTTGTGCAAAGCGACTGCATTCAGGGACTTGGGGCAGGCCACGAACTCGAGTCGTTTTTCTTGAAGCGATGGTGTTCGGGGACTGAGTCGCTTTTCTTGAAGCGATGGTGTTCGGGGACTTGGGGGCAGGTCGCAAACTAAAATTCTGCTGGTGGCATCCCGAGGCCGGTGGCTGACCCAAGACGAGTCCTCATGGTTACTCGTCTATTTAGAATTTTAAATACCCCGAGTCCCCTCGGCTTCAAATACCGTCCCAGTATTGGGGAATCGTATTTGAAGCCCTATTGAAGCCTGCTTCAAACTGGCATCAAATACCGTCCCAGTATTGGGGAAGCTATTGAAGCTTGCTTCAGGGGAGTATTTGTCTTCCAAATACACTTCCCCAATACTGTGAAATAGAGTACGGCACCAGTTTAAGTAAATTGGTGACGTGGGCTTCAAACACAGTCCCAGTATGGGGGAATCGTATTGTGGAGCCCGGCCTCAAAAACAGCCCCAGTATTGGGGCAGGTTTTGCTTTGAGGCCAGTTTGAAGCCGGCTTCAACAAGACTTCCTGTATAAGGGGTCCAAATCACCAATTTACTTAAACTGGTTCCCGTACTCTATCTCACACTCTTGTGCAAAGCGACGGCATTCAGGGACTTGGGGCAGGCCACGAACTCGAGTCGTTTTTCTTGAAGCGATGGTGTTCGGGGACTGAGTCGCTTTTCTTGAAGCGATGGTGTTCGGGGACTTGGGGGCAGGTCGCGAACTAAAATTCTGCTGGTGGCATCCCGAGGCCGGTGGCTGACCCAAGACGAGGCCTCATGGTTACTCGTCTATTTAGAATTTTAAATACCCCGAGTCCCCTCGGCTTCAAATACCGTCCCAGTATTGGGGAATCGTATTTGAAGCCCTATGGAAGCCGGCTTCAAACTGGCTTCAAATACCGTCCCAGTATTGGGGAAGCTATTGAAGCCTGCTTCACGGGAGTATTTGTCTTCCAAATACACTTCCCCAATACTGTGAAACAGAGTACGGCACCAGTTTAAGTAAATTGGTGACGTGGGCCTTCAACCCAGTCCCAGTAGGGGGGACTCGTATGTGGAGCCCGGCCTCAAAACGCCCCAGTATTGGGGCATGGTTTTTGCTTTTGAGGCCGCTGTTGGCATCCCGAGGCCGGTGGCTGCCCCCAAGACGAGTCCTCATGGTTACTCGCTAATTAGAATTTTTAAATACACGAGTCCCCCTCGGCTTCAAATACCGTCCCAGTATTGGGGAATCGTATTTGAAGCCCTATTGAAGCCGGCTTCAAACTGGCATCAAATACCGTCCCAGTATTGGGGAAGCTATTGAAGCTTGCTTCAGGGGAGTATTTGTCTTCCAAATACACTTCCCCAATACTGTGAAATAGAGTACGGCACCAGTTTAAGTAAATTGGTGACGTGGGCTTCAAACACAGTCCCAGTATGGGGGCATCGTATTGTGGAGCCCGGCCTCAAAAACCGCCCCAGTATTGGGGCAGGTTTTGCTTTGAGGCCAGTTTGAAGCCGGCTTCAACAAGACTTCCTGTATACGGGGTCCAAATCACCAATTTACTTAAACTGGTGCCCGTACTCTATCTCACACTCTTGTGCAAAGCGACGGCATTCAGGGACTTGGGGCAGGCCACGAACTCGAGTCGTTTTTCTTGAAGCGATGGTGTTCGGGGACTGAGTCGCTTTTCTTGAAGCGATGGTGTTCGGAGACTTGGGGGCAGGTCGCGAACTAAAATTCTGCTGGTGGCATCCCGAGGCCGGTGGCTGACCCAAGACGAGTCCTCATGGTTACTCGTCTATTTAGAATTTTAAATACCCCGAGTCCCCTCGGCTTCAAATACCGTCCCAGTATTGGAGAATCGTATTTGAAGCCCTATTGAAGCCGGCTTCAAACTGGCATCAAATACCGTCCCAGTATTGGGGAAGCTATTGAAGCTTGCTTCAGGGGAGTATTTGTCTTCCAAATACACTTCCCCAATACTGTGAAATAGAGTACGGCACCAGTTTAAGTAAATTGGTGACGTGGGCTTCAAACACAGTCCCAGTATGGGGGAATCGCATTGTGGAGCCCACACTCTTGTGCAAAGCGACGGCATTCAGGGACTTGGGGCAGGCCACGAACTCGAGTCGCTTTTCTTGAAGCGATGGTGTTCGGGGACTTGGGGGCAGGTCGCGAACTAAAATTCTGCTGGTGGCATCCCGAGGCCGGTGGCTGACCCAAGACGAGTCCTCATGGTTACTCGTCTATTTAGACTTTTAAATACCCCGAGTCCCCTCGGCTTCAAATACCGTCCCAGTATTGGGGAATCGTATTTGAAGCCCTATTGAAGCCGGCTTCAAACTGGCATCAAATACCGTCCCAGTATTGGGGAAGCTATTGAAGCTTGCTTCAGGGGAGTATTTGTCTTCCAAATACAATTCCCCAATACTGTGAAATAGAGTACGGCACCAGTTTAAGTAAATTGGTGACGTGGGCTTCAAACACAGTCCCAGTATGGGGGAATCGTATTGTGGAGCCCGGCCTCAAAAACCGCCCCAGTATTGGGGCAGGTTTTGCTTTGAGGCCAGTTTGAAGCCGGCTTCAACCAGACTTCCTGTATAAGGGGTCCAAATCACCAATTTACTTAAACTGGTGCCCGTACTCTATCTCACACTCTTGTGCAAAGCGACGGCATTCAGGGACTGGGGCAGGCCACGACTCGTAAAATCTAATAGCGTAGTAACCCATGAGGACTCGTATGGGGTCAGCCACCGGCCTCGGGATACACCAGCAGGAATTTAGTTCCGACCTGCTCCAAGTCCCCGAACACCCATCGCTCAAAAAAAGCGACCGAGTTCGTGGCCTGCCCCAAGTCCCTGAATGCCGTCGCTTTGCACAAGAGTGTGAGATAGAGTACGGGCACCAGTTTAAGTAAATTGGTGATTTGGACCCCTTATACAGGAAGTCTTGTTGAAGCCGGCTTCAAACTGGCCTCAAAGCAAAACCCGCCCCAATACTGGGGCGGTTTTTGAGGCCGGGCTCCACAATACGATTCCCCCATACTGGGACTGTGTTTGAAGCCCACGTCACCAATTTACTTAAACTGGTGCCGTACTCTATTTCACATTATTGGGGAAGTGTATTTGGAAGACAAATACTCCCCTGAAGCAAGCTTCAATAGCTTCCCCAATACTGGGACGGTATTTGATGCCAGTTTGAAGCCGGCTTCAATAGGGCTTCAAATACGATTCCCCAATACTGGGACGGTATTTGAAGCCGAGGGGACGCACCATGAAGAATCGTCTTGGGTCAGCCAATCGGACTCGGGATTGCAACCAGCAGGAATTTTTGTAGTTCGCGACCTGCCCCCAAGTCCACGAACACCATCGCT
Organism: Symbiodinium sp. CCMP2592; assembly: GCA_905221615.1. Classification (NCBI taxonomy): domain Eukaryota; class Dinophyceae; order Suessiales; family Symbiodiniaceae; genus Symbiodinium; species Symbiodinium sp. CCMP2592. The sequence continues at coordinate 9,980 of CAJNDT010006245.1, forward strand.
TCAAGAAAAGCGACTCAGAGTGTGAGATAGAGTACGGGCACCAGTTTAAGTAAATTGGTGATTTGGACCCCTTATACAGGAAGTCTTGTTGAAGCCAGTCCCCGAACACCATCGCTTCAAGAAAAACGACTCGGCCTCAAAAACCGCCCCAGTATTGGGGCAGGTTTTGCTTTGAGGCCAGTTTGAAGCCGGCTTCAACAAGACTTCCTGTATAAGGGGTCCAAATCACCAATTTACTTAAACTGGTGCCCGTACTCTATCTCACAGTCTTGTGCAAAGCGACGGCATTCAGGGACTTGGGGCAGGCCACGAACTCGAGTCGCTTTTCTTGAAGCGATGGTGTTCGGGGACTTGGGGGCAGGTCGCGAACTAAAATTCTGCTGGTGGCATCCCGAGGCCGGTGGCTGACCCAAGACGAGTCCTCATGGTTACTCGTCTATTTAGAATTTTAAATACCCCGAGTCCCCTCGGCTTCAAATACCGTCCCAGTATTGGGGGATCGTATTTGAAGCCCTATGGAAGCCGCTTCAAACTAACCATGAAGGACCTCGGCTTGGGTCAGCCACCGGCCTCGGATGCACCACGCCTCAAGCAAAACATTCCCCAATACTGGGGCGGTTTTGAGGCCGGGCTCCCCATACGAGATTCCCATGGGGGAGGGGGGCGCCATACTGGGACTGTGTTTGAAGCCGTCACCAATTTACTTAAACTGGTGCCGTACTCTGTTTCACAGTATTGGGGAAGTGTATTTGGAAGACAAATACTCCCGTGAAGCAGGCTTCAATAGCTTCCCCAATACTGGGACGGTATTTGAAGCCAGTTTGAAGCCGGCTTCAATAGGGCTTCAAATACGATTCCCCAATACTGGGACGGTATTTGAAGCCGAGGGGACTCGGGGTATTTAAAATTCTAAATAGACGAGGAACCATGAGGACTCGTCTTGGGTCAGCCACCGGCCTCGGGATGCCACCAGCAGAATTTTAGTTCGCGACCTGCCCCCAAGTCCCCGAACACCATCGCTTCAAGAAAAGCGACTCAGTCCCCGAACACCATCGCTTCAAGAAAAACGACTCGAGTTCGTGGCCTGCCCCAAGTCCCTGAATGCCGTCGCTTTGCACAAGAGTGTGAGATAGAGTACGGGCACCAGTTTAAGTAAATTGGTGATTTGGACCCCTTATACAGGAAGTCTTGTTGAAGCCGGCTTCAAACTGGCCTCAAAGCAAAACCTGCCCCAATACTGGGGCGGTTTTTGAGGCCGGGCTCCACAATACGATTCCCCCATACTGGGACTGTGTTTGAAGCCCACGTCACCAATTTACTTAAACTGGTGCCGTACTCTATTTCACAGTATTGGGGAAGTGTATTTGGAAGACAAATACTCCCCTGAAGCAAGCTTCAATAGCTTCCCCAATACTGGGACGGTATTTGATGCCAGTTTGAAGCAGGCTTCAATAGGGCTTCAAATACGATTCCCCAATACTGGGACGGTATTTGAAGCCGAGGGGACTCGGGGTATTTAAAATTCTAAATAGACGAGTAACCATGAGGACTCGTCTTGGGTCAGCCACCGGCCTCGGGATGCCACCAGCGGCCTCAACAAAGCAAAACCTGCCCCAATACTGGGGCGGTTTTTGAGGCCGGGCTCCACAATACGATTCCCCCATACTGGGACTGTGTTTGAAGCCCACGTCACCAATTTACTTAAACTGGTGCCGTACTCTATTTCACAGTATTGGGGAAGTGTATTTGGAAGACAAATACTCCCCTGAAGCAAGCTTCAATAGCTTCCCCAATACTGGGACGGTATTTGATGCCAGTTTGAAGCCGGCTTCAATAGGGCTTCAAATACGATTCCCCAATACTGGGACGGTATTTGAAGCCGAGGGGACTCGGGGTATTTAAAATTCTAAATAGACGAGTAACCATGAGGACTCGTCTTGGGTCAGCCACCGGCCTCGGGATGCCACCAGCAGAATTTTAGTTCGCGACCTGCCCCCAAGTCCCCGAACACCATCGCTTCAAGAAAAGCGACTCAGTCCCCGAACACCATCGCTTCAAGAAAAACGACTCGAGTTCGTGGCCTGCCCCAAGTCCCTGAATGCCGTCGCTTTGCACAAGAGTGTGAGATAGAGTACGGGCACCAGTTTAAGTAAATTGGTGATTTGGACCCCTTATACAGGAAGTCTTGTTGAAGCCGGCTTCAAACTGGCCTCAAAGCAAAACCTGCCCCAATACTGGGGCGGTTTTTGAGGCCGGGCTCCACAATACGATTCCCCCATACTGGGACTGTGTTTGAAGCCCACGTCACCAATTTACTTAAACTGGTGCCGTACTCTATTTCACAGTATTGGGGAAGTGTATTTGGAAGACAAATACTCCCCTGAAGCAAGCTTCAATAGCTTCCCCAATACTGGGACGGTATTTGATGCCAGTTTGAAGCCGGCTTCAATAGGGCTTCAAATACGATTCCCCAATACTGGGACGGTATTTGAAGCCGAGGGGACTCGGGGTATTTAAAATTCTAAATAGACGAGTAACCATGAGGACTCGTCTTGGGTCAGCCACCGGCCTCGGGATGCCACCAGCGGCCTCAAAGCAAAACCTGCCCCAATACTGGGGCGGTTTTTGAGGCCGGGCTCCACAATACGATTCCCCCATACTGGGACTGTGTTTGAAGCCCACGTCACCAATTTACTTAAACTGGTGCCGTACTCTATTTCACAGTATTGGGGAAGTGTATTTGGAAGACAAATACTCCCCTGAAGCAAGCTTCAATAGCTTCCCCAATACTGGGACGGTATTTGATGCCAGTTTGAAGCCGGCTTCAATAGGGCTTCAAATACGATTCCCCAATACTGGGACGGTATTTGAAGCCGAGGGGACTCGGGGTATTTAAAATTCTAAATAGACGAGTAACCATGAGGACTCGTCTTGGGTCAGCCACCGGCCTCGGGATGCCACCAGCAGAATTTTAGTTCGCGACCTGCCCCCAAGTCCCCGAACACCATCGCTTCAAGAAAAGCGACTCAGTCCCCGAACACCATCGCTTCAAGAAAAACGACTCGAGTTCGTGGCCTGCCCCAAGTCCCTGAATGCCGTCTCTTTGCACAAGAGTGTGAGATAGAGTACGGGCACCAGTTTAAGTAAATTGGTGATTTGGACCCCTTATACAGGAAGTCTTGTTGAAGCCGGCTTCAAACTGGCCTCAAAGCAAAACCTGCCCCAATACTGGGGCGGTTTTTGAGGCCGGGCTCCACAATACGATTCCCCCATACTGGGACTGTGTTTGAAGCCCACGTCACCAATTTACTTAAACTGGTGCCGTACTCTATTTCACAGTATTGGGGAAGTGTATTTGGAAGACAAATACTCCCCTGAAGCAAGCTTCAATAGCTTCCCCAATACTGGGACGGTATTTGATGCCAGTTTGAAGCCGGCTTCAATAGGGCTTCAAATACGATTCCCCAATACTGGGACGGTATTTGAAGCCGAGGGGGCTCGGGGTATTTAAAATTCTAAATAGACGAGTAACCATGAGGACTCGTCTTGGGTCAGCCACCGGCCTCGGGATGCCACCAGCAGAATTTTAGTTCGCGACCTGCCCCCAAGTCCCCGAACACCATCGCTTCAAGAAAAGCGACTCAGTCCCCGAACACCATCGCTTCAAGAAAAACGACTCGAGTTCGTGGCCTGCCCCAAGCCCCTGAATGCCGTCGCTTTGCACAAGAGTGTGAGATAGAGTACGGGCACCAGTTTAAGTAAATTGGTGATTTGGACCCCTTATACAGGAAGTCTTGTTGAAGCCGGCTTCAAACTGGCCTCAAAGCAAAACCTGCCCCAATAGTGGGGCGGTTTTTGAGGCCGGGCTCCACAATACGATTCCCCCATACTGGGACTGTGTTTGAAGCCCACGTCACCAATTTACTTAAACTGGTGCCGTACTCTATTTCACAGTATTGGGGAAGTGTATTTGGAAGACAAATACTCCCCTGAAGCAAGCTTCAATAGCTTCCCCAATACTGGGACGGTATTTGATGCAAGTTTGAAGCCGGCTTCAATAGGGCTTCAAATACGATTCCCCAATACTGGGACGGTATTTGAAGCCGAGGGGACTCGGGGTATTTAAAATTCTAAATAGACGAGTAACCATGAGGACTCGTCTTGGGTCAGCCACCGGCCTCGGGATGCCACCAGCAGAATTTTAGTTCGCGACCTGCCCCCAAGTCCCCGAACACCATCGCTTCAAGAAAAGCGACTCAGTCCCCGAACACCATCGCTTCAAGAAAAACGACTCGAGTTCGTGGCCTGCCCCAAGTCCCTGAATGCCGTCGCTTTGCACAAGAGTGTGAGATAGAGTACGGGCACCAGTTTAAGTAAATTGGTGATTTGGACCCCTTATACAGGAAGTCTTGTTGAAGCCGGCTTCAAACTGGCCTCAAAGCAAAACCTGCCCCAATACTGGGGCGGTTTTTGAGGCCGGGCTCCACAATACGATTCCCCCATACTGGGACTGTGTTTGAAGCCCACGTCACCAATTTACTTAAACTGGTGCCGTACTCTATTTCACAGTATTGGGGAAGTGTATTTGGAAGACAAATACTCCCCTGAAGCAAGCTTCAATAGCTTCCCCAATACTGGGACGGTATTTGATGCCAGTTTGAAGCCGGCTTCAATAGGGCTTCAAATACGATTCCCCAATACTGGGACGGTATTTGAAGCCGAGGGGACTCGAGTAACCATGAGGACTCGTCTTGGGTCAGCCACCGGCCTCGGGATGCCACCAGCAGAATTTTAGTTCGCGACCTGCCCCCAAGTCCCCGAACACCATCGCTTCAAGAAAAGCGACTCCGTCCCCGAACACCATCGCTTCAAGAAAAACGACTCGAGTTCGTGGCCTGCCCCAAGTCCCTGAATGCCGTCGCTTTGCACAAGAGTCGCTTTGCTTGAAGCGATGTGTCGGGGGACTGCGGGGCAGGGGTCGCGACAAAAAAATGTCTTGATGGTGGCATTCCCGAGGCCGGTGGATGACCCAAGGGGGACGAGTCCTCATGGTTTACTCGTCTATTTAGAATTTTAAATACCCCGAGTCCCCTCGGCTTCAAATACCGTCCCAGTATTGGGGAATCGTATTTGAAGCCCTATTGAAGCCGGCTTCAAACTGGCTTCAAATACCGTCCCAGTATTGGGGAAGCTATTGAAGCCTGCTTCACGGGAGTATTTGTCTTCCAAACACACTTCCCCAATACTGTGAAACAGAGTACGGCACCAGTTTAAGTAAATTGGTGACGTGGGCTTTCAAACACAGCCCGTAGGGGGGGAAATCGTATTTCGGAGACCGGCTCAAAAAACCGACCCAGTATTGGGGGCAGGTTTTTGCTTGAGGGCCGCTGGTGGGCATCCCGAGGCCGGTGTCTGAACCCAAGGACGAGGTCCCTCATGGTTATCGTCTATTTAAGAATTTAAAACCCCGAGTCCCATCGCTTTCAAATTCACCGTCCCAGTTATTGGGAAGCGTATTGAAGCCATATGAAGCCGGCTTCAAAAACTGGCATCAAATCCGTCCCAGAGTATTGGGGAAGCTATTGAAGCTTTGCTTCAGGGGAGTGAGTATTCGTTCTTCCAAATTTACACGTCACCCAATACTTCCCCAATACTGTGAAATAGAGTACGGCACCAGTTTAAGTAAATTGGTGACGTGGGCTTCAAACACAGTCCCAGTATGGGGGAATCGTATTGTTGAGCCCGGCCTCAAAAACCGCCCCAGTATTGGGGCAGGTTTTGCTTTGAGGCCAGTTTGAAGCCGGCTTCAACAAGACTTCCTGTATAAGGGGTCCAAAGCACCAATTTACTTAAACTGGTGCCCGTACTCTATCTCACACTCTTGTGCAAAGCGACGGCATTCAGGGACTTGGGGCAGGCCACGAACTCGAGTCGTTTTTCTTGAAGCGATGGTGTTCGGGGACTGAGTCGCTTTTCTTGAAGCGATGGTGTTCGGGGACTTGGGGGCAGGTCGCGAACTAAAATTCTGCTGGTGGCATCCCGAGGCCGGTGGCTGACCCAAGACGAGTCCTCATGGTTACTCGTCTATTTAGAATTTTAAATACCCCGAGTCCCCTCGGCTTCAAATACCGTTCCAGTATTGGGGAATCGTATTTGAAGCCCTATTGAAGCCGGCTTCAAACTGGCATCAAATACCGTCCCAGTATTGGGGAAGCTATTGAAGCTTGCTTCAGGGTAGTATTTGTCTTCCAAATACACTTCCCCAATACTGTGAAATAGAGTACGGCACCAGTTTAAGTAAATTGGTGACGTGGGCTTCAAACACAGTCCCAGTATGGGGGAATCGTATTGTGGCGCCCGGCCTCAAAAACCGCCCCAGTATTGGGGCAGGTTTTGCTTTGAGTCAGTTTGAAGCCGGCTTCAACAAGACTTCCTGTCATAAGGATTCCAAACTCCCCAATTTACTTAAACTGGTGCCCTTACTCTATCTCACACTCTGGTGCAACATCGACGGCCCATTCAGGGACTGGGCCGGGCCACGAAAACCCTAAACCGGAACCCTACACCCTAAACCCTAAAGACCATAAACCCTAAGGATGTAGGATTTAAGATTTAAGAATTTAGGATTTAGGATTTATCCCTCGGCTTAAATACCGTCCCTATGGTCAATTGGGGAAATCGTATTTGAATCCTCTATTGACCCGGCTTCAAACTGGCTCAAATACGCGTCCCAGTATTGGGGAAGCTATTGAAGCTTGGCTTCAGGGAGTTTTGTCTTCCCAATACACTTCCCCAAACTGGTGGAAATAGAGTACGGCATCCATGTTTTTTAAGTAAATTGGTGACGTGGGCTTCACACACAGTCCCAGTAGGGGGGAATCGTATGTGGAGCCCGGCCTCAAAAACCGCCCCAGTATTGGGGCAGGTTTTGCTTTGAGGCCAGTTTGAAGCCGGCTTCAACAAGACTTCCTGTATAAGGGGTCCAAATCACCAATTTACTTAAACTGGTGCCCGTATTCTATCTCACACTCTTGTGCAAAGCGACGGCATTCAGGGACTTGGGGCAGGCCACGAACTCGAGTCGTTTTTCTTGAAGCGATGGTGTTCGGGGACTGAGTCGCTTTTCTTGAAGCGATGGTGTTCGGGGACTTGGGGGCAGGTCGTGAACTAAAATTCTGCTGGTGGCATCCCGAGGCCGGTGGCTGACCCAAGACGAGTCCTCATGGTGAGTCCCCTCGGCTTCAAATACCGTCCCAGTATTGGGGAATCGTATTTGAAGCCCTATTGAAGCCGGCTTCAAACTGGCATAAAATACCGTCCCAGTATTGGGGAAGCTATTGAAGCTTGCTTCAGGGGAGTATTTGTCTTCCAAATACACTTCCCCAATACTGTGAAATAGAGTACGGCACCAGTTTAAGTAAATTGGTTACGTGGGCTTCAAACACAGTCCCAGTATGGGGGAATCGTATTGTGGAGCCCGGCCTCAAAAACCGCCCCAGTATTGGGGCAGGTTTTGCTTTGAGGCCAGTTTGAAGCCGGCTTCAACAAGACTGCCTGTATAAGGGGTCCAAATCACCAATTTACTTAAACTGGTGCCCGTACTCTATCTCACACTCTTGTGCAAAGCGACGGCATTCAGGGAAACCCTAAACCCTACAAACCCTAAACCCTAAACCCTACACCCAAAGGATTTAGGAATTTAAGATTTAAGATTTAGGATTTTAGGGATTTAAGTCCCCTCGGCTTCAAATACCGTCCCAGTATTGGGGAATCGTATTTGAAGCCCTATTGAAGCCGGCTTCAAACTGGCATCAAATACCGTCCCAGTATTGGGGAAGCTATTGAAGCTTGCTTCAGGGGAGTATTTGTCTTCCAAATACACTTCCCCAATACTGTGAAATAGAGTACGGCACCAGTTTAAGTAAATTGGTGACGTGGGCTTCAAACACAGTCCCAGTATGGGGGAATCGTATTGTGGAGCCCGGCCTCAAAAACCGCCCCATTATTGGGGCAGGTTTTGCTTTGAGGCCAGTTTGAAGCCGGCTTCAACAAGACTTCCTGTATAAGGGGTCCAAATCACCAATTTACTTAAACTGGTGCCCGTACTCTATCTCACACTCTTGTGCAAAGCGACGGCATTCAGGGACTTGGGGCAGGCCACGAACTCGAGTCGTTTTTCTTGAAGCGATGGTGTTCGGGGACTGAGTCGCTTTTCTTGATGCGATGGTGTTCGGGGACTTGGGGGCAGGTCGCGAACTAAAATTCTGCTGGTGGCATCCCGAGGCCGGTGGCTGACCCAAGACGAGTCCTCATGGTTACTCGTCTATTTAGAATTTTAAATACCCCGAGTCCCCTCGGCTTCAAATACCGTCCCAGTATTGGGGAATCGTATTTGAAGCCCTATTGAAGCCGGCTTCAAACTGGAATCAAATACCGTCCCAGTATTGGGGAAGCTATTGAAGCTTGCTTCAGGGGAGTATTTGTCTTCCAAATACACTTCCCCAATACTGTGAAATAGAGTACGGCACCAGTTTAAGTAAATTGGTGACGTGGGCTTCAAACACAGTCCCAGTATGGGGAAATCGTATTGTGGAGCCCGGCCTCAAAAACCGCCCCAGTATTGGGGCAGGTTTTGCTTTGAGGCCAGTTTGAAGCCGGCTTCAACAAGACTTCCTGTATAAGGGGTCCAAATCACCAATTTACTTAAACTGGTGCCCGTACTCTATCTCACACTCTTGTGCAAAGCGACGGCATTCAGGGACTTGGGGCAGGCCACGAACTCAACCCTAAACCCTAAACCCTAAGGATTTAGGATTTAAGATTTAAGATTTAGGATTTAGGATTTAAGTCCCCTCGGCTTCAAATACCGTCCCAGTATTGGGGAATCGTATTTGAAGCCCTATTGAAGCCGGCTTCAAACTGGCATCAAATACCGTCCCAGTATTGGGGAAGCTATTGAAGCTTGCTTCAGGGGAGTATTTGTCTTCCAAATACACTTCACCAATACTGTGAAATAGAGTACGGCACCAGTTTAAGTAAATTGGTGACGTGGGCTTCAAACACAGTCCCAGTATGGGGGAATCGTATTGTGGAGCCCGGCCTCAAAAACCGCCCCAGTATTGGGGCAGGTTTTGCTTTGAGGCCAGTTTGAAGCCGGCTTCAACAAGACTTCCTGTATAAGGGGTCAAAATCACCAATTTACTTAAACTGGTGCCCGTACTCTATCTCACACTCTTGTGCAAAGCGACGGCATTCAGGGACTTGGGGCAGGCCACGAACTCGAGTCGTTTTTCTTGAAGCGATGGTGTTCGGGGACTGAGTCGCTTTTCTTGAAGCGATGGTGTTCGGGGACTTGCGGGCAGGTCGCGAACTAAAATTCTGCTGGTGGCATCCCGAGGCCGGTGGCTGACCCAAGACGAGTCCTCATGGTTACTCGTCTATTTAGAATTTTAAATACCCCGAGTCCCCTCGGCTTCAAATACCGTCCCAGTATTGGGGAATCGTATTTGAAGCCCTATTGAAGCCGGCTTCAAACTGGCATCAAATACCGTCCCAGTATTGGGGAAGCTATTGAAGCTTGCTTCAGGGGAGTATTTGTCTTCCAAATACACTTCCCCAATACTGTGAAATAGAGTACGGCACCAGTTTAAGTAAATTGGTGACGTGGGCTTCAAACACAGTCCCAGTATGGGGGAATCGTATTGTGGAGCACGGGCCAACAACCGACCGTATTGGGGCAGGTTTTGCTTTGAGGCCAGTTTGAAGCCGTCTTCAACAAGACTTCCTGTATAAGGGGTCCAAATCACCAATTTACTTAAACTGGTGCCCGTACTCTATCTCACACTCTTGTGCAAAGCGACGGCATTCAGGGACTTGGGGCAGGCCACGAACTCAACCCTAAACCCTAAACCCTAAACCCTAAGGATTTAGGATTTAAGATTTAAGATTTAGGATTTAGGATTTAAGTCCCCTCGGCTTCAAATACCGTCCCAGTATTGGGGAATCGTATTTGAAGCCCTATTGAAGCCGGCTTCAAACTGGCATCAAATACCGTCCCAGTATTGGGGAAGCTATTGAGCAAGCCAGGGGAGTCTTTTGTCTTCAAAATACACTCCCCAACACTACTGTGAAATAGAGTACGGCACCAGTTTAAGTAAATTGGTGACGTGGGCTTCAAACACAGTTCCCAGTATGGGGGATCGTAGTGTGGAGCACGGCCTTCAAAAACCCCCAGTATTGGGCAGGTATTTGGCATTTGAGGCAGTTTTGAAGCGGCTTCAACAAGACTTCCGTATAAGGGGTCCAAATCACAATTTACTTAAACTGTGTGCCCCGTATCTATCTCACACTTTGTGGCAAAGCGGAGGCATTACAGGGACGTGGGGCAGGACACGAACTCGAGGTAGGGTTTCTTGATAGAGATGGGTTCGGGAACCTGAGTCGATTTTCTTGAAGCGATGGTGTTCGGGGACTTGGGGGCAGGTCGCGAACTAAAATTCTGCTGGTGGCATCCCGAGGCCGGTGGCTGACCCAAGACGAGTCCTCATGGTTACTCGTCTATTTAGAATTTTAAATACCCCGAGTCCCCTCGGCTTCAAATACCGTCCCAGTATTGGGGAATCGTATTTGAAGCCCTATTGAAGCCGGCTTCAAACTGGAATCAAATACCGTCCCAGTATTGGGGAAGCTATTGAAGCTTGCTTCAGGGGAGTATTTGTCTTCCAAATACACTTCCCCAATACTGTGAAATAGAGTACGGCACCAGTTTAAGTAAATTGGTGACGTGGGCTTCAAACACAGTCCCAGTATGGGGGAATCGTATTGTGGAGCACGGCCTCAAAAACCGCCCCAGTATTGGGGCAGGTTTTGCTTTGAGGCCAGTTTGAAGCCGGCTTCAACAAGACTTCCTGTATAAGGGGTCCAAATCACCAATTTACTTAAACTGGTGCCCGTACTCTATCTCACACTCTTGTGCAAAGCGACGGCATTCAGGGACTTGGGGCAGGCCACGAACTCGAGTCGCTTTTCTTGAAGCGATGGTGTTCGGGGCCTTGGGGGCAGGTCGCGAACTAAAATTCTGCTGGTGGCATCCCGAGGCCGGTGGCTGACCCAAGACGAGTCCTCATGGTGAGTCCCCTCGGCTTCAAATACCGTCCCAGTATTGGGGAATCGTACTTGAAGCCCTATTGAAGCCGGCTTCAAACTGGCATCAAATACCGTCCCAGTATTGGGGAAGCTATTGAAGCTTGCTTCAGGGGAGTATTTGTCTTCCAAATACACTTCCCCAATACTGTGAAATAGAGTACGGCACCAGTTTAAGTAAATGGTGACGTGGGCTTCAAACACAGTCCCAGTATGGGGGAATCGTATTGTGGAGCCCGGCCCAAAAACCGCCCCAGTATTGGGGCAGGTTTTCTTGAGGCAGTTTGAAGCGGCTTCAACAGAAAATTCCTGGATAAGGGGTCCAAATCCACAATTTACTTAAACTGGTGGCCCGTACTCTCATCTCAAAGCTAAAATCCTACATACTCAGGGTTTAGGTTTTGGTTGAGTTTTCGTGGCCTTGCCCCAAGGGCCCACCTGAATGCCGTTAGCTTTGCACAAGAGTGTGAGATAGAGGGTTTACGGGCACCAGTTTAAGTAAAATTGGTGATTGGGACCCCTTATTACAGGAAGCTGTTGAAAGCGGCTTCAAACTGGCCTCAACAAGCAAAAAAACCTGCCCCAATACTGGGGCGGTTTTTGAGGCCGGGCTCCACAATACGATTCCCCCATACTGGGACTGTGTTTGAAGCCCAAGTCACCAATTTACTTAAACTGGTGCCGTACTCTATTTCACAGTATTGGGGAAGTGTATTTGGAAGACAAATACTCCCCTGAAGCAAGCTTCAATAGCTTCCCCAATACTGGGACGGTATTTGATGCAAGTTTGAAGCCGGCTTCAATAGGGCTTCAAATACGATTCCCCAATACTGGGACGGTATTTGAAGCCGAGGGGACTCGGGGTATTTAAAATTCTAAATAGACGAGTAACCATGAGGACTCGTCTTGGGTCAGCCACCGGCCTCGGGATGCCACCAGCAGAATTTTAGTTCGCGACCTGCCCGCAAGTCCCCGAACACCATCGCTTCAAGAAAAGCGACTCAGTCCCCGAACACCATCGCTTCAAGAAAAACGACTCGAGTTTCGTGGCCTGCCCCAAGTCCCTGAATGCCGTCGCTTTGCACAAGAGTGTGAGATAGAGTACGGGCACCAGTTTAAGTAAATTGGTGATTTGGACCCCTTATACAGGAAGTCTTGTTGAAGCCGGCTTCAAACGGGCCTCAAAGCAAAACCTGCCCCAATACTGGGGCGGTTTTTGAGGCCGGGCTCCACAATACGATTCCCCCATACTGGGACTGTGTTTGAAGCCCACGTCACCAATTTACTTAAACTGGTGCCGTACTCTATTTCACAGTATTGGGGAAGTGTATTTGGAAGACAAATACTCCCCTGAAGCAAGCTTCAATAGCTTCCCCAATACTGGGACGGTATTTGATGCCAGTTTGAAGCCGGCTTCAATAGCGCTTCAAATACGATTCCCCAATACTGGGACGGTATTTGAAGCCGAGGGGACTCGGGGTATTTAAAATTCTAAATAGACGAGTAACCATGAGGACTCGCCACCGGCCTCGGGATGCCACCAGCAGAATTTTAGTTCGCGACCTGCCCCCAAGTCCCCGAACACCATCGCTTCAAGAAAAGCGACTCGAGTTCGTGGCCTGCCCCAAGTCCCTGAATGCCGTCGCTTTGCACAAGAGTGTGAGATAGAGTACGGGCACCAGTTTAAGTAAATTGGTGATTTGGACCACCTTATACAGGAAGTCTTGTTGAAGCCGGCTTCAAACTGGCCTCAAAGCAAAACCTGCCCCAATACTGGGGCGGTTTTTGAGGCCGGGCTCCACAATACGATTCCCCCATACTGGGACTGTGTTGAAGCCCACGTCACCAATTTACTTAAACTGGTGCCGTACTCTATTTCACAGTATTGGGGAAGTGTATTTGGAAGACAAATACTCCCCTGAAGCAAGCTTCAATAGCTTCCCCAATACTGGGACGGTATTTGATGCCAGTTTGAAGCCGGCTTCAATAGGGCTTCAAATACGATTCCCCAATACTGGGACGGTATTTGAAGCCGAGGGGACTCGGGGTATTTAAAATTCTAAATAGACGAGGAACCATGAGGACTCGTCTTGGGTACTGGGGCGGTTTTTGAGGCCGAGTCGTTTTTCTTGAAGCGATGGTGTTCGGGGACTGGCTTCAACAAGACTTCCTGTATAAGGGGTCCAAATCACCAATTTACTTAAACTGGTGCCCGTACTCTATCTCACACTCTGAGTCGCTTTTCTTGAAGCGATGGTGTTCGGGGACTTGGGGGCAGGTCGCGAACTAAAATTCTGCTGGTGGCATCCCGAGGCCGGTGGCTGACCCAAGACGAGTCCTCATGGTGAGTCCCCTCGGCTTCAAATACCGTCCCAGTATTGGGGAATCGTATTTGAAGCCTGGGGCGGTTTTTGAGGCCGGGCTCCACAATACGATTCCCCATACTGGGACTGTGTTTGAAGCCCACGTCACCAATTTACTTAAACTGGTGCCGTACTCTATTTCACAGTATTGGGGAAGTGTATTTGGAAGACAAATACTCCCCTGGCTTGCTTCAATAGCTTCCCCAATACTGGGACGGTATTTGATGCCAGTTTGAAGCCGGCTTCAATAGGGCTTCAAATACGATTCCCCAATACTGGGACGGTATTTGAAGCCGAGGGGGACTTAAATCCTAAATCCTAAATCTTAAAGCTAAATCCTAAATCCTTAGGGTTAGGGTTAGGGTTGAGTTCGTGGCCTGCCCCAAGTCCCTGAATGCCGTCGCTTTGCACAAGAGTGTGAGATAGAGTACGGGCACCAGTTTAAGTAAATTGGTGATTTGGACCCCTTATACAGGAAGTCTTGTTGAAGCCGGCTCAAACTGGCCTCAAAGCAAAACCTGCCCCAATACTGGGGCGGTTTTTGAGGCCGGGCTCCACAATACGATTCCCCCATACTGGGACTGTGTTTGAAGCCCACGTCACCAATTTACTTAAACTGGTGCCGTACTCTATTTCACAGTATTGGGGAAGTGTATTTGGAAGACAAATACTCCCCTGAAGCAAGCTTCAATAGCTTCCCCAATACTGGGACGGTATTTGATGCCAGTTTGAAGCCGGCTTCAATAGGGCTTCAAATACGATTCCCCAATACTGGGACGGTATTTGAAGCCGAGGGGACTCGGGGTATTTAAAATTCTAAATAGACGAGTAACCATGAGGACTCGTCTTGGGTCAGCCACCGGCCTCGGGATGCCACCAGCAGAATTTTAGTTCGCGACCTGCCCCCAAGTCCCCGAACACCATCGCTTCAAGAAAAGCGACTCAGTCCCCGAACACCATCGCTTCAAGAAAAACGACTCGAGTTCGTGGCCTGCCCCAAGTCCCTGAATGCCGTCGCTTTGCACAAGAGTGTGAGATAGAGTACGGGCACCAGTTTAAGTAAATTGGTGATTTGGACCCCTTATACAGGAAGTCTTGTTGAAGCCGGCTTCAAACTGGCCTCAAAGCAAAACCTGCCCCAATACTGGGGCGGTTTTTGAGGCCGGGCTCCACAATACGATTCCCCCATACTGGGACTGTGTTTGAAGCCCACGTCACCAATTTACTTAAACTGGTGCCGTACTCTATTTCACAGTATTGGGGAAGTGTATTTGGAAGACAAATACTCCCCTGAAGCAAGCTTCAATAGCTTCCCCAATACTGGGACGGTATTTGATGCCAGTTTGAAGCCGGCTTCAATAGGGCTTCAAATACGATTCCCCAATACTGGGACGGTATTTGAAGCCGAGGGGACTTAAATCCTAAATCCTAAATCTTAAATCTTAAATCCTAAATCCTTAGGGTTTAGGGTTTAGGGTTTAGGGTTGAGTTCGTGGCCTGCCCCAAGTCCCTGAATGCCGTCGCTTTGCACAAGAGTGTGAGATAGAGTACGGGCACCAGTTTAAGTAAATTGGTGATTTGGACCCCTTATACAGGAAGTCTTGTTGAAGCCGGCTTCAAACTGGCCTCAAAGCAAAACCTGCCCCAATACTGGGGCGGTTTTTGAGGCCGGGCTCCACAATACGATTCCCCCATACTGGGACTGTGTTTGAAGCCCACGTCACCAATTTACTTAAACTGGTGCCGTACTCTATTTCACAGTATTGGGGAAGTGTATTTGGAAGACAAATACTCCCCTGAAGCAAGCTTCAATAGCTTCCCCAATACTGGGACGGTATTTGATGCCAGTTTGAAGCCGGCTTCAATAGGGCTTCAAATACGATTCCCCAATACTGGGACGGTATTTGAAGCCGAGGGGACTCGGGGTATTTAAAATTCTAAATAGACGAGTAACCATGAGGACTCGTCTTGGGTCAGCCACCGGCCTCGGGATGCCACCAGCAGAATTTTAGTTCGCGACCTGCCCCCAAGTCCCCGAACACCATCGCTTCAAGAAAAGCGACTCAGTCCCCGAACACCATCGCTTCAAGAAAAACGACTCGAGTTCGTGGCCTGCCCCAAGTCCCTGAATGCCGTCGCTTTGCACAAGAGTGTGAGATAGAGTACGGGCACCAGTTTAAGTAAATTGGTGATTTGGACCCCTTATACAGGAAGTCTTGTTGAAGCCGGCTTCAAACTGGCCTCAAAGCAAAACCTGCCCCAATACTGGGGCGGTTTTTGAGGCCGGGCTCCACAATACGATTCCCCCATACTGGGACTGTGTTTGAAGCCCACGTCACCAATTTACTTAAACTGGTGCCGTACTCTATTTCACAGTATTGGGGAAGTGTATTTGGAAGACAAATACTCCCCTGAAGCAAGCTTCAATAGCTTCCCCAATACTGGGACGGTATTTGATGCCAGTTTGAAGCCGGCTTCAATAGGGCTTCAAATACGATTCCCCAATACTGGGACGGTATTTGAAGCCGAGGGGACTTAAATCCTAAATCCTAAATCTTAAATCTTAAATCCTAAATCCTTAGGGTTTAGGGTTTAGGGTTTAGGGTTGTAGGGTTTAGGGTTTAGGGTTGAGTTCGTGGCCTGCCCCAAGTCCCTGAATGCCGTCGCTTTGCACAAGAGTGTGAGATAGAGTACGGGCACCAGTTTAAGTAAATTGGTGATTTGGACCCCTTATACAGGAAGTCTTGTTGAAGCCGGCTTCAAACTGGCCTCAAAGCAAAACCTGCCCCAATACTGGGGCGGTTTTTGAGGCCGGGCTCCACAATACGATTCCCCCATACTGGGACTGTGTTTGAAGCCCACGTCACCAATTTACTTAAACTGGTGCCGTACTCTATTTCACAGTATTGGGGAAGTGTATTTGGAAGACAAATACTCCCCTGAAGCAAGCTTCAATAGCTTCCCCAATACTGGGACGGTATTTGATGCCAGTTTGAAGCCGGCTTCAATAGGGCTTCAAATACGATTCCCCAATACTGGGACGGTATTTGAAGCCGAGGGGACTCGGGGTATTTAAAATTCTAAATAGACGAGTAACCATGAGGACTCGTCTTGGGTCAGCCACCGGCCTCGGGATGCCACCAGCAGAATTTTAGTTCGCGACCTGCCCCCAAGTCCCCGAACACCATCGCTTCAAGAAAAGCGACTCAGTCCCCGAACACCATCGCTTCAAGAAAAACGACTCGAGTTCGTGGCCTGCCCCAAGTCCCTGAATGCCGTCGCTTTGCACAAGAGTGTGAGATAGAGTACGGGCACCAGTTTAAGTAAATTGGTGATTTGGACCCCTTATACAGGAAGTCTTGTTGAAGCCGGCTTCAAACTGGCCTCAAAGCAAAACCTGCCCCAATACTGGGGCGGTTTTTGAGGCCGGGCTCCACAATACGATTCCCCCATACTGGGACTGTGTTTGAAGCCCACGTCACCAATTTACTTAAACTGGTGCCGTACTCTATTTCACAGTATTGGGGAAGTGTATTTGGAAGACAAATACTCCCCTGAAGCAAGCTTCAATAGCTTCCCCAATACTGGGACGGTATTTGATGCCAGTTTGAAGCCGGCTTCAATAGGGCTTCAAATACGATTCCCCAATACTGGGACGGTATTTGAAGCCGAGGGGACTCCAGTATTGGGGCAGGTTTTGCTTTGAGGCCAGTTTGAAGCCGGCTTCAACAAGACTTCCTGTATAAGGGGTCCAAATCACCAATTTACTTAAACTGGTGCCCGTACTCTATCTCACACTCTTGTGCAAAGCGACGGCATTCAGGGACTTGGGGCAGGCCACGAACTCTACGGTCATGGGGTTGTCTACAGCCAACAATAGTACAGGGGCAAATTGTAAATTTCGCTATTTACTTAAACCCGGGTCCTGCCGCGTTTCCCCCGCGGCGGTTTTCATTATAAGTGAAACGTAGTGGTTTCGCGGCGCGGGTCCCTGCGGGTCCTCACTTTTCCCACAAAAACCTGCGTGCGGGTCCCTGCGGGTCCCTCGCGGGTTCCCTATTTCCCACAAAAAACATGCGTGCGGGTTCCTGCAGGTGATGTTGAATGAAATGAATGAGCAGACATTACTAGGCAACAAGGAGACGGGATGCTTGAACGTGAGACTGGCACTCCCTGAAATCCCCGTTTGGAATGCAACCATCGCGAGTAAAAAAAAAGAGACCGCCTCTGCTTTTGTAATTACAGTACCTAACTCACAGTTGTCTTTAGCAGAGAACGGTTTGGGGCTTCGGCTACAGACCCGTAGACCCATTCAAATCTGTTCCATGCATGGACGCCGTGCTACTTGTCTGGGTCGCTATCTTCTTGCTCCTATACGATTCGGGCTTCGTCAAGGGCGATGTCTGTAAGATGTAGGGCGACTGGCTGTCAGTGGGTACATATTACCGAATTCTCTGCTGTGCGGCTGTCAGGGCGCTGTTCCATGAAACGGCTCCAAATGCAAGCTGTGGAAACCTGTAGTCCGTTCCAAACCAGGACTTTAACCCCACACGCTCACGCTCACGTGCAGAAGTCAACAAGCGTCCGCAACTCCCAGGTGAAGGCTAGCTCACAAGAACTGAAGCCCTTGCAAGTTACAGTCTGTGGGTCGTATACACCACCCACAAGACTCCATCTGAAATCCTGATTCTTATGTTCGCACTTCTTCTTCGCTTTGACAGCTCACAACTCCGCGGGCAGATGCAGCACAGGTTTTGTATCATGTTTGCGAATCACGTTGCGAGGCAAAGCAAAGGCCGCACACGTGCAGCCACAAGTCATGCAAAAGTTCACGGCCAGCCGACTGATACTGTGGCAAAGCCCGTAGTTTTGCCACGTCTGCAACAGCGGACAGCAAGAGGCTGGATGCCCTGGGGGTCGCAAGGACAGCCTGCATCGCTGGCAAGAGATCCGGCAGCATCTCATCATGCAGCCAGTATTTCATCAGCACGTAGACTTCCACCAGCTGTTCGGTCTCCAACATGGAGACCATGTAGAGGATCCGTCTGAGCCCGACCTTTCGACGCTCCCTAATGTCAGCGACCACCCCGGCAATGAGCATTCGTTTCACACTGCACGAGGAGCAGCGGAAGCACAACCAAACAGCCTGGTACGCAGCTTCGCATACCTGAGCATTCTCGTCGTGGCACTGTCCCTGCAATCGAGCCAGGAGATGGCGGACACGCGTCTGGTCAAGAAAGCTGGTTCCGCTTTCGTAGGCCATTTGGCGATGGCACCAGGCCTGACCTCATGTGACTCAGACTCTGCCGCAGATACCCGAAAGACTAACAAAAACTGACGGAGTCTTGCAGGCGAGCGTCTGTCCAAGATCTTCTTGGTCTCTGCGCCCACACCGTCTTGTGAAGTCATGTCCGGAGACTGGAACGGAGACGGGCACAGGATCTCTCTCATCTTCTTTGAGGCGCACTTGTCAACGATGGTGGCAGGGTCATGGCCGGCCACCAGAGCAAGCCTGTGTGCACACTTCAACTCGCGACCCACTCGGCCATGCACAAATAAATGCGTAGAAGTGGCTTCTCAAAGGCAGTCTGGGTGAGATGTTGGACCACAGCCTGGTCATGGGCTCAAGGCGCAAGGCAGCTCTGCTGTGACGCCTGGTTCGACATGGCCTCAGATATTCTGTTGGCCTTGGTCCGAAATGACGTCTGCATCAACATCACCAACTCCTGTACCTATCCACTCTCAGGGCTGATGTCGAGAGTGTCACTTTGCAACTTCGTACAAGGCATGTGAGTTTCATACACTGGAACCCGGCCTCCAGTAAGTCATACAGAGCTGGCCTAAGCTGCATTTGTGTGCGTACGTGCTGAACATGGTTCGGCCGATTCAGAGCACCGCCGCAGATCTGGGCCAAGTAGCAGCGGCAGGCTGATCAGGACCGGGTCTTCCGGTCCCTCTACCTCGCGAAACAGGCGAAGCAGCGAACAACGGAAACCTGAAAAACGGTAACGGAGGCCTCTGCGCTGCCGCCGTCGCTCAAGAACGATCCGAACCAGCTCGCCAAAGAAGTCAGAGCAGGAACTGGGGAAGCGGCTTGCCTCGGATCTGGGCCCCTCCGAGCATCCAGTTGAGGTGGTCAAGATCGGCCAAGCAGCAATAGGATCGAAACGTCCCAGCCCATGGCGACCGTGTGCACGTCCGTGTCATCTCCCAAATCATCATGTTCGGACCTTTCAGCAAGTTGACAAATGCTCGGAAAGAGCAAACTCTCGTTGGGGTCGCTGGGCTCGTTGGACTCATGACCCTTGGGAACTCCAGCGCTCTTCTGACACCGTGGCCAATGTTGCGAGGTCTCATGCGGAGTCACTACACATCTTTTACTTATGCAATGTGATGCCCTGAGCACCGGACGTCGATTGCACGTCCGATACGTCTCCATCAACCTCCAACCGTGAGTCCTCTGCATCCAGCTCATCCGCCTCTGGGGACCCTTCCGAGGTATCAGCAACGGCGGCATTCTGTGGCCTTAGTGCGGAATGAAGACTTCCTGCAGCTGCACTTTGGGGTAACACTACAGTGAGGTCGTATTGGAAGGGAGAGACATTCGCAAGCGAGAAGATCGACCTGACTGTTGTGTTGTTGTAGGAAAGCGTCGTTGCGGCCATTGCGAAAGCCGCCTCCAGTGTCTGCAGAGCATGGTCAGCATCCATACCGTGTTCCTGTCCATCATCCAGGTCACTCTCCTGGACAAGACAAGCGCAGATAGGCACCTGATGGCACTGGTGTGCGTCCAGAGTCCTGCGAGTTCGTGGATGGCGTGTTTGTACTCAGGCTCGGCCTCCCAGAAGACGACGACATCCTTATCAGAGCTGGCAGCTTCCACAAGAAGACGACTTGAGCATGTTTCTGACCTGAACCCACAGGTAACCATAAGGCACAGTATTTGAAAAACAAACAGCTCCTTTCCACTGGATGCAAGTGACTGGAAGGTTATGTCGGTGCCGCAAGCGCCCTCGGCATCCTCAATCAATGACGGAATTTCTCCAGCTATCATGAAGCCGGCAACAAATCTTATCTCATCTGTAGCCGTACTGAAGCCCCAGCTCAACATTCCAGCTGTGCTATCTGTAAGCTTCAACTCGGGCGATGTCGGGCCGTAACTATCGTCATCACTTGGCAGATAGTCGGCTCGGGGTCTTGAGCGACGTTCATAGCCAGCCCCCCGGCCCCGTAGCTTGCAAAGGTATTTCCACGCGCTGAGACGCGTGTGACCTTATATAGCCACCCTGCACCAAAAAACAGCTGTGCGACTACATGGCCGCAAACGGCAACAGATGCCACCATGCCAGGAAAGCTGAAGCCCCACAAGAAGAGGTCCCAAAATTGGGATTCACATTCTGGGCAGGAAGTGGCCCAGCACCACGTGCCAACGCAGGGTAAGCCAGCAGCCTCTACTGGGCATCCGTGAAGCTAAGCCCCAACCCCACGCCTGTAGACCACCGCATGGCATCAGGCACTCTGCTTGGTCGCTTGGCCGTTTCAACCTTTGGTGCCAAGTGAGACGCATGCTGCGCACTAGAAGCCACAAGTGGAAACCAGCTTTCCCTCGCAGTCCAAGCGTCGATGCAGTTTGCATCATCACCAAGCCTACCATTGCCATTCGGCATTCGAAGACATCTTGCTTCACTACCACATTCCCTCTTAACGGAGGGCCTCGTCTTGGGGTCGTCAGTTCGGAGCCCGGCCTGAGCTCAACAGGGCCCGCTCGCGCTTCGGATATCTGACGCATAGCCTTGAACCCAAGCTGGCCTTCCGCTGGGAAGGTTGGCGTCTGAGTCCTCCAAGTATCTTTCAGGGTTCATGGCTGCCGCATCCTACCAAGTGGCGCAGTTCTTTGCCAGACCTAATGTAAAACCGTGTCTGCGTGCAGAAGCCCTGTTCTGAAGCCGAAAAGACTCGCCAAAAAAGTTTGAGAACATCTCCAAAGGCCTGGCCTGGCACAGCCCCAAATGACCCGAACCCTCCCTGCTTTGCGGACTGTCGCCTCCTCGCCGCCAGCTGCACTCTGCAACGGCCTGAACAACTCAATTCCCACCCAGACTGATAGAAGGATTGCTGAGCTTCTCTCCGAGGTATTTGGTAGTTAATTAAGTGGCCATGCATGCATCCTTCTTCATGCACAAGCGTGGTCTCAATGCCCTTTCAAAGACCACTCAATGCAGCACAGGGACAGGCACAGCGGCTTCTGACAAGGAGGTTGAAAGTCCACCTTCGTTTCGCAGCAGCACAGAATGAAAGAGATACGCTTGTTGCATGATGCTCAGGCACCAGTGTTGGTTCTGCGCAGTTGCGAGGAGGGTAGGACACCCTGAAGCTCACGGTCACAACTCACAAGGGTAGCCAATCACTGCAGACATTTTTGATTCTCTGGTGCCTCGGTGCCGAGACGGGCAGGCACGCCTATCCCGCTCAGGTGTTTGCAGTGAGGTTGTGTTAACCAGGACTGAGCTCGCGTAACACTAATCACTGCACACAAGGGGCCAAGCAAGACTCGAAAGAATGTGCAAGAAACCTTAAGAATGTCCTTGCAAGAAGTCGGCACATTCCGCTGCGCCGCCTCTTTGACGATCCTTGCGAACGCCGTGCCATAGGGGCAAACCTGGCCAACATCAGTGCACAGAGATTTCTCAGCAGACTCCTTTGAAACAGAAAGCCTCTCTTCAAGCACCACGTCACAAGCTGCTCGCGTCTCAATGCAGGAACGCTGTCTTTGTGCTCAGCACGCTGAAGCATCAAGCAGGATGTCTGACATGCCGCTCGAAGCCTCTTGTGCTCCCCACAGCCATTGGAAACAATCCATGTTACCAACGGTGGCAGAAGCCTTACTGCAGTAGAAGCTGCCAAGTAAGGTCCCTGTACCTGCGAAGTGCACACTCCTGTAATTGTATCCAATGCTGCTGTCCATAAGGCTTGATGGCTTCCTGCATCCGATGCATCTTTCGCAAAGCACTCCGAAGTTACAACTTCAAACTTTAGGGGCATGCTTGCGACGATGCAGCCGACACAGAATGCAGCAATGTGCATCACAGACTCATCAAATCTCACCAGAGGGGGCACGCTTTACAAGGCTGCTCGGAGACGAGATTTTTGCCACTCGCAATGAATGTCTGGGTGCGACAACTGTATCTTCCTCTTGGATGCCCTGCAGGTTTGGTCTGTTCACTGTCGCCTGTGAGACAGCCGTGCATATTCCCTCAGGCTTGCATGCAAGATGCAAGGACTGGCAAACACTTAGGCAAACTATGGCAAACTATATCAATCATCTTGAAACCAAAAAATCTGACAGTCCTCTTGTGCGTCAATTTCACACGCCATGGCGGTGCGAGCGACGTTGTGGGCCAGCACCGTATGGTAGAAGGCGTCCAGTGCTGTGTCGATTTCGTCCAGCAAGTAGAAGGGACCACGCGCAAGCTTTTGGATGGCAAACACCAAGCTCAAGGCCACCACTGTCCTCTGGCTTTTGGAAAGTTGATGAGTGGACCGCCTGGGCAGCGATGGACATGTCGATGTGCTCACCCAGCACATCTCCGAGGCCCACAAGTCCAGGGGCCATCTCGCTGAATACCCGCTGGAAGTTGGCATGCACTTTGCGCAGCATCTGATACACGATATTTGCCTTTTGCGTGATGGCCCTTGCAGCTGCAACCTGACCCTCTTCGAACTGCTGCTTGCGCTTTTTCAGGCTCATGAGCTCTGAGAAAACTCTGCGGCTTTCTTGCTTCAACATCCAGGCGGCCTCTGACAATTTTGCCTCCACCTCTGCCCCCTTGCGGCTCTCCAGGCGAGTGGAACCCTGTGATGCCTTGTTCTTGGTGCACTGCTCCTCTGCTGCCAGATGCTCGGGGAGAATCTGCAACTCCTCGCTCTTCATGGCCGACACACTCACAGCTCCGCAGCGCTCCTTCTGTGTCCGGCCCTCGTTTTGCTGCGAAACCGATGTGCTCACGACCTCCGGCGCCAGCAAGTGCAAACAGGTTTCCGTACGAGCATTCTGGCATGACAGGCACGTGTGTTGCTGGAATCACTGGCGGAAACGGTGGAAACACCATGTGCCCAACACAAGTCGTTTTCAGACGCGTTGAAGCTGCGTTTATCAAGAGTTGGTTCATACTCGACATGCACTGTATTCTATAAAGCATGTGTGACACGGCGATGTGGTGAGTCAACTTGTGCCTGCAGCAGTTCTGCCTTCTCTGCATGTTGCGCGTTCAAAGCCATGTTGTTGAAATGATTCCAAACACTGACAACAATCTGGCGTTCTTCAGGCCCCTATCTAATCACTGAAAAGGCGGAAGCATCCTGAATCAGAGCTCTTGAAATTTGGCCCCTCGCGAGCCTTACAACGGGTTTGTGAATCAAACTGCAACGCCACAGTTCACCAAAGGGCTTCAACAGCATTGACCCATCGCCCTGCTGGCTTTCGCTAGCTGGCCGGTTTCAGTACAATATACCCCGAGTACCCCCCGTTGATCTTCGGAGCCTCCCAGCATACCGAGCGGTGATCTTGGAGCTTGGTTAAGCAACTGTGCAAAGGGCTCGGGTCAAGCCCGTCTGCGCCAACGTTGTGAAACATATTTAACTCCGCGAAGCTTGCAACAAAGCTTTAGAACCACCAAGTAGTCGACACACGGACGCTGCAACAACAAACAGTCTTGCCGAAGCTCCTGGGAGTCTGGCGAGGCTCCAGCTTGATAAGTTACGTAGGGCTGATTTTATATTGGGATGTCGCAAAATCATTTTCGGCAAATCGGAATGTAATGGAAAACAGTCCAGTTGCAATCGACTTGGGCCATTGAGAATAGGATCGAAACATATCAAACCGATCGTGAGGAAAACCGACAGACATCAGCACAACAACTCAGAACCCGGCTTTAAAGCACGGTGCACGTGCAGACACAGTCTCTTGCCGCTCTTGCCTGCCGCATGCGCGAATGCTGTACGATACTGACTCCATGTCCGCCCTTGGTCGGTGTTTGGGACTGCAAACAGCACACGATCCACCTTCGTGGTTGCCTGAACGGTGTAGCCGACCAGTGGGGTGTCCTGGGACATAGCAGTGATGCCAGAATGCCACTGCAGCAACAGCAAATTAAGGCCCGCGCCCCGATGAGCGCCGTCTCGCCGCCGTAAGACATCGGTGCGAACTGAACCTGTGTGGAATAAACTCAGCTTGTGACCCTCCGAAGCAGACATGTCCCCAAAAAGGCCTCCACCATCCATGAATTTTCGTCCACGGCCAAGATGCAAGCCTGCTGTAATGAAGCGTGGTGGCCGTTGAAGTAGGTTGAACACTCTAAACGCTCTGACAGATGACGACTCGCGACCTCGATGGAAAAGATTCCTTGCCCTTGTGGAGTGTGGAATAGCACCGGAGCCTCCCGGCCTTGCCTCAGTATGGTCGCGCACGCTTAATTGCTTGCACCTGCTGCGAGTCATCAGCTCGGGACCTCAGTGCAGCCAGGCAGCACCGACACCCAACGTCGCGTTGGCACGAAGCAGCCATCGGTGTACCTACCGAGTGCGTTGGACCCACTCCCGTTGACGAACACGACGAGTCAATTTGTGTCCGCATTTGTGCGGGCACTCGGCCACCAAGACAATGGCCGATGAGCCCATTGCCTAGAAAATCTCGGTCCGCAAACCAAAGCTCAAATCTGTGCAAGTCTATAAGGGTCCGGCCGCCTGTCAGCACGCATTCCCCCGAAGCCCGTGCTTGCTCCAGGCAAATGCAGACGGCAAGGAGCAGAGCTTGCTTCAGAACAAGTGTTTCAACGGCAAAAATGGTGCGACGCCTTGCGTGGGCTGGTCAGAAAAGCAGTATAGCGGGGTGTCGCAGTCGCTTCAATCCCACACGCTCACATTCGCTAGCTCACAAGAACAAGCTAGATCAAAGAACTGAAGCCCTTGCAAGTTACAGTCTGTGGGTCGTAAACACCACCCACAAGACTCCATCTGAAATCCTGATTATGTTCGCACTTCTTCTTCGCTTTGACAGCTCACAACTCCGCGGGCAGATGCAGCACGGGTTTTGTATCATGTTTGCGAATCACGTTGCGAGGCAAAGCAAAGGCCGCACACGTGCAGCCACAAGTCATGCAAAAGTTCACGGCCAGCCGACTGATACTGTGGCAAAGCCCGTAGTTTTGCCACGTCTGCAACAGCGGACAGCAAGAGGCTGGATGCCCTGGGGGTCGCAAGGACAGCCTGCATCGCTGGCAAGAGATCCGGCAGCATCTCATCATGCAGCCAGTATTTCATCAGCACGTAGACTTCCACCAGCTGTTCGGTCTCCAACATGGAGACCATGTAGAGGATCCGTCTGAGCCCGACCTTTCGACGCTCCCTAATGTCAGCGACCACCCCGGCAATGAGCATTCGTTTCACACTGCACGAGGAGCAGCGGAAGCACAACCAAACAGCCTGGTACGCAGCTTCGCATACCTGAGCATTCTCGTCGTGGCACTGTCCCTGCAATCGAGCCAGGAGATGGCGGACACGCGTCTGGTCAAGAAAGCTGGTTCCGCTTTCGTAGGCCATTTGGCGATGGCACCAGGCCTGACCTCATGTGACGCAGACTCTGCCGCAGATACCCCAAAGACTAACAAAAACTGACGGAGTCTTGCAGGCGAGCGTCTGTCCAAGATCTTCTTGGTCTCTGCGCCCACACCGTCTTGTGAAGTAATGTCCGGAGACTGGAACGGAGACGGGCACAGGATCTCTCTCATCTTCTTCGAGGCGCACTTGTCAACGATGGTGGCAGGGTCATGGCCGGCCACCAGAGCAAGCCTGTGTGCACACTTCAACTCGCGACCCACTCGGCCATGCACAAATAAATGCGTAGAAGTGGCTTCTCAAAGGCAGTCTGGGTGAGATGTTGGACCACAGCCTGGTCATGGGCTCAAGGCGCAAGGCAGCTCTGCTGTGACGCCTGGTTCGACATGGCCTCAGATATTCTGTTGGCCTTGGTCCGAAATGACGTCTGCATCAACATCACCAACTCCTGTACCTATCCACTCTCAGGGCTGATGTCGAGAGTGTCACTTTGCAACTTCGTACAAGGCATGTGAGTTTCATACACTGGAACCCGGCCTCCAGTAAGTCATACAGAGCTGGCCTAAGCTGCATTTGTGTGCGTACGTGCTGAACATGGTTCGGCCGATTCAGAGCACCGCCGCAGATCTGGGCCAAGTAGCAGCGGCAGGCTGATCAGGACCGGGTCTTCCGGTCCCTCTACCTCGCGAAACAGGCGAAGCAGCGAACAACGGAAACCTGAAAAACGGTAACGGAGGCCTCTGCGCTGCCGCCGTCGCTCAAGAACGATCCGAACCAGCTCGCCAAAGAAGTCAGAGCAGGAACTGGGGAAGCGGCTTGCCTCGGATCTGGGCCCCTCCGAGCATCCAGTTGAGGTGGTCAAGATCGGCCAAGCAGCAATAGGATCGAAACGTCCCAGCCCATGGCGACCGTGTGCACGTCCGTGTCATCTCCCAAATCATCATGTTCGGACCTTTCAGCAAGTTGACAAATGCTCGGAAAGAGCAAACTCTCGTTGGGGTCGCTGGGCTCGTTGGACTCATGACCCTTGGGAACTCCAGCGCTCTTCTGACACCGTGGCCAATGTTGCGAGGTCTCATGCGGAGTCACTACACATCTTTTACTTATGCAATGTGATGCCCTGAGCACCGGACGTCGATTGCACGTCCGATACGTCTCCATCAACCTCCAACCGTGAGTCCTCTGCATCCAGCTCATCCGCCTCTGGGGACCCTTCCGAGGTATCAGCAACGGCGGCATTCTGTGGCCTTAGTGCGGAATAAAGACTTCCTGCAGCTGCACTTTGGGGTAACACTACAGTGAGGTCGTATTGGAAGGGAGAGACATTCGCAAGCGAGAAGATCGACCTGACTGTTGTGTTGTTGTAGGAAAGCGTCGTTGCGGCCATTGCGAAAGCCGCCTCCAGTGTCTGCAGAGCATGGTCAGCATCCATACCGTGTTCCTGTCCATCATCCAGGTCACTCTCCTGGACAAGACAAGCGCAGATAGGCACCTGATGGCACTGGTGTGCGTCCAGAGTCCTGCGAGTTCGTGGATGGCGTGTTTGTACTCAGGCTCGGCCTCCCAGAAGACGACGACATCCTTATCAGAGCTGGCAGCTTCCACAAGAAGACGACTTGAGCATGTTTCTGACCTGAA
Source organism: Symbiodinium sp. CCMP2592 (assembly GCA_905221615.1). Classification (NCBI taxonomy): domain Eukaryota; class Dinophyceae; order Suessiales; family Symbiodiniaceae; genus Symbiodinium; species Symbiodinium sp. CCMP2592. Next base: position 37,735 of record CAJNDT010006245.1, read on the forward strand.
CCCACAGGTAACCATAAGGCACAGTATTTGAAAAACAAACAGCTCCTTTCCACTGGATGCAAGTGACTGGAAGGTTATGTCGGTGCCGCAAGCGCCCTCGGCATCCTCAATCAATGACGGAATTTCTCCAGCTATCATGAAGCCGGCAACAAATCTTATCTCATCTGTAGCCGTACTGAAGCCCCAGCTCAACATTCCAGCTGTGCTATCTGTAAGCTTCAACTCGGGCGATGTCGGGCCGTAACTATCGTCATCACTTGGCAGATAGTCGGCTCGGGGTCTTGAGCGACGTTCATAGCCAGCCCCCCGGCCCCGTAGCTTGCAAAGGTATTTCCACGCGCTGAGACGCGTGTGACCTTATATAGCCACCCTGCACCAAAAAACAGCTGTGCGACTACATGGCCGCAAACGGCAACAGATGCCACCATGCCAGGAAAGCTGAAGCCCCACAAGAAGAGGTCCCAAAATTGGGATTCACATCAGGAAGTGGCCCAGCACCACGTGCCAACGCAGGGTAAGCCAGCAGCCTCTACTGGGCATCCGTGAAGCTAAGCCCCAACCCCACGCCTGTAGACCACCGCATGGCATCAGGCACTCTGCTTGGTCGCTTGGCCGTTTCAACCTTTGGTGCCAAGTGAGACGCATGCTGCGCACTAGAAGCCACAAGTGGAAACCAGCTTTCCCTCGCAGTCCAAGCGTCGATGCAGTTTGCATCATCACCAAGCCTACCATTGCCATTCGGCATTCGAAGACATCTTGCTTCACTACCACATTCCCTCTTAACGGAGGGCCTCGTCTTGGGGTCGTCAGTTCGGAGCCCGGCCTGAGCTCAACAGGCCCCCGCTCGCGCTTCGGATATCTGACGCATAGCCTTGAACCCAAGCTGGCCTTCCGCTGGGAAGGTTGGCGTCTGAGTCCTCCAAGTATCTTTCAGGGTTCATGGCTGCCGCATCCTACCAAGTGGCGCAGTTCTTTGCCAGACCTAATGTAAAACCGTGTCTGCGTGCAGAAGCCCAAAAAGTTTGAGAACATCTCCAAAGGCCTGGCCTGGCACAGCCCCAAATGACCCGAACCCTCCCTGCTTTGCGGACTGTCGCCTCCTCGCCGCCAGCTGCACTCTGCAACGGCCTGAACAACTCAATTCCCACCCAGACTGATAGAAGGATTGCTGAGCTTCTCTCCGAGGTATTTGGTAGTTAAGTGGCCATGCATGCATCCTTCTTCATGCACAAGCGTGGTCTCAATGCCCTTTCAAAGACCACTCAATGCAGCACAGGGACAGGCACAGCGGCTTCTGACAAGGAGGTTGAAAGTCCACCTTCGTTTCGCAGCAGCACAGAATGAAAGAGATACGCTTGTTGCATGATGCTCAGGCACCAGTGTTGGTTCTGCGCAGTTGCGAGGAGGGTAGGACACCCTGAAGCTCACGGTCACAACTCACAAGGGTAGATATCACTGCACACATTTTTGACTCTCTGGTGCCTCGGTGCCGAGACGGGCAGGCACGCCTATCCCGCTCAGGTGTTTGCAGTGAGGTTGTGTTAACCAGGACTGAGCTCGCGTAACACTAATCACTGCACACAAGGGGCCAAGCAAGACTCGAAAGAATGTGCAAGAAACCTTAAGAATGTCCTTGCAAGAAGTCGGCACATTCCGCTGCGCCGCCTCTTTGACGATCCTTGCGAACGCCGTGCCATAGGGGCAAACCTGGCCAACATCAGTGCACAGAGATTTCTCAGCAGACTCCTTTGAAACATGAAGCCTCTCTTCAAGCACCACGTCACAAGCTGCTCGCGTCTCAATGCAGGAACGCTGTCTTTGTGCTCAGCACGCTGAAGCATCAAGCAGGATGTCTGACATGCCGCTCGAAGCCTCTTGTGCTCCCCACAGCCATTGGAAACAATCCATGTTACCAAAGGTGGCAGAAGCCTTACTGCAGTAGAAGCTGCCAAGTAAGGTCCCTGTACCTGCGAAGTGCACACTCCTGTAATTGTATCCAATGCTGCTGTCCATAAGGCTTGATGGCTTCCTGCATCCGATGCATCTTTCGCAAAGCAATCCGAAGTTACAACTTCAAACTTTAGGGGCATGCTTGCGACGATGCAGCCGACACAGAATGCAGCAATGTGCATCACAGACTCATCAAATCTCACCAGAGGGGGCCGCTTTACAAGGCTGCTCGGAGACGAGATTTTTGCCACTCGCAATGAATGTCTGGGTGCGACAACTGTATCTTCCTCTTGGATGCCCTGCAGGTTTGGTCTGTTCACTGTCGCCTGTGAGACAGCCGTGCATATTCCCTCAGGCTTGCATGCAAGATGCAAGGACTGGCAAACACTTAGGCAAACAATGGCAAACTATATCAATCATCTTGAAACCAAAAAATCTGACAGTCCTCTTGTGCGTCAATTTCACACGCCATGGCGGTGCGAGCGACGTTGTGGGCCAGCACCGTATGGTAGAAGGCGTCCAGTGCTGTGTCGATTTCGTCCAGCAAGTAGAAGGGACCACGCGAAAGCTTTTGGATGGCAAACACCGAGCTCAAGGCCACCACTGTCCTCTGGCTCTTGGAAAGTTGATGAGTGGACCGCCTGGGCAGCGATGGACATGTCGATGTGCTCACCCAGCACATCTCCGAGGCCCACAAGTCCAGGGGCCATCTCGCTGAATACCCGCTGGAAGTTGGCATGCACTTTGCGCAGCATCTGATACACGATATTTGCCTTTTGCGTGATGGCCCTTGCAGCTGCAACCTGACCCTCTTCGAACTGCTGCTTGCGCTTTTTCAGGCTCATGAGCTCTGAGAAAACTCTGCGGCTTTCTTGCTTCAACATCCAGGCGGCCTCTGACAATTTTGCCTCCACCTCTGCCCCCTTGCGGCTCTCCAGGCGAGTGGAACCCTGTGATGCCTTGTTCTTGGTGCACTGCTCCTCTGCTGCCAGATGCTCGGGGAGAATCTGCAACTCCTCGCTCTTCATGGCCGACACACTCACAGCTCCCCAGCGCTCCTTCTGTGTCCGGCCCTCGTTTTGCTGCGAAACCGATGTGCTCACGACCTCCGGCGCCAGCAAGTGCAAACAGGTTTCCGTACGAGCATTCTGGCATGACAGGCACGTGTGTTGCTGGAATCACTGGCGGAAACGGTGGAAACACCATGTGCCCAACACAAGTCGTTTTCAGACACGTTGAAGCTGCGTTTATCAAGAGTTGGTTCATACTCGAAATGCACTGTATTCTATAAAGCATGTGTGACACGGCGATGTGGTGAGTCAACTTGTGCCTGCAGCAGTTCTGCCTTCTCTGCATGTTGCGCGTTCAAAGCCATGTTGTTGAAATGATTCCAAACACTGACAACAATCTGGCGTTCTTCAGGCCCCTATCTAATCACTGAAAAGGCGGAAGCATCCTGAATCAGAGCTCTTGAAATTCGGCCCCTCGCGAGCCTTACAACGGGTTTGTGAATCAAACTGCAACGCCACAGTTCACCAAAGGGCTTCAACAGCATTGACCCATCGCCCTGCTGGCTTTCGCTAGCTGGCCGGTTTCAGTACAATATACCCCGAGTACCCCCCGTTGATCTTCGGAGCCTCCCAGCATACCGAGCGGTGATCTTGGAGCGTGGTTAAGCAACTGTGCAAAGGGCTCGGGTCAAGCCCGTCTGCGCCAACGTTGTGAAACATATTTAACTCCGCGAAGCTTGCAACAAAGCTTTAGAACCACCAAGCAGTCGACACACGGACGCTGCAACAACAAACAGTCTTGCCGAAGCTCCTGGGAGTCTGGCGAGGCTCCAGCTTGATAAGTTTCGTAGGGCTGATTTTATATTGGGATGTCGCAAAATCATTTTCGGCAAATCGGAATGTAATGGAAAACAGTCCAGTTGCAATCGACTTGGGCCATTGAGAATAGGATCGAAACATATCAAACCGATCGTGAGGAAAACCGACAGACATCAGCACAACAACTCAGAACCCGGCTTTAAAGCACGGTGCACGTGCAGACACAGTCTCTTGCCGCTCTTGCCTGCCGCATGCGCGAATGCTGTACGATACTGACTCCATGTCCGCCCTTGGTCGGTGATTCTTACGCTGAAGCTCCCTCACCCCCCACAAGCGCCTGCTCGGTCCTCGTGCCAGGGCTTCGGCAGCTTCGAAGCCGGGACCCTGGAGATGTCAACACAACAAGCAGCTGAGGTCTTCGCGCCCTACCTTGGTGTGTGCGCAGTGTGCGTCTGCATTGCTACCCCCTGGGTGGACGCAAATCTCGAAGTCCCGGCCTTCCAAACCAGGAACGACGCTCCTCTCTTGCCGTGCATCGGCATCGCTCCTCAAATTTCTTAGGCTGAGCTGCTTGCATGGCTTAGCTTGTCTCGAGGCCCGCGCTTGGAGGCAGGTTTGGCAGTTTGGCACCTAGTGAAACGGGTTGGCGAACTGCAGCTCTCAAAAATGCTTGAAGCAGGCCTCCTCTGCCTGGGCAGGCCTCCCCTCGGCTCCAGGCACGACGTTAAATCTCAAGCCTACCCAAGCCTTCGATCAGCGACCCGCAGCAGGAAAGTGTGGCTCTGCGGAATGAGCCGCCTTCTCGTTCATGACGCCACAACGGCACTCGAACCTCCAATCCGCCGCCGGCCTGCTGCAAATCTTCGCACCGTGCCGGTCCACACTGCGCCAAACACACCCTATGTCAGCCCTATGTGCCATGTGCCTACAAGTATAGTACCAGAGGATTGTCTGCATCCCAGGGCTCCAGATCGAGCGCTGCTGCGATCTCCTCGCCATTGGCTGACATGCCCTCCCACGTGCTAAAAAAAAGACGCCTGCTCGCTGGATGTCACAATCCCGGCCTGAAGGAAGTTCGCTGGCAAACAGCGGCCCATGAATTCCTCCAAGATTGGCCTCCAGTCCAACAGACCATGCAAAAACCTGCCCATCTGCTGGTAGCACTCGGAACCCAACAGCTGCCGAGCTAAGAACGGCGCCAATCAGAATCACACATTGAGAGTGCTCAGTCAAGGGGCTTGTCTTCAGCAAGAGTCTTCAGCAAAAAGAAAGCTACTGTTTATGGCCCCGGCAACAGCTGTCGCCATTGTCTCGGACATTGAGGCCGCAATTGAAAGCGTCTCATAGAGCCACGGCAGCCGAACACACCTGCGCAAGCGAAGTAAGCATGGACCCTCGTGATGCACATGTGGCGTCGACTTCCATGGTCCTGCCTCCCTGCACGCAACGTGACTCAAGGAGATTCACAGCGCGCTAGGAGGGTGAGCAGCACCGTTGCACTTCCCTACTCACTCTACTCTGACTCTTCTTGGCTGCTGATGGCAACTACGTTTTGGCTCAAGCGCCTTTGGAGAAGGAGCCGCTTGAGGGCTTATAGAGTCTGTAGTGTACTGTAGTGTTGCTGACAAAGAAGCTTCAACTGGGGCAGCCAAAGCAAGAATTGCAGTGGCCTGCAGCTCTTCACACCACGAGCTCAGCTTCCGCAACTTCAGGCGTGGCGCAGCACCCAGCGCATACTCCGGTGATCGCCTTGGCTCGCAAGATGCACCCGCAATCCTCTGGAGTATGCATGGGGTCGCGGGGAAGGCAAGACGGCCGAAATCGTCGCATCCTCGCTTCCTTGACTCCCCCGCCTCCCAAAGATCCTTCACCTGCTTACGCTGCTCGGCCGCCTGGCGGGATGGAGGCTGGAGGGGTCTCTGCTCACCGCTCTCGTTGCTCACGAAGTCATGCATGCCCGCTGCTGCCTTGCGGTGCACATGCTCAACCATTTCCGGAATATCGTCCAACCAGAACATGTCAGCCTGCCGATCCCGTGACTTCGCGTCGAAGGATATATACTTGTGTCAGCTCACCTGTCAAACATGTCGTAGAGCGCAGATGCGTGCACATGCATTCTGTTATGTGCCGTCTGTATGCATTCGGAAGGGCATGCATTGGGCTGGGGGCTGGGATGGGTTTGGAACTCAATAAAACCGAGGCAATTACGACGGGGTCAAATGAAAGGTTATAAATTCTAGAATTGCATTGAAGGCATACGGAGTGATATCAGTGGCGTGCAGCCACGACACACCTACATGTCGTTTCCCTGTTAAACTATGTCTGGGACACCTGATATGTAACGAGAAAACCCATGGTTCCAGCTGGCGATTATACCCGGTTTAAGCCGGCCACGGGGTACCCCCCCATTTTGGGAAACTGACCGGTTTCTGACATGGCACCAAAGGGAGTCTCAGACCTTCCGCTGCCAGTCGCACTGGTTGCCATGTACAGCACGTAATCCTGCACCACATGACGTGGCCATTTTCAAGTAGGGTAAGGACGCCTGAGACAAAAGCCGCTAGAGGTTGCCCACACACAGCACGTCTTGTTACAGAGCAAGGTCGGGGGGGGGTTCTGTGGGTGGGTTCTGCGGAAGTGCTTGGGGGTTCTGCCATACACAGGGTATGATGGTGACCTCGGAGAGAAAAACAGGGCGTGACATACATTGGGTGGCCATGTCATGATGACCTCGACAGGGCATTGCATGCACACGGCATGCATGACATGACCTCTGAGACAAAAAACGACCTAGGAGAAAAGAACAGGGCGCGACATACGGGTGGCCATGTCAAGATGATGACATCGAGAAACACACAGGGCGTAACATACACAGGGTGGCCATGCCATGATGACCTCGGAGAAAACACAGGGCGTGACACACACACAGAGGGTGGCCATGTCATGATGACCTCGGAGTAAAACGTGACATACACGGGGTGGCCATGTCATGATGATGATGATGTCGGAGAAAACACAGCGCGTGACATACACAGGGTGGGCATGTCATGATGATGACCTCGGAGAAAAACACAGAGCATGACATACACAGGGTGGCCATGTGACGATGATTTCGGGGAAAAACATAGGGCGCGACATACATGTCATGATGTCCTCGGGGAACAACATTGGGCGTGACATCACAGGGTGGCCATGTCATGATGACCTCGGAGACAAACACAGGGCGTGACATACACAGGGCGGCCATGTCATGATGACCTCGGAGACAAACACGGGCGTGACATACACAGGGTGGCCATGTCGTGATGACCTCGAAGAAAACATAAGAAAACCACAAGAGGGTGACATACACAGCGTGGCCATGTCATGACGATGACCTCGGAGAAAAACACAGAGCATGACATACACAGGGTGGCCATGTGACGATGATTTCGGGGAAAAACACAGGGCGTGACATACACAGGGCGGCCATGTCATGATGACCTCGAAGAAAACATCTAGAGGGTGGGTGACATACACAGCGTGGCCATGTCATGACGATGACCTCGGAGAAAAACATAGGACATAGGGCGTGACATACACAGGGTGGCCATGTGACGATGACCTCGGAGAAAAACACAAGGTGTGACATACACAGGGTGGCCATGTCATGATGACCTAACCTTGAACCTCAAACGCCGACTTCTGCACGTCGCAAAAAATTATTGGAAACGTAGCTGCAACACAAAACCTGAAAGCTATAACTTAAGGAGACCACCTCGAACCAATGGCTCTGAAACACTTGGTGCAAGTCTGCTTCGAGGCCTGACAGCAGCATGAGCACCTGGGGAACACACCAAATCAAGCACGGTCTGGACCTGCTAATGATGCAAACACGCGGATCTCCCAACTGCTGAGGTGACAGAAGCTGCTTTTTTATCGCAGCATTGCCGACTCTACCCACTACCGAATTGTCAATGTTGGAATGTGCGCTTGCAAAGGCCAATTTGTGATTGCACGGGCGGCCCGCACACATAAGCGCAAGGCACTGCGTAGTATTCAAGAGATCCATTGCGCGTATTCTTCAGTTTTACGTTCCATGTGTCTAAAGAAGGACTTGGGAAGACAGGCAAAACAACTTGGCTTGACGAACACGAAGGAGCATTTCAACAGCGTTGTAAACGCCAGTGATTTTGCGACGTGCGCGACAAGCAATGTCCACGGCCTTCTGCTTACTCATGTTGGCACGTATGCTGTGTTTGCAACGGAAACTTTCGGGCGTGAACTCTATCTGAAACCAGGCCCAAGAGTAAGTCCAAGCACACATCCACAGTCTCAACATCCAAATCCGTGGACCGTATTCGCACTCCAAGCTTTAAGGTTAGATGGGGTTTATTCAGTACATTGAGAAGCGCGGTGGCATTCCCGAACGTATCAAACTCTAAGCCCTATAACCCCCTCCATTTGGGTCACACAATCCTAATTAGCCCTCAAAGAATGCAGACCCCAGCCGATATTGACCCGGGGCATGCGCTCACATCTGCGAGGTGCTTCCTGAGCTGCCAGTGTTCATACCGTCTCAGGCTTAGGATGATAACTCTACTGATGCACCACTCTGCATTGCTTCAGACATGTTCTGTGATGGTCTGCAGTTTAGGTGCCGGAGACGGTCCGCGACAAGGCCGGATTCGGCATCGGCTGCTCGGGTGGCATGGGACCGAAGGCTGTGTGCCCTTCTTTGCAGGCGAACGCGCACAACCAGTTGGGGATTTCTTGCCTATATGCCACGTGGGCACACAGGAGACTCAAAGGTCGCAAGTATGTACCAAGGCGTTTGTGCAATACTGAATAACGAATCGTTGATTCAAACATGTCCCTCGTGGTCGGCAGGACTTGCCTTGGCATGTTTTTTTAGTCATGCGTAGTTAAGCACTGTGCAGTGACTGGCTGCCGCTCAACCACAACTAAAACTGCGATACAGGACAATCTCGACAGCAATTACACAGGACAGATGCCGGGATTCCAGCTGGACACGCACCTTTAGCCTTGTAGTCTGTGTTCCCGCGCAAAAGGCGTGAAAGCAGCTCCCTTCGGTTTTTTTGGTCGACTGCAAGTCACATGTGATTCCCCAGAAAAAAGAGGTCGTTCTCCGACCTTCTGGCCCAAGATCTCGCAAAAGGCACCAGCAACCCTGTGCAGTGAAGCACCAGGGAACTCTCAGCCCACGGACTTGCAACAAACCTGAAAACTGACATCTCTCATTGCTTGCTGGATGCCACGCGGGATTGGAAACGTAAACTCGGGCTTCAGGCCAGCCATCTGAGTCTCGAAAGAACGCGCTACTACTAGTCCACTGAGGCATCAAGTAGCAGTTAACGACGGCAAGTTTACAACAGAGCCCTTCCTGAAGACCTCACACTGGTTAGATCTCTGCCAAACCCCAGCAGAGAACATGACCAGCGCCATGCGGATTCAAAGAGTCACGGCAAAACATTGCGCTTCTTGCTGCGTCGCGACGCCGATTTTGCTGCCTCAAGGCAAAAATGGGCCAAGGTTGGACAACCTGGAGCGACGACATGTCGAGCAGATATATGTCTGGTGCTACCTCAAAGATACAGATAGATGGAAACATGAGCTAGTTTTGCCGGCACATGGTCCTTGCGCATGCACGCAGAACGCTGCGCAGGTGGGTAATTAGGGACCACGCCGGCGGTGAGCGGCTACGCTTGGGTGATCCCGGCCTCAGCCGACCAAAGTCTCTCCAATTCAACTGGGATCTCCAGTGACGAACACGTCGCAAACATCAGTCGGAATCACTCCGATTGCCGCACGTGCTGGAACAATGGCTCTACGCAATTTGACCTGGCACTCTTGCATGACTCCGGCCAAGTCCCACTCCCATGCTCCAAGTCGGCAAGCAAGCCCACCTGAACCAAACCGATGACAAGAGTTCTCCCTGTTTTGAAAGTCATGTCGCAAGCCGCTCCTGCACGGTCGCCAAAAAGTGTGCCCAAGGATAGTGCAATCAACCCAATTCTGCTTGTCGGCACGATCCCTGAACTCAAGTGTCGTGAGGCCAGTGCCACATCGGATGTGAACTTCATGCTCTCTTTAAACACCTGCACAGCACGATCGAAAAGTCATAGTCTTGGCAAGCACGGAAAAATTTGTCGCAACTTCTAGCGCTCCTCTTGCGATGAGAGCAACAAGCGTCCCCATGTACACTGTGGCTTTTTCGGGCTCGTAAACTCATATATTACGTCAAGGGGTCGTAGGGCCAACTGGGTCAACGCAGTGCCGATGCGATGAAATCCATCCAAATGCTATGTCTAAACGCCAACTTCGCAAGTGGAAGATAGCACAAGCAAGATATCAGAACACAATTACCCTGTGACTATGTCGGATCTGTGGAAACCTGGCAATCAGCAAACCAAGGTCTGCGCAGGCTTAGACAGGTAGAGACAACATGGCCGGCACCTGCAACGCCGGCTTCCCACGCAGCTTCACAAGCTCAATGATCCGGGCAGCCATCTTCATGTCCAGGCTGCAAACGGTTTCCCAGATTTCGGGGTCACAAAGCTCCTCACTCCATCCAGCGCGAATCAATACTCTCCCTAACATTCTGTTGGTCCTCTGCGTGGAATCTGAAAGTTTCCATGAGGTCAGCCTGCTGCAGCACAACTTCGGTGAGGTCCTTCTCATCCTGCTCGTTGGATTTATGCAGAATCCCCAGTCGGGATCAGTCGGGTACTTGAGTAGGACAGTAGGACTTGTCACGGCTCCAACACGCCTCACGCAGCCCTAGATTCCTTCAGTTTTTCTGGACAGCAGTCCTCAGCAGCCTTGGCCAAGATTTGTTCCAAGGCTTGCATGCCTTTCTCCGCTTTTGGTAGTCGGCTGAGCGCAGCATCGAGCCTTCGGGGCCCAAAACTGTGCTGTTTGCAAAGGCCCTTGACATCCTCGACGGCTGTAGCCTGTTGACAACATCGCCCCGAACGCCAGCATGATCGCACAGGGCTCTCAGTCGTGGACAGACCTTTTGGCATCTCCAAGAACCCAGCGAAGGCCGTTCACTACGTCACTACGTCCACGCACGGTCACACATGAAACAGAGGCCTGCCTCTGGAGCATTTCCTGCCCTCAAGCCAACCGAAAGCTTCCACATGGCATATATGCCAGAAGTACTCAGCCTTCGGGGCCCAAAACTGTGCTGTTTGCAAAGGCCCTTGACATCCTCGACGGCTGTAGCCTGTTGACAACATCGCCCCGAACGCCAGCATGATCGCACAGGGCTCTCAGTCGTGGACAGACCTTTTGGCATCTCCAAGAACCCAGCGAAGGCCGTTCACTACGTCACTACGTCCACGCACGGTCACACATGAAACAGAGGCCTGCCTCTGGAGCATTTCCTGCCCTCAAGCCAACCGAAAGCTTCCACATGGCATATATGCCAGAAGTACTCAGAGGTCATTTGAGTTTAAAGCAAAACCTGCCCCAATACTGGGGCGGTTTTTGAGGCCGGGCTCCACAATACGATTCCCCCATACTGGGACTGTGTTTGAAGCCCACGTCACCAATTTACTTAAACTGGTGCCGTACTCTATTTCACAGTATTGGGGAAGTGTATTTGGAAGACAAATACTCCCCTGAAGCAAGCTTCAATAGCTTCCCCAATACTGGGACGGTATTTGATGCCAGTTTGAAGCCGGCTTCAATAGGGCTTCAAATACGATTCCCCAATACTGGGACGGTATTTGAAGCCGAGGGGACTCGGGGTATTTAAAATTCTAAATAGACGAGTAACCATGAGGACTCGTCTTGGGTCAGCCACCGGCCTCGGGATGCCACCAGCAGAATTTTAGTTCGCGACCTGCCCCCAAGTCCCCGAACACCATCGCTTCAAGAAAAGCGACTCAGTCCCCGAACACCATCGCTTCAAGAAAAACGACTCAACATTGTAGCATCCATCACTGTTCAAAAGGTGTCAGAGGGTGTGTGACGAGCGTAGCATCCATCACTGTTCAAAAGGTGTCAGAGGGCGTGTGACGAGCGAGGTCGACCACGGAGGCACAAACCTGTCAGGCAGCATAGACTTTACCTGCCTCCGTGGCCGGCCTCGCTCGTCACACACCCTCACGTTTTGAACGAGAGTTCGAACCCCAGAGTATGTGAATTGAGTGAGCAAAGGGGTGGAGAGTGAGAAGTAAATGCATAGTTGCGAGGGGTCAAAGAGAGAGTGGTGGACTAATCAGGTAGCTGCCAGAAATTCAGCAGATAGCACAGCTTGATGCTGTGTCCTGTTCATGAAAGTCCTTTTCCTAAGCTCGAAAGTTATTTGAATAATGCCGACCCCACGGGTCGTTGAGAGAGAGAGAGAGAGAGAGATATAGAGAGAGAGCGAGAGAGAGAGAGAGAGAGAGAGAGAGAGAGAGAGAGAGAGAGAGAGAGAGAGAGAGAGAGAGAGAGAGAGAGAGAGAGAGAGAGAAAGAGCGAGAGAGAGCGAGAGAGCGCGAGCGAGAGCGAGAGCGACCGAGCATATTTCACCAACTGATTGCGCTACGCCCCATCTGGTTGTCCTGGTCGCCCACAATTGCAGCTACAACAACCATGAAGCAACCGTGCCCTCGATACTCGAATCTTTTAGCCTTCACGCGGGATGAGGAGCAGTAAGTCTTGCAGGGAGCATTGCCAGTCTGTGCTAGCCTGCAAAGTTCGACAATGGCATGCGGCAAAATTCCGTGTGGAGTCAGCGGAAGAAGAGTCTCCAGAGCTGATTTCAACTGCTGTTGCAGGGCCACGTCAGCTGCAGATTCAATTCGCAGCCAGTGCAACATCCGCGCAATAAGCGTCGAGAGCTCGTGTTCTTCCAACTCACAACATATGTACCGCAGATGCCTAAGTGAAGACCACCCTCTGACAGGGCTTTCCAGGTCCGCCAGTACTCCATCACAGATAAACCGCTGCACGGTATGAGAGGCCTGGCGATAAGCCATGGATAAAGCCTGGTACGCAGCCGTGCATACCTGTGCGTCGCTATCATGGCAATGAATCAGCAAGATACCCACGAGCTTGCGGATCTTCGGTTCGTCCAGACACCTGGTGCCTCCTTCCGATTGCATTGGGCGCCGGCACCATGCTTGACCTTACATTGCTTTTGCGGCCACCAAGAATCCCTAAATCCACCCGCTATGGAGGAAGTGAACCCGCACAGCCCCACGAGCTTGAGGCATGCCCGTATGGCACAGGGGGTGCGCAAGGGGCTTAGAGTTTAGAGGTAAGGGCTCAGAGATCTGGTATATTTATATTTATATTTGTGTTTGAATTCTGGTTGCAACGCAAACAATCTTCGCGCTGGTGTCCCCCAGCTTCGGAACAAAAGCTTAAGGGGATGGTTGCATTTAATGCTTGTGTTGTATCAACAGATGTCTACATCTTGAAGTTTTTGGAATAGACTAGTCTTCGATTTCTTCTATCAATCTTCGTCCGTTGCACAGAAGACGCCCTGAGATGTAGTGAGTTTTGTCACGATCTCGCCTTACAGTCTTACGCTCATTGTTCCGGCCTGTGGGCTTCCTGGCCGCCTCTGGGTCGGGACCACCAGACCACCATGCTCCGTTGCTCCGTTTAGTACCCTGAACAGAGTCGCCGGGCGGCCTCTGGCCGAGAAGCGTTTAGAACCAGCAGACACGGATCCGGTCTGCTTCCCCCCCCCCCGCCCACCCTCTGGGACCCGCCCAGATCGCTTGGAGGAGCTGCAAACCGATCCCGTGGAGGGTCCTGAATCGTTGCAAGCCACAACCCTGAATATCTTGTTTGGCAGGCAGGGGCACGGTCTTCATCGGCGACAACTCAAGTCTAGAAGCCCCAAAAGCTCGCAGGCAAGCGGCTGTCCAATACCTTTTGCGCCTCTATGTCCACGAACCCCGAGCACGCAGTGACGGGGGATTGCTCCAAGATTCCCTTGGTCGCCTTGCTGAAAAGCTCCCGTAGGAGCACATCTTGACGATGGCCAACAACCAACGCCGAAGGCCTCGGGCAGACTGTGACTCCTGTGGCTCATGTTCACACTCGCCGATGTGAACACGCGGCCTCTCGAATGCCGCCTGGGCAAGATGTTGGACAACAGCCTGGCCAAGGAAATGCTGTAAGTATGTAAACTCGGGGCACAAGCAACCTGGCACAATCCGATGCCTCGGCAACTCCATGCGCCTTGGTCTGAGGCGACGTCTGCAGGAACATCACCAAGTCCTGCACCTGTGCCACGTGACTTCGCAACCCTTGCAACTTGTCGTCTCGCTTCGATCTGCGACCTCAAGGGAACTCGTAAAGAGGTGGCCTGAGCACTCTGAAACATGATGGAATGCTCAACATTGCTCAACCCGCTCAATACCCTGCCAGCTGACACTGAGCCAGGAACAACGGAATGCTGATTAGGTCCGGGTCTTCAGGTCGTTCGTCCTTGCAAGCTGAACAAGGCTCGCGCATGCGCCACAATGTGATGGCAAAGGCAAGAAAGAGCTGGCCTCTGCATCTGGCAAGAAGGATTCAAACCAGCTGACCATAGAACTCCAAACAGAAACCAGTGAAACCGCTGGCCTCAGCTGAACTGGTCAATTTCATAAGCGCGATCTGACATACTGTAGATACACGAATCTAGAACATGCACACCTCCATGCAGACAGCGGAAGATGGTCAAGCGGCACCAGAATCCCTTCCGCCCAATGTTCAACGCGCCCCCCTTCCTCCCCCCCCGCCCTGTAAAGGAACACTCCGAAACGGCTTTAGTATTTGGGAACAAACAGGCCGTCCGTTTTGAGGGCTTTGAGTGTTGGGTTTAGGGATTGACGTTGTGAAGCCTTTGGGTGTTCATTAGGTTTCAAGCGTCTACGAGTGAGGCTTAGGGGGAACTGAAGGGTTAAGGCTTCAGGCTTCAAGCTTTAGGGCTACTAGGTTTCAGGCTTCCCCCTATTTCGGTTTTGAAAAGGGCGACTGCAGGACCCGGTTTGGCGGAATGTCCAAAGCATCAGCAACAACCAGCAGCCTTTGCATGCGGCGGGGCGTTGCCGCTGCATATCACAGAACTACAAATAAGAGTGTTTACTTCAAGGAAAGCGTCGTTGCTGGTGCCATCTCAGCATTTGCCATGGCACCATTCTCCAGCAAGCGGGGGGCAAGCTGCATATCGTTCTCGCTGTTGAGGACATGGCTGTCCGAGTTCATGGCGGCGCCAGTCACCGTATCGCCATCATAGCCATCTAGCTCGTCCTGACGATTCGTCTCTCTTCCGAACTGCCCATTGGACATGTCCCTCAGCGCCTGCAAGTCTGACGGCGCGGTCAAACCAAGGTGTGCTCTTCCAGAAAGCCACACCGTCCTTTGCGCAACTTCGCTTTCCAAGCCTCACAGGGAACTGGCAATGCTGCAGAATGCTCCAGATGTTCCCAACACTGCCAGCTCTTGGCAACTGTTGAAGGTTTAAATCTATGGTTTTAGGTTTAAAGTTCAAAGTGACGAAATCTTAAACCCTAACCACTTAAACCTTGGCTCTATCGGGTTGAAGGGTTAGGGTTTAGGTTTCATTGCGGGCTTACGTTTAAATGCCTCAATCTTAACCCCTAAACCTGTCAACCTTAACCCTATAGGGTTGGGGTGCCTACATGATCATCGACTTGCTGCTGTGGCTTTTACGATGGTTTAGGGTTTGAGATATATACATTTGTGTAAACCTATAAAGAATAAGGGGAGCCGCAATAGGCGGACGCCCATATATTTTATATATGTATGAGTGTATACATAATACAGGCTGCTAGTTGGATATATACTTCCGCTCTCGTTTCAAAACATGCAGGCAACTCTACATTGACTGGAGAGACTGTAGCGACAGGTGACGACCCAGATGATTGTGAACCAGGATGGGCTAATTGTGGCTCACATGGAATGATGACGTCCTCTTTTGGCAGCTGCTTGTAAGACTTCCCTGTCAAATCTCTAAGACGAATGACAAAGGAGACACGACATGAATCTGCAGCCGAGATGCCAAGCACGCCATGGCCCTCGGAGCCTCGAGGGAATGTCCTGAGCTCTGTGCGAAGAATGGCGAGTTGGCCCAGCCAGCGTCCCGTTGCTGTCACGTTGCTGTCAGACGGAGGCGACCCGCACATGCACTCAACGATGCGCGAGGGCTGATCTCACTGAGGTCAAGGCCAGGACAATCGTCATACCGGAGAGCACTCGAACTCTTGTGAGAAGCTACATGAGAACCACCTGCTTGCACAACAAACTGCCCAGCAAGGGGCTGCATAGATTGTGTAACACCTGGCCTTCAGGGTACATGGAAAGCACCCGGCACCATGGACCTGCTCAATACATCACGCAGCTCAACGAAGACCGCTGCCGTTGCGAAAAAAGTTGGATGGCCTCTGGTTCAGATTGTCAGGGGCCCAACGAAGCACAACCACTTCGTTTGGGGCCAAGGCAACAGGAGACAAGGGTTGCACGACTCTCCCTTTGCAATCTCACATCCCCCAATCCGCCAAGGCGTCTGATATCCCCCCCTCCCAAGACCCTTAGCCCTAAGCGTGCAAAACGCAGTCGCGGCTTTTGACACAGATCCCTGGCGGAAACTTCGCAGGGTGAGGTGAAGGCGGAGGCCAGGTTCGGGGCGCATGCGGCAGGGCTTTGTGTCCCTGCACTACTGGAGCCTGTTAAGCTAGCGTGCGCCGATGTGCTTTGCACATCGCTCGGGGCACGAACGCCCGATTCTCAAATTTTGGGCAAGAGTCCTGACAAGGGTCCTGACTCATGACAACCAGACGGCTCCGCCCTCATCATCTTCCGCGGCCTGCCCGCAACTGAAATCAAACAAGCTGAAACCCTGTATCCAACATCATCTGCTACAAACAGCAGCTGCCTCCGATATCCCAAGCTTTGAAAGCGTACGCAAACTCAACACTATCCAGCAGACAGTCCTACGTCGAAGAAAAAAAGTGAAATACCGCTTCCATGGAGACCCCTCACCGACCTGAACTTTTTCAAAAGTAGGCAACATTCAAAAGCCTTCATGAAGGCGATCTGCCGCTGGAGGCGCCTTATCTCCACCTGAGGACAGCAGTGTTCATGGCAACGTCCCGGGCCCTACTGTCATTTTCCTAAGAGCTTTCTATATACAGGATTGGATGTGTAAGGTTACATTTTGACTGACGGATAGGATTTAACGATGAGGATGTTTGCAAGAAGCCGGTTAGAGTTTACAGAGATGTTTGCATGTAAAGGAAAAGGATGAAAAGGCCTGCTGCCATAGACACGACTCTTTTGTGTGAGTGGACCACCGCTGTGCAGGCAGTCCCATCATCACGCAGAATCTAACAGGCGTAGTGAGAAGCGGTGGTGATTATTCTAAGCATCCTGTCACATATTGTGCTGCGCACTGGCACATGATCCATACAGGTTTTGGACCAAAGACGCATTGGCCGCGCTTTAGGCAGCACTGATGGAAGACCAACTTGTGGAACACGTGTGTGCAATTTGCTTCACCCGTTTGCCTGAAAAGCGTTAACTTGTAGCTGGTAAAGGATCTAACTTGTTCCGAGATTGTGAGGTGTGGGGAGGGGGGTATTGCGACATGAGTGGGGCTAGCCACTAGCCCACGCAGTGGAAAAAGCAAACATGCACACCGACCCTTTTTCGAAACCCAACACACTGCCCCTGCCAAACGCCTGCTTCTCCAGCAGGGTTTCCTTCAGAGCTTCGTCCTGGGAGGGGTCGATGTGCCATCCACTCATCCGGCCAAGGCATCCAGCACACCATGCGCAAAAGTTACAGGAGGCAACAGGAGGCAGAAGACGTGATTCGCAGGCCGCCTTTGCAGCGGCCGATTTGGTTGCCAGCCTCACCAAGAAATGTCAGGATGCTTTCGGAATAGATTGAACTGGTGAGTCTAAAACTAAAACGTCAACTGCAACATGCCAGCTTTCAAGCACGTGCGAACACTAAGGGCAGACTTGTCGCAGCAAGTCCCGACTTGACATCGTCGGACATTCAGCAAGCCAACTCCACTTTGGGCCCCGACTCCACGCCTTTCATAAAAGATTTTCTGTCCCGAGGCTTCCAGCGGCTTGCCTGCAAGCCACAGGCATGCGACTGCTCTCCAACAGATGGCGGAGCACTCGTTGCCAGCTCCTTTTGCTATGAAGCACAGCTACTGGTTTGGGATGCAAGTCCACTTGGAGCTGCTTTACACACTGCAGTGACCGTTTTTGCTTCAGACACGAGGGCTCCTCGGATCTTCGTACTACAGTGAGCTACTGGAGAAGCCCTTGTAAGACAAGCCAAGCTACCAACTGTCTCGCTTCCTCGAGGGGGTTGCCAGAAGCCTCACAGCTCTCGAAATGGCCAAGCATGTTTGCCAAGCCCAGTCAAGATTACCGTCGATCCGCACCTTTGTGGCTGCCTCGAAGTGTGCCGCGACCTCGCTTGCAGCGGCCTCTCGGTCGAAGTCCTTTGGCCAAGGCATGTGACAACGGGCGGCGTCGCAGGTAATTGAGTGATCCAGATGATCCAGTAGCAGGCTCACTTCTCACCTAGAGAGCGTAGCTTGGCAACGCCGTCCTTGCTGCTGGTGGGCTCGACAGCTTTCTCGGGAACGTCGGGTAACCTCACAATATCTCACAATCACCACTCTAGGATCTGCGCTTGCACATGCTTGCACGGTCCGGAGCATGAATCAAAAAAAGGTCCAGTTGATGGCCAGCAGTAGCAGACCAGCAATAGCCAGCAGCAGGAGCAGCAGCAGCACAGATGTGGGGCGTCCCGGCAAACTGCGGCATTTCGTCCGTACTTAAGCCGGGCCTACTTTTCACCCAGGCCCCAGCGCCAAAGCCCGCGGTTACGATCGCAGTTTGCAAATGGCACGTGGTGCACTCTGCTTATAAAAAACTGGTCTCACCTGCACTACTCTGCAAGCTTCTGGCTTACAACGCGTTCCTCGCATGTAGATTGTTTCAAAGAAGTGATTTGGGAAAGCTGTACATATGTGAGTGGATATGCTACAACGCCGGCGCGTATGGCGGACGAAGAAGTGATGTGCGGGGATCCTTCAAGACTTCATCCGGCGCATCTTCGGGCTCTGGAGTCCACTGGAATCATGTTTTGGATTGACTACTGTACGTTGTCATCAGGTGGGTGGGCGCCAGCATGAAACAGGGCGGCTGTGAACCCTATACAAAAGCCGACAGAGCATTTTGTGCAACTGCAGAGGAAGGGAGGGGTGGGCGGATTTCGGTCCGGAAGGCCATGAGAATACTGCAAAAGTTTCTGCGAGGGATGTGTCCAGGCCGGGATGGCACTCACTTTCCTGCACAGTGCAAATCCCAGAGCGCTGCTTCACCGCTTTGGCACGTTGATGCCTCCGTTAGTTAGGGCCCGTTAGGGTCATTGAATGATGGGCCAGCGAACCTCAATTTAATCAATTTGCAACTGCAAGACCAGATCCCTGGCATGTATTCCACGCGTGTCCAAAACATTCCTTCCTGCGCAGCTCCTGACTGCCGGCGTGTGTCCCAACCATTCCTGCCTGCGCAGCCCCTGCATGCCGATGCGCTGTTTGCTTGTGTCCTGCTGCCCTAGAGAACTCAACAAGTAAAGCGAGGATCTGTAGGGAGAACCTTGCATGGCATCATGAAAACCCTGGGCCACCCACTCTTGCTCATCTTCCTCTCGGATGGACTCCAACGGCATGGAATCCGGCAGCAGTTGAGCAAGAGCCTACCACATCTAACCTTGACCAGCAAGCATCACATGCTCACAATTTTGGGGCGCACCACTAGTACACATCACACAACCACACACATAACATCACGTAACACCCACGACGCACGAAATCAAGAGTGCAAGGAACCGCGCATAGAACAGGCACACGGCTTATCGTCTTGTATCGGGTTTTCTGCGTAGTGCGCCCACGGTATCAACGAAGCAGAGAGCCAGCTTCTATAACGCTGAGTATACTGCAAGATTCACGCGAACATGGATATTGCAGGTGTTGCCCGAATGCCACTTCACCACGTCGACAACCCAATGGAAATTCCAAAGGAAATGCAAAGCAGCTTTCAACCCCGAAGCTGTTGGGAAACAACGACGGGGAATCTATCCAGTGAGCCACCGGACAGGCTCCAAAAGTGGCAACTTCCCATTCTGTACATAAGCGCGACTTGAGACTTGAACGGGCACATCTGTGTAGACGGCCCACCAGGGAACAATTGAACGAGATTAACATCAGCAAGTGGCTGGGTAACGGCCTGAACAAAACCAGGAGACAGCAAAACGCATGGTCTTTTGAAGGCATTTTGGCGCATGCTTGAAATGGTGAGACAGTGTCGGCCTAATGGGTTTGACACTCACGGCTTCCAGCGCTGTAGGAACTGGAAAACCTTTGTTGCCACCTGCCACGCTCGCCATGGACACAGTATGACACAGTCAAACACCACGTTATGGCCTGGACGTTGTCCAAATTTTTGTCTGGATGCCAAACCTGCAGCCTGGGCGATCATGTTTCATGTTGGGGTTGTGTCGGGACTGCACAAACATTGCTGTAGCAACGCAAGCTGTGGCTGCAACAACTTCTTAAACGCCTTGTCTCGCACTTCGGGCGATGACATTTCCTGGCCCGGACAACGAAAACAGTTTTGGATTCGACGAAAACCTGGATGGGAAGCGGTTTGCTAATATGGAACCTGGCCTCAATCTCGCACAGCTGGCGGCTCGCATTTTTAAGGGCATCCTTGTAGGCTTTCTCCGCTTGATACTTCTTGCATCGCTCCTCGGCGTCAGACCTCAGCGCTGGCAACAACCTGCTTGCTGAACTTTCGTGTCGGGCCTAGCTCCCACAACCAGCCACGCTCTAGCTAGCGACTCTAACAACCGTGAGGGCGCAGCAACTGAGCAGTCGCATCCTTCAACTTGTCCTGGAGCTCTTCCTTGGCAGCCTGCCATTGTTCTTGGAGATCTTCGTGCCTGACATCCACGAGGGATCCCGAAAACATGACAGCAAAGTCATCCTCGCCTGTGCAACATGAGCCTGCGGGATCGCATGCCAGAATCATTCAAACCCGAACTGCAAGCAGGCTGCTGCTGATTCTTCATCTGCAACTGCCTTGGCCAAAATAGAGAAATCCAAGCAAACCGCACGCTAGCAAAAACACTTTTCTTTTCTTGTGAAGCTTTTTGCTATGGAGGCTGGTTGTATCCTTGTGTTTTGCCGTGGAGGCCGGCCGCGCGGGCCCTTTTTTGGCAGGGCTAAGAGCATCGAGAGCCGCAAAGTGGCTGCAGTGCTGAGGGAGACGAGCGGGGAAGAGTCACTTGAAGCAAACTGCCGAGCCGCTTTGATAAAGGCGCAACAATGGCAGCGCACTCAGCGACAGCTGGCAACAAAGCAGCGGCACGCAATAGACGCTCGCGCAGCATGCGTGGGAATTCAAAGGAGCTTGTTGTCTGTGTCAGCAATGTGTGGCAACGTGACCGCGGCCGTTGGCAAAGCGGTTTTGATCGAGGACCTTGCGCAGGATGGTTTTCATCTTCTCTCAGAAGCAAAACACAGCGAACCTCACGAAAGGCGACTCCATGACAAACGACGTGCAGAGCTTGCACATGGCGATTTCTCCAATAAGGGCAAGTGTAGGGTTGGACTTTGCGCTGGGCCCGAACTGTATGGTTTGCGCAGACATGTGCAGCCTGAGCAAACAGGATGCTCGCACGATGCGTATATATAGTGAAAAGAACGCCTATTGATTGCGTGATTTTCCTTGTTTGGAAGCGCAGCATGCGCAGCCTGAGGGGGGGGGGGGGGGGGGGGGGGGGGGGGGGGGGGGGGGGGAAAGCCAAAATACGGGTTGAAGGGAGGCCCTGCCCCTCAGTTGCTGGCCTGCCGTGGCTGCGCGGCCCTCCTTTCCCTAGACGCGTGCCTGTATTTGCTGCGGAAACTGGGCACATTTGTTGCTGCGGAGGCGGAGGCTCACTCTGGCACTTGCTAATTAACCTGCCTCGGCTGCGCGGTCCTCCCTTCGCAAGACGCGATTTGTTGGCTGTGGAGGCTGGGCGCGTTTTCTTTTGTGTTGCGGAAGCACGGGCTCACTCACTCACTTGCCGACCGCTGTGAAGCCCTCCCTTCGGTCCGCCTTCACAAAAAAAGCCCCCACAGCAAAACACAACACACACGTGCTCCACCTCACACTCAACGAGTGAACCGCAAGCCCTGATCTTCACTCCGAAGTGTGATCATGTCTACGCCCACCTCAGGCTCAGGCACAGTCAGCTGCTGGATTTGCTTGGACTGCTCCTCGCATGTCCTCAACTGTTTGGTGCGGAACCTACCAAAAAACCACGCTCACGCGGCTGATCTGGATTGGAACGCCGCTTCAATCCGCTTCTGGGGCGCGAACTTACTCAACTGCGCGTCAAGCTCGAAAACTGCACTGAGCTGCGATATTCGCGTCTCATGGGCCAGTGCATTGTGGGAGCAGCTGGAAGCCTGCAACACGCGAGCACATCCATATCTGAAGCTCTTGAGGTCTAGATCGCGATCTCTGTGAACGCATGGCGTGCGTGTATCTAGGGCACTGAAATATGGGGTCCTCGGCTTTGCCCCTCAAGTAGGAACAGCAGCAGCAGCAGCAGCAGCAGCAGCAGCAGCATGAGCAGCAGTTGTTACTTGTGAATATTAGCCATACATTGCAGCAATGCTAGCAATCGTAGTACTCACAGAAATCATATTCGTCATAGTAACCATAGTACTCATAGCTACCCATAGTGAGAAATCTCGCAGCGGCAGTCAAAAAGAATGTAGTTGGGTGTTGAATGCCCCGCACGTGTTCGGTAGGGATGTTGTTTTCTTTTGGCGTGATCGCCTGCAAACACGGCGCGAGCCCCAAGTCATGCGCCGCCTGCAGTACACACCCTATAGGGCATGTTTTCACAATGGCAGATTCACAATCCAGTTGCCAAGCATCATTGCCAGGTCTATCCAGAACATGCGATTGAGCTACCATATTTGAGAAACATGTCATACACTCGCGGAGACGGCACACGAATGTGCACTCGCACAGACAGCGATCTGCAACTCAACGCCCCCACATAATCGGAGCTGGCTTTGCGACGAGAGACGTTTGAACGCGAGCTCAGAGTAAGCAACATGCGCTCATGGACACCTCGACCCACGTCCACGGAGCGCTCCAAAAGCCGTACGAACACAGGCTCAGAGAAACCGCGATCTGTAGCTCAAGATCCCCGCGTAACCCTCAAAGTTCCCCCAAATTGTTACAGAAGGCCTAGGCCTAGACCGAATTGCGGATGTTTCCTATTTCATTAAGACAGATAAGGTAAAACTAAAATCAGGTGTCTCTTTGCATTGCCGGACAAGCTAGGATTTCTGCCGACTAGTAAGGAAAACCAAGGAGAACTAGAGGAAACTACAGAAAGCTACAGAAAGCTAGAGAAAGCTAGAAAAGGCTAGGCAAAGCTAGGTGTTTCCGTGGATGGGGTTGGCGTTTCCAGGCCGTGCTTTTGGTTTTTTAGGATTGTAGGGATTAGGATTTAGGATTAGGGTGTAAGGTTTAGGGTTTTAGGGTTTTGGGGATTAGGGTTAAGGTTTAAGGTTTAGGGTTTTAGGGTTTTCGGGATTAGGGTTAATTTAGGGTTTAAGGATTAAAGTTGAATGAAATCGATGGGCTGGAACGCATAAGATTCTGCAGAAAGCTTCAGGGCTTGCGGCATGCGATAGCATAAACAGCATAAATCATTAATCACATCAACTGGACTGTCGGCCGTCGGCCTTCTGGTCATCGGATCCAGCAGGTGAAGGATCTGAATCCTGGGAAGATGATGCGACGGCTGAGGGCAGATTATGGTATTGTATATGATACCATAGTCTGTCTAAATTCAAAACATATGCATTACAGTCCTGTCAAAAAACACACGAGTAAGTGCTCGACCGTTTGCACGAGCGTGCGCGCGCGCGCGCGCGCGCGACCAAGCGAGAAGGCGAGCGGCCATGGGCATGGGAGCGACTTGCGTGGCTGAGCGCGACAAACGCGACCCCAAGCACGCAACGTGTGCGACATGCGAGGGCGAGAGCGCTCGCGTGCAGCACCCGTGTCGCCTCTGGGCTCGCGTTGGCGCGCCCTAAAACCGTAACTTTACGCAAACTGCAGTGCCTCTTCATCTCGGCGCCCGATCTCTTTGAGCATCTGCACTATCTGCACCCTCGGGGGAACAGAACGCAAACAGACCGCACCACTGCTCACTCGGCATCTCTACCGGCCTTGGCGGGCGAAATTCCTCCGCGTCGGCCCAGAGCGCTCCAGGCGAATCCTGCCAAAGAAACCAACCAACATCCCAGCGTTTCTCAGCTAGCACGAACACCTCTAACCTCAGCAACAACGTCAGCACAGACTGGGAGAACTGGCCGGTGAGCCTTGCCATCGGGCGCGTAATCAACACCATCAGCCCGCGCAGCTTGCACCTGCTCCAAGAAATGACGTCACATGTCGGGGAAACGAAAGACTTGCAAACAAGAACAAAGCATTGCAATTGCAAGGCCTGCTCAGGACTTGCAACCTCCAGGCGTGACCTGGGCCAGTGGAGCCCTATAAATGCGTGGCTTTGCAGCCCTCAATGGCCTCTCAGGAGCCTGCGCCAAACACCCGCACGCCTTGGCGAAATTCCCCAAGCAAGCCCGTTGCCACTCACGGCAGCTGGGCGTCGCTCCTGGTCCACATACCAGTCTGCTTCGGCGGCCCTGTTCAGGAACACCTTTGCAAGCACGCATTCTCGCGACGAATCTCGAGAGCTCGCTTGCTGCTGAGCTTTCCTTGCGGTGACCGTTCTGACACTCCAAGCTGCTATCCTGGAAAAGCGAGAGGCATGGACAAGCTTGCAACAGCTTCATAGACAAAACTGAGGCTGATCGTCCTGCGCATTCGCAAATTTGAGCTCTGGGTTGCTTTCGCTTTCGGACTCTAAGTCCGATTCCTGCACGAGCAATGTCTGGGTCGGGCAGGCCGCTCAAAAGAGAAGCTGCAGATTATTCGGGTCCGTGTCCGGTACTCCCGTTGAACCACTCAGCCTGCGATCAGGCCTGGATTAGACAACCAAGCACAGTGCTGATTTCAGGGTGACTGTGGCCAGGTCCCTGGTAGCTGCTGTGTTGGTGAAAGAAGGGATGCGCATGCCTTTCTCTGAGATCGCCGGCTGACTGCAGGAGGTCAAAGTCTTTTCCGGCAGGTTGGGCACGCCAGATCTCGGGGTGCTCTGATCGCCCAGAAAGTTATCGAAAAAGGACCTCAAGTCTGGCTCCGCATGGCTTTGTATATGGCCTGCTTAGCCAACACATCTGAGGCTATCAAGCTCTGGTTTGTAGTCAAGTCTGGCCACGGCTGAAGCTGCGACTGCACCGTGCTATCGCCTTCAAATGAATGCCACTGCATAGCAGCAAGCAACAGCCTCAGAGAAGACAGACAAATTCTCGGGAAATTGCCTACAGTAGTCCTGCGCCGCACTCCGCCAATCGCCAACCTCTGGTGCAATCCAGTTGCTCGTTGCCAAGGTCTTGGGCGCGTAGAACTGCGCCCGACAGCTCCCATTCCAGCTCACACAGCCGAAGGAGCTTGGTGTCCAACTGCGCAAATTGCCTGGGATTCTGGCGTTTGTGCACTGTGCAGTCTAGAACGAACCCATGCAGGTGATCTGTGCAGGCCAGGCTGCACGCATGTTTCCAGGTGGAGGCCAGTCCACGCTGACATGATCGAACTGAAAATCGATGCTTCTTTTGCTGCGCAGCATGTGTCGGAGTGTTTCGCCAGAATGACTGCGCGTCAGATAACCAACATGTCTCAGCTGGCCGGTACACAACATGGCTAAGTATGCTTGGACGCTTGCATGATCCACAGTGTTTTGCCATTGAGGCCAAGAACGTTGAAAGCTTCTTCGGGCTAGGCAGAGCCGAGATGAAGCTGATTGCAATCTGGCAAGCATTTCGCGACTTGAATTGCCACTGCGAGAGCATAGTTGTGCCTTCTCAGCGCTTAAGGCACGCTTTAGAGTCTACCCTTCCCTCGTAACCTTAAACTGGACTCAACACTACATTTTAACAGCTGTTGAAGCGCTCTCCGGGGAATCTCCCGCAGATCGAGAGAAAAAAGAGTGAACCCTTCTCGCTCACAGCCTGTCGGCCATCTCGACACCTGGAGAACGCTGGATCTCTTCTCAAGCGCCGTGTCTCGACTTGCGCAAAGGTCTGCTGCCCTCGCGCCGGCTCGTCGGAACGTGCAGCAGCAGCTGCTGCGTTTCAGGGCGCTTCCGGCCTGGCCTCGAAGTGCAGGCCGCAGATCTGCCTTCCGCGCGGCACCGTGAAGCGCCAGCACAGATCGGGAGCACAGGCAGTCTGTGAGAGTCTGAGTCTGCGGCCGCCCAGGCGGCTCAAAAGGCCTGGTTTCGAGGCCGACTCCCCTGCAGCGAGAGACGGGGGCAGCGCAGCGGTGCAGTGGTGCAGTCTGCTTTTAAGCTCCCTGCGGTGGCGGGCCGCAAGGGGAAATTCGGCCGGATCACCTCGGCACTTCAGAGCACAGATCGAGAGCTACGTGTGTGCGGGCTGCAGGCAGGGGCCATCTCCGGAGCGAAGTTCGGTCGAAGGGCTCCTGCCTGACATGGCACACTAGGGCTTTCGGCTTTCTCTCTCAGACTCTTCTGCTTTCTCTGCGGGCAAAAGGCCGAAGGCCGAGGGCTCACGAAGCGATTGAGGGGTGCCCGCAGGGGCACTCCGAACCCAGCGGGCCCGGCGGCCCGCGGCGGGGCCTCTGCAAGGTATGAAATCGAAGAAGACAGCGAGAGAGAGAGAGAGAGAGAGAGCGTCCGTGTGTTTTTGTGTTTCCAAGGCAGGTGCTAGAAGTCCTGGCCCTGGTGATTTCACCTCGGCCGACTGCTCCTCTCTCTTCTATTCACACACTTCTCACTGGGGCCCGGGCTGTGGGAGTAGAGAGCGAGAAGGGTCTCCGCACCTCCGCAGCCGGTACCACCAAGAAGCCCGTCGCCGTCTTGACCAGCACGGTGCCAATCTTCCACTGGCCCTGCAAAAAGAGCGCAAGGAGAGCACCCTCTCTGTCTCTGTTGCTCCCGGCCTCTGCCAAGTTCAAAGGCCCCGGTGCTTTGGGAGGGACAACGGTGTGGCTAGGACCACGAGGTTTGGGAGCGGCGAGACCTGCTTTAGGAGCCACCACACTCGGACCGCTTGCGGAGCCGCTCGCGTTGAACATGCTCGAAAGTCCGGAACCGACAGAACTGCTCTCGTCGGGAAACGCCGGCATCGAGGAAGCACCTGCCATCTTTGCACGGCTGAGCCGATGCCCCCGGCAGACACATACACACATACTCACATACACATACGCCAGATGAGCATACACATACGCATAGTTACTTGATCCATGAAAACACAAAAAACTCTCTCTCTCTCTCTCTCTCTCTCTCTCTATATGCACGTGTGTATATATATATATATTATGTGCTACCCTTTACTCTTCGCTGTGCTTCTACGGCTAAGACAATCTACCAACGATGTCAGGCCTCGTTCGACTGCTTATTGATGTAGATGTGTATATATCTATATATGTGTATTTGTATATTTGTATATACATATATATATATATATATGCTACCCCCCCTGGGTTATCCACCCTTTTTGGGTGGAAATGACCAAAATTGGCCCATTGCCCGGGCTGCGCCGAGGGGATTGGGATCGGTACCATGCCTCCCAAAATCCCCAAAGACCATAGACAGGGATTTATTGAATGTAGGATTGTAAAGGAACCTTGCTCTTTGAGGGCAGTACCATATATGTTACCCTCCCCCCCTCCGAAAGATCAGGGTTTTCAGATACGAACTGACCTTCAAGAATGCGATAGAAAGGCTCCTCACGGTAGGCGTTTTGTACTGGTGAGCCGCCTTCATAGAACTAGTTGGAGGTTTCTTAACATGCAAACGCACCTTCTTAAAGGGTCCTTATGATAAGGATCCTACTACTTGTGGCTTCTTTATTGAGGCCCGTGGTCTTCTGAAACTCCTAAACACTAAAGGTCCATGTACATGTACGTATCGTATATACAATAGCTCTAATATTGCCTTTCAGCAACCCTTTTACAACCAAAGTCGACACTACTTATAGGTTTCTCATAGAAACCATAAAGAAATCGTTTGTGGAGCCCTTATAGATCTCTGCAGAAACCTTCTCACTCAATCCATTACAAAGCCCTGATAAAGCCCTGATAGAATCCCACCAAAACCCTTTCTTGTGTAGTTGCATGGACCCCTGCAAAGACACATCGAGTTCTCTTCTTGGATCTGTCAAAACTCTGGACTACCCCCCCTGCTAGAACGGAAATATTGGGCCAAATGCCCTTGACTTGAATTCATTCGACAGTCACTTTTGTGGTTGCTACCCCATGTGTATGTGTACGTTTATATAGTATTGCGGCAACCCATAATTGGCACCAAATATGCAACGTAGACGATTTCAGTAAACATACACCCCAAATCGAAACACAAGGAATGCCAAAACACGTTGAGGCGGCGTCGCACGAGATTACTATGGGGGGCCGCCCATGGTACATATGCATATATGCAGCTTCCTGCTTTTTCTGTGTTTTTGTCTCATCTGAGCCATCCTAGCTTCCCAAATGCGAGCTTTTGTATATCACCAGGTCTCGCGACACCCACACACAAACTCCTAAATACATATGCATTCCAGGTAAACTGGACAAGCACTTTAGTACTGACACTACAGACGCAGGTACATTTCTAAAAGCATTTGGCTCTACGAGATTACTATGGGAGCCATCCATGGTACATATGCATACACGCAGCTCGTCTTTTTCTGTACTGTCTCATCTTAGCCGTCCTAACTTCCCAAATGAGAACTTCTTCCTGTTGCATCACGATTGTGCAATATCGCGAGGTCTCACTTGCGACACGCGCACAACAACTCCGATGCAGATGTGTAAATATGCTTGTTATGCAAACTGGGCAACACCTCAATGAAAATATTACTGACGTAGGTAGAGCATGTGGTTCTAGGAATCTTCCTGAGAAGGTGTTTAGACTCCGTGGACACATACATGTGCATTCAATGCTATCTGGAATGTGCCTATACGCGTGTATATACATCTGTGTATGGAGATCATCGGCTCAGCATTGTGTTGTGTAGGTGGCGACTCCGTATCCATTTGTATCTGACGCAAATGCGAAAGGTCATGCTTGTGTATATGTAGCGAACTACCCAATATTATTGCAGTCTTGATGTTGTTGTTGCGGCGGTTGAGACAGGACTGTGTATGTAGGGTTTGACTTTCAGTCCGGAGTATTGAAGTTCAATCCCGAGGATTGAACTTCAATACCCCCGGATCCAAGATTCAAGATTCAAGATCCTGGGGAAACTTTGTCCTGGAATCTTGAATCTTGAATCTTGGATCCGGGAGTATTGAAGTTCAATCCCCGGGATTGAAGTTCAATACTCGGGATGCATCGGGAGCGCTCTCACTTCCCTAAACAGGTGCGCAGGCATGTACACTAACATCTGTTGTATTGTTTTGGTACTGCACACGTTCAGAGTACACACGTACTTGTCTATTGAGTCGGTAGATAAGCGAGGGGGAGGGGTCAGGGGCAGATTGCACAGGATTTACACCAAAACTGGTGGATAACTCGGGGGGGATACCATATATATATATATATATATATATATATATATGCTACCCCCCAAAGTACCATTGGACACATGCATTTTGACTTGTTCGCAGCAGCTGGTACTACTGTTACGACTGCTCCTAAAACTGCCATTAAGATGGTAAGCCCTCTCAGGACCATCATCTAATTGTTTATGTGTGTCTCTGTGTTGTTGCAGCTAGAAACCGAAAACACTGTAAATACCTTCAGATTATGTATCGATTCTTTTTGCCTGCTGTTTATGCGCATCATCACACAGTACCAAGATTGAAAGCAAGTTCCAGCTTCGTGGCTCCGTTCTTGTCGTCGTTGCAATTTGCTCCAGCTATTGATACTTACTACTACTTACAACCACTTACTACAACTACAACTACTGCAACTACTGCAACTACTACTACTACTACTACTACTACTACTACTACTACTTCTACTACTACTGCTACTGCTACTGCTACTGCTACTGCTACTGCTTCTGCTACTGCTACTAAGCCCCTTGGCTCCGCCAAGTAGAGACAGAGATGATGATCGAAAACGTGGGCCCCTGCCACCTTAACGGTAGCAGATCCTCTAGAAGCCTCTGGTTCACTAACTTCAACAAAGCTGTAGGCTGCATGATGGTTCACGCCCTCAGCCTCATTGGGCTCATTGGGCTCCTTGCAATTAGCACTAGCCCTACCATTGGCCGACCATTCTTGCCGGAAGTCTTCTCCTTGAGCTGGCCTGGTCCTGAGACGGATGGCAGGAACTGCTTGTGTGCAACTGTCTCTGCTGCATATGCCGATGACACAGCCCAGAAGCCTGTCTCTCTTTTGAACCGCAGCCTTGAGCAGGATCACTTTTGGGTAGCCAGCGTCCGACCATGTCGCCCAAGGAGGCCAAGGCTAAGCCGCGCCGCGGCAGTGTTGCTAAGGCGGTGGCCAGATCGCGAAGTGCACGCTCCGCTAGGGCCAAGCCATGTGCGAAGTCGACAAGTAGCTCACCGACGTCCCCGCCATCGCCGGACTCCGACTCAGGTGAAGCAGCGAAGGCCAGTGCAGTGGCAAAGCACACCTCGGTGCCGGCGCCGATTAATCCATCCGCCTGCCGGCCCACCACCCCTGCCTTCTCCCTGCCGGGAGCACCTGCGACTTTGCCACCCTTCTCTACACCAGCACAAGCATTGGCGGCAGCGGCCGAAGCTCCTTCTGGCCTACCAGGTCCCGTGCCAACGACAGCCACCCTGCCGACTGCGATGTCTACACCACCTCGACCTGTGATACCTCCTGCAGCGGCCCCGGCCAAGGCAATTTACGGCCAAAACCAAGGCATCGGGACAGATTCCGGGCTGGTCGATCACTATCAACATCCGACCTCTTCTATGACCTGGCTCTATGGCCCGAGCTACTGCCTCTGAAGGTGCTGTGCCCTAGCCTGATAGAACGAAAAGGCGATTGGAGCTGTAACTGTCATGCTGTTCCCAGTGCTAAAGCCTGGAATGTCAACCAGGCGCAGGAAGAGAGGTCCCTTTCCGCGGGAAACACAAAATGGACTGCACACTATTATCCTGGCTGCGGCCTCTGTGCTGCTACTCGCTCTGCCACTTTGCCCAGGTCACTCCGATGGTACTGCCTCTGGCCCAACTACAAGGAGTTCGTGCCCTGGCTCACACGTGTTTGTGGACTCTGCACATTGACAGGACCCGGCGACCGGATGGCAACTCCGACTTCTGGCACCTGTCGGACATCTCCCGGTCCTTTGCTCACACCTCAGCTGCAGTGCTACCAGTTCGTCTGCGGTCTGACATACTCAGTACTGCACATGCTGCCTCTGCATGTTGTTTTGCAAGTGTCTTGGCACTACCTTTGCGTTCTGTCCAGAGCTATCTGTGCCATCTACAGCCGTTGCCACCACAGCGACGACACTTAGCCCATGCCAGGCTGCTACCCAGGGCCTCTCATCTGTCAGGCACCCTAGCCATCTCAAACTCAACCCGACCACCCTGGGCGTAGGAATTCTGCTGGATGTCTTCCACCTGTGCTAAGCCACCCTGCTGCCAGTCACTCCTTCAAACAATGGATTAGCTGTGAAACTGGCATGATGTGCGAACCGCCAGTGCCGGTGCTGGCCTTTTTGCCTCGGACAACCAGACACTCTAGCCACTCATCTCTGATTTTCTACACTCTTTATGTGAGCCACTCCGGTCCCAAGTCCGGGGACCGACGTTTTCATACGGCTGATAACCAATCCTCCACAAGATACCTGCTGGTTGTCAACATAGCCTTTGAACAGTCGGTTGGGGTGAGGGTTGAGAGCGAGTGCCACCCGCTCTCGAGACCGAAACTCACCCTGGTGGTGAGGGACGGGAAGCCGTGGCAGGAGCTCTTTACACTACACTCTGCTGCGAGGGCTGTCCCGCGGGACCCCTCACAAGACCACACTATTCGATTTGCTCAGCGGAATGATGAGGGCACTGCCGGGGCCACCTGCCGGGCTTCATTCTCATTTTCACTGTTCCATTGGATGTACCCCAGAAAAGGCGTGCCCTTCATCTCATATGTTGCACTGTTTTGCCATTGTCAGCGCCGACAAGGCTATGTCCCTCTGCAGCACAAACCGAAGTATCTCTTTCTGTGCAAGCAGGGCCTGCCGCTTCGCCTTGTCACTGTCTGGGCTCCAGCACTTTCGCATCTTATTCCTTCGTGTCCCTCTCGACCCAGGCGTCTACGTGCACTGGTGACTCAGCACGTGTCGCGCAGATCCTCTGTTTCCCCTGTGGACAGGACGCGTTCTTCATCTTACCCAAGCATATCGGGTCGAGCTACCACCCGCGCCACACCCCCTGTGAGGTGCCTTCGGCCAATCTTGCTAGCATCGGCACTGCTGACCTTGCTTAGGCCTGTCTCGGGCATGCCCTTGGAGCACACCCCGAACACAGTACCAGCTGGGAGCTCTGTGCGGGCTGGTCGTGCCCCGGGGACGCCCTCTGATTGTGCTTTTGCTAGGAAGCGCTCCTACAAGCGTGCTGTCCGCCGTGCTGCACAAGACCAGGCCCAACATACAGTATATCGAGGACGTGTCTGTACGCTCCAGCAGCTGTGCAGCAACTACCGAGGTCGTCAAACAGCGCCTACGGCTTCCAGCTGTGCACAGAAGGCCTACCTTCAAGTCTCGGGGGGTCGTCTGCTTTTTATGTCCTGGAATTCGGGAGGTTTGTCGCATGCACTGTGGCAGGAGTTCCTTCTCAAACTTGAGCACATGCCCCCGAATGAACGTCCCCAAATTGTGTGCATTCAAGAAACCCACTGGACAGACAAAATTGCCCCACAATTTCCCACGGCCACTTGGGACGTGTATACATCCCCGACCACTGACAACAAATCTGCTGGCCTCCTTCTCCGTGACTGCCGAATCGTTTACGCAGACCCGCAACCGGGCAGGGTGCAACACCCGCGCATCATTCACGATAGGTGGGCTGCAGACGTGCTGCACATCTATCAAAAGCCGTACAATTCGCACCCACTTGCTTCTCAGTCAGCCAAAGCGGTTCGGTTGGCTGTTTGGGAGTGCTTAGGTAAGATACGTGCGGCTGTGCCAGCCCGCAACACGCTAGTGATGCTGGGAGATTCTAATACCCAGGTCAAGCCATGTGCTACTGCAGGTACCAGGCTTCGCTTAGGGGCTGGCTCTGGAACACATCCCCCAGATCAGGCTAGGCTTCAACATCTTATTGAAGATCACTCCCTGACTCATCTCAACTCGTGGTGCAAGACTGCGGGTGCTACATTTTGTCACAGTCAGGGCGCCAGCCTCATTGACCACGTCTTCATGCGCACATGTCAAACCGATGACAGAGCCCGACAGGCGAAGCCATTGAGATTGGGGCTGGCTGCCTGGAGACTGGGTGGGTACCACCTTCCTCTCAAGGCAAGTGTGCCACTTCTTCGATTCCACACTCTCAACAAACCGGTTGAACCGCGAAGAACTTGGGACCATTGGGGTCTCATCCAGGTTTGCAACTCGGAATGGGACCCTCGGATACTGGGTCTGCGCTCGGCTGTCCAAGCCTCAATGCCAGGCATCACTGATCTTGCCCAGATGCATGATACCCTCATTTCCTGCGCCTCACGATTCTTCCCGCCACCTCCGGGCCAGCACAAATTGGCACTGTGGCAGACGCCACCTATGCAGGCCGGCATTCGCTCTATGTGGCAAGCCTACCGCGCTTGGAAGACTGCTAAAGTGCAGGAGAGGCACAATCCGCTCTATGTTGCCAGGTGCTACCATCTCTTCAAAACCGCGCACAAGGCCTTCCGACGTGCGGGCAAGGAAGCCAAGAAGCACTGGTTCCACGCCCGGCTTCAGGACCTGCAGACTGCTGCCTGCTCCGGTGACTCCCGCAGGCTCTATGCTGGCATTCGCACCCTTGCTCCCAAATCTTCCAAGCTAAGGTTCAACTACGTGACTCTGATGGACATCTACAGGACCCCAAGACACAGCTCCAACAGCTTGAAACGCATTACAGGAAACTGTATGCTGCGGATGAGGACTCTACAAGTCAGGGCCCCACAAGGGGGTCCATCTGCATCAACGTCACGGAGGCAGAGATGGCCTTAGCACTCTCACAGCTATCGCCACATAAAACTACCCCGCCGGGTCTTGCCACGAACTCCCTGTGGAGGCTGACCTCGGATATCGTTGCTCCACTGTTGTGCCAGTGTTGCCGGCAATGGTCTCAGATTCCAGCTCTTTGGCGCAATGCTTGGTTGACTCTCATCCCTAAGATTCCACGACCGTTGTCACCAAAGAATCTAAGACCGATAGGGTTAACGGAATCCAGCGGCCGCGCGTACGCCTCTATACTACAGGCGCAATTGCGACCCTTTGCAGAGCGGTTTCTGGCGGATCAGGCTCAATTTGCATATTTGCCAGGGCGCAATGCTGCTCAAGCCATACATCGGGTTGCCACCCATTGTCAGCTTGTGCAGAACCGCTGTTCGTTTTCAACACCCACAGTAGTCGATCGTCACGCGCAACAACCGAAACCGTGCCCTCATTTCGCAGGCGCGCAATTATCGCTGGACCTGTCCAGCGCCTTCCTTTGACCTTATGGATTGGCGTCTGCTGGACAAGGCCCTCCTTGCATCGGGCGTGCCTGCCGAATTGCGACACCAAATCATGTCCTGGCACTCCGAGATCTCCTACATCCTTACACATCTTGGCCACACTGCCAAGGTTGAGGCCCAACGGGGCCTCAGACAGGGATGTAAACTTGCTCCGTTGCTCTGGAGGCACAGATATATCGAGAACTTCTTGAAGAGGGAGACCCACTCCTCAGGCCCCCTGGCTAGAGCAGAACTCTACGATTTATGCGGACGATATACATCTCAAGGACACTATGCAGAGTACCCGTGAGCTTGACCACATGGTGTATCGATTCAGCAAGGTTCTGGATGCACTTGCCGCACACGGTATGGTCATCAACTCAGCCAAATCTGCCCTCTTGCTGCGACATAGAGGCAGCTTCATCAAGGGCTGGCTGCGGAGACACATCAAGCACACACCAGAGGGTGACCTGCTGCGTTTTCGTAGTCCCTCGGGTCAGGTGTATGAAATGCCGCTACGGGAACAGCATACGTACCTAGGAATCCGCATTTCGTATCACTCCCAAGCCAAACAAGCAGTCACACACAGACTGCAGGCCGCGAACCAAGCATGGCAAAGGCGTCGGGGAGTCTTGTGCTCCACCCGGCATCTGGCACAGAAGCATCGAATCAGCTTATGGAGCACCACTGTGCTCCCTACGATGCTTTATGGCATTGCTGCGTCCAACCCAGGCACCAAAGACGTTCTGCGCATGCAACACATGATGACCCAGCATGTGCGCGCCATTACTTGGTCTTTCGCCCATCTTCAGAAAGAATCCACGCGCGATCTTTTGCACAGAAGCTCCCTTCAAACCGTCCTCGGGCAGTTACAACAAGAAGCCACAGCCTTGCATCGCAGCTTGCAGTGCCTGCGCACACAGACGAGTTTTGTAGATGTGGCACAGGTGGAGTCGGCTCGGGAAATTGATGCTACGTTCCATCTACACGTTCAGCGACAGTGGCAGGCACCCGTGAATGCTGGCGCGGAAACTGCTGACCCCGCAGCGTATCAGTGTCAGGAATGCCACCGAGTTTTCACATCTTTCCGGCTGTTGCGCTCTTATGAGGCCAAGCGGCATGGACTTAAAACACCAGCTGCCGCACCGGTGCCCTTCGATAGGTACGCCCATGGCACCGACGGGTTGCCTACATGCAGGCACTGTGCACACCCGGTCCGTCAATGGGACGGGTTGGTTAAGCATATCAAGCAAGCGCAATCGGTGCCAGGTTCTTCGACAACTCGCGACGCGAACTTCTGATACCGTGTTGGCTCCTGCGGTTACTTCTCCTCCAGAGGCCCCATCGACCACGGCAGATGCTCCTCAAGGTGGCGTGCCCATACTCCCTGCTGCGGAGGATTCTGCTAGAGTGAACTCTTCGGAGCTACCACAGGCGACCGTTCCACTCATGCTTCGACCCATTGTGCTTGATACGCTTCGCCTCCGAAGGTGGACTGATCTCCTCGAGCTGACGGAGATCCAAACATATCTTCAGCACCATTGCCCGCTGTGTTATCAATGGCTAGCTACCCCTACTAGCATTAAGTACCACCTTACCATGCAGCATCCGGAGTGGGAGGACTGTCAACCTGCGACTCTCAAGCTCCTGACAGGATTCCGTAGGCACACTGTGGTCCCATGTCGATATTGCCACCAACGAAACATCAACAAGGATCGACATTGGAAACAGTGTCATGTTCTGCATATATGTTCTTTTCTAGCAGTTTATCATGACGCTGGCAGCGGATCCCATGGAGCTGGACGAGCAGGAGCGGCAGTTTTGGGCCCAGGCCGGTCCGGTCAAGAGGGAGCCGGCGTCGCATCAGGAGGCGGCTCTATCATCAGAGCAATCCAAGCGCCAGGCCAGCGACTGGGTCCGCAGGATCGGAACAAAGGCCGGGGCAAGGGTTCCAAGGGCAAAGGAAAGGGCAAGCCGGGTCCACCAAGCTCGGTACGTGCTCCACAGGGCATGGGCTACACAGGTGGTTTTGGAAGTCATCCTCCCAATCCCTGGGCGCAAACCCAGGATCTCCAGTATCCGGATGGACAGGATCCGGATTGGATGGAGCACCGAATGAATCGCCTGACGCAACTCGTTCTGCGTCAGGAGCAAATCATCTCAGCAATTCGCCAGGACATGGTCCTCTACCTCTTCGTTCGCTCCGGAGCGGAGGGGATGGTGCCGTCTTACGCGATGCAGCGGAGAGGAAAATGAAGGAAGAGGAACCGGAGAAGATCAGCTTTTCCTTGAAGCTGGCCATGTTCAAGCATTTGCTGATCTCGCTACATCAGAGATTGACCAATATGATTGCGGACGAGGAGGCTCTGACCAAAGCCAAAGCATTGAACTGGATCGACGAGCACAAACATTGGTGGCACCTCATTTGGAATCCGTCACAGCAGTGTCTGGAGATAGACAACTCGTTGCGGCCCATTCCAGCGGAGGATCTGCTGGCTCAGCTGGTGCAGATGCGGAAGGCTGTTACGGAGGAGACCTTGGTCCGATTCAAGTCGATGAAGAAGCTCACCACGGAAGTGACCTCCGACTGGATTCAATTTCAGATTTGCCTGTCCCTCCGTCCAGAGGGAGGGGCGATGTGGAGCACGCTGAATCAATGGATCCGGCAAGCGTCGTGGCACACGCTAGGATGCCGGCTACGCCGGGATCGACCGAACTACGACACCCTGGTCCAGGAGGTTTGGCAGCATCACCTGCAGACTTGAGTGTGCGGCCCAGTCTCAAAGCCATGCTTGGATTGATATTTCACAATCCGTCTAACTTGTGCTATCTACATTCTACCATTTATGCGGTCCAGTGGACAATCCTCCAGGCCAGACTTCATGACGCGCGTCTTCCACCTCCACCGCAGGCCCTCACCATGCTGTGCCCACCTGCAGCCCGTTCACCCGCTCAATCCATCCAGGTGCTTCATTCGGTACCGTGGCTTATGCTGCTGCAAGCCTGGCCATTTGTGCAGCGGCAACATGATGCCGCGGAGCTGATTCTGTATCTTCTGCCAAGGCTTTCGCATTGTGGGTTCAATGGTGGCTGGGAGGCCAGAAATTTCGCACCGAGAGGCGTTGTCAAGCTTGACTCGGGGCCCACCCATGCTCCGATCGCTGTTGTGCCGCCCACAGGTCCAAGCTTTGATCTTCAGGTGGCCATTGATGGGTATGGGTGGAGTGCTCAGGTTACGGCACGGTATGCCCTATTGGCCCCACCCCCGCTTCTCTGTGTTCAACTCCAGCACTGAGATGTGAGGCCCATGGCTCTGACCTCGAGTACGGTTCGACTGCCTGTATTCACAGGGGTGGGAATGATGCGAGTTTGGTATGCCTTCTATCAGGTCGTTGCTGTGCAGCTGCACTACGGAGCTACTCCTGACTCGGGGCATTATAGAACCGTACTACGGGGGCAGCCATTATTCGGCGGGGCAAAATCGTGGATCACGGATGATGCCTGCAGTGCCAAGCCAGTTGGGACAGAACATGATGGGCCAATTTATATTGTGTGGATGCGTCAGGTACCTGTACCAGATGCCTGATGCTTTGAGCAGGTGTAGTTTAGCGGATGGAGCTGGCACTGCCCTCCAGAACCCACACGAGGTTCCGGCGTTCAGAATATCTGGATGTCGTCAGCTCGCTAGGCGAACTCGATCTTTCGCTGCGTGGAGAATGAATGCTACTGCTACTGCTACTGCTACTGCTACTGCTACTGCTACTGCTACTGCTACTGCTACTGCTACTGCTACTGCTGCTGCTGCTACTGCTACTGCTACTGCTACTGCTACTACTACTACTACTACTACTACTACTACTACTACTGCTACTGCTACTGCTACTGCTACTGCTACTGCTACTGCTACTACTACTACTACTACTACTACTACTACTACTACTATTACAAGCCCTCAGGTACTGTTGGGTCTATGCCGGGCCGGATTTTAGACCCCAAACCATGGGTTCAAAATCCAGGCATGCGCAGGGTCATTTTGAACCCTCGTCCCGGGCCACGCCCCGGCATAATCTCGCCTCCCAATTGTCCCACTTCGCCCTTTGGAGCCTGGGAGGAGCCTGGAAAGCCTAATTTTCGTTTTGCACACGGATTCATCAGTTTCTTCTCGATGCGACTCGGGCTGAGTTCGGTTTGGGTTGGGGTGGAATTGTTTTGCTTCGAAAGATTTCGAAAGTCTCATCTTGGGTTGTCGGCTTTGGGTCGGTGTCTCTCCCCTGTCGGTTCCGGCCAGGTTTCCATTCGTTTGGGTTCTTCCGGCCTGGACAATTTTTTTTCGGTTTCACTTTGGCTTCCCTCAGCTCGCATTTCTTACGAAGCCGTGGCAACCCTCTATGGAGGTAGAGAGTGACGAATCCAAGACAATGCTCCAAGCTGAGTTTAGGTTTCTGGGTTGGCGGTTTCTGGGCTTATATAGACGTTTGAGGCTTTTGGGTTTCTGCGTTTCTGGGTTTTGGAAATGTTTCTGTGCCTAAGTGTTTAGACGTTCTTGGGTCTGGCTGTTTAGGCTTCTGGGATTCTGCGGTTCTGGGTATGGGTATGCTTCGGGATTTAGGTGTTTAGGGTTTCGGGGTTTTTGCCTTTCGGGAGGTTTCAGGGCTCGCCTGCTGGAACTCGCCGGGGAGCTTGGACGGGGATCGCGCCCACCACTCTGCTGCCCACCCTGCGATGTTACTGTGCGTCTACGAACGTTTGCCACTTCTCTGCAGTCAAGGCTAAGGACCGGACACCGCAGGGCGAACGACATAGCGCGCCTGGCTGGTCGGCTCACTTCCGACGCATCTTCGGTGAGCGAGAACGGAAGCACTCAAACTGCAGCCTGCTGATTGGGGCGCAGTTCTGGAACCTGCAGTCGTCCACCAGGATAAGAGCACGTCTCGTCCCGATCAATTATGACATCGGCACAATCAAAAAGATCGATGTAAACATTTGCGAGGGTTATGTCCGGTCTCGCACTGCTCCATCGCCATTCGCCACTGGGGTCCAGCTCTCAAGTGCTCTCTGGCAGTCTGTTTCCAGTCTCTGCGGCTTTCCAGTAAGGACCCGGGCAGGACGCAGCGGGTTGGGCCATGCGACCTCAGCCAAACGGGCCACACGCAGCGATGTGCGTTGCTGCGCTTCGGCTTGGAACGCGGCCGTGCGATGCCCCACCTGCGCCATCGCACTTTGGAAAAGTAGTGCAAATTGAACTTATCATAGGCACCGCAAGTTGCCTTTCTGGTAGCTGGCACACCTGGCAAAGGCAACTGATGGCGATTATGCATGTCAGGTACAAAATATATTATGCACATAACTACCAGAAACAGCTACACACAAAAGTAGAAGGACCCAAACCCCACCAGATCATGAATTATGCCCGCCCCCCTGGCATGTGTAAAAACACAACGGGCCAGACGGACTGGTGCAAATATATTCCCTTCCCCAAAATATAACATGACCCTGATGTAGAAACCCGAAATTCAAGGCCTAGTTGTCAAAATGATGGGGGGGTGCATCCTAATATGGCCTCCTACCTATCTTAAAAATTAGGGCAGGCTGGCTTTCGTGTAATGTTAGGGGAGTCGATTAGTCTCTGTGGTTTTTGTTGATATAGTTTCCTGCACGTGGTGTGAAAGGACTCACTCACTCACTCACTCACTCACTCACTCACTCACACACACACACACACACACCAAAACTTTGGCAGATTGCCAGATTGTCAGCCAAAGGACTACTGCGGATAGAGTATGCTGGGCCGCCGGGCCTTCTGTAAGCACATTTCGTCGGCAGGTGGCCTCGGTATGTCATGCAGCTGAACAAGAAACACGCCAGGAGTCATGACCTGTAACATGCAACAGTGTTTCCATGTTCAATTGAATGCATACTCGGCATAATCGACGTGACTGAGTCCCCAGTCCCCACCACGAGCGAACACCCATGGTGGGGGCAGGGCGGCAGGGCCCTGACATTTTGGATATTCGGGCGGCCTGAGAAGTGCCGAAGGCTCTCCAAGAGGGTTGGGCCTCCGAGCATCTCTCAGGTCTGCACCACTTCGTGATAAGATGCCCGATGCCCAAAGGGCCCGGCACCCAACTGTGGAAGAGGAGATTGGCTCCGGAAAGCCTGCCACCTTCATTTCTTACATCACTCATTTCGAACCTACAATGGTTTTCAGGCTTCTGTTGCAATCCTTTGCATGTGTTGCGCACGACGTCTCGGAAACTTGTGGAGAACCTGAACACCCTGATATACACTGACTCGCTGCAGCCACCTGCGGTGTCCAGATGCGCCTGAGCGTGAGCCGGTGCGCATGTCGTCCCCGTTGACA
Organism: Symbiodinium sp. CCMP2592; assembly: GCA_905221615.1. Lineage (NCBI taxonomy): Eukaryota > Dinophyceae > Suessiales > Symbiodiniaceae > Symbiodinium > Symbiodinium sp. CCMP2592. The sequence continues at coordinate 78,693 of CAJNDT010006245.1, forward strand.
GATCGTGAGCTTGACACCAAGGACGCCACGACTTGGAACTCGAGGCCTGGGCTCAGGGGTGGAATTTCAGAATTTAGGGGATTGAGGGTTTGGGGGGTTTTGCGGCTTTGGGTGGTGTCGAGTTATGGGGTTGAAACGGTTTAAGGTTGAGAGTCTTGGGATGCAATGTTTGAGTTTGGGGGTTCTGGAGTTAGGCTCGGAAGGTTCAAACCACGCACACACACCCTACCCGCCCTACCCAACCCTAGTGCCCGCACCATGTCAGCCCGTTCAGAGATCGGCTCCAAAGAGCTCCCTCCGAGGTGCCCACTTGATGGTCATTGCCTCGGAGGAAAATGGTTTAGGGGGTACTTCTTGTTTGCATGGGGCCGGCGACCCACTCATACGAAACGTGTGTCCGTGCACGTCACTACTGGAGGGTTATCGAGACTGCGATCGACTACGCTCTCGCGCGCGAAACGCATCTCGGCACGCAAAAAGTGGAGCTTCCCTATGATTTTAAGCTGTGATCGAGAATGGTCTTACGAGCAACTCGCATCCGCGCACCAATACTCAAGGCTATGACCGTGCTTTGGAGCTGCTCCGAACGAACCTCGCGTACGAAATGCTCTGCCAGCCATGCTCCACGTCTGCAGCTCCTTTTCAGGCCGGGTCTTAGCTCATGTCCCTTTGGACCATGGGTCGGGGGGTTCCTGCAGGCTGGGTCTTGGCAACCAGAGGGGCAAATCCCACCTCCCTCAAAAAACAGCAAGACCAAGTTAAACGAGCACGACACAATTTCAGAGTTAACTGCATAGGCAAGCACTCTTTTCGTGTTGTGACACGAATACCGCCAGCATTCGCTAGGTGAAACATACATTATTGTGCAAAGAGCTATGCGCACTAGCCTAGGCACACCAGGTGGCTATACTACAACACTAGTCACTACTAGGTGGTGAGGGGTCGTTTTTCCGAAATAACCATGGGCAGAAACGACGAGACAATTAAAGCAACCAAGAACAACAAAAACACACAGCATCCCAAGTTCAATCACTTATGCGCGCCATGTCCTAAAGCGTGATGAGATGGGTCAAATTACAACCAGCATGTCGAGAAGCCTTGTGGTGCTGTCAAGGCTTGGCGGGGCTTTGGTTCCAAATTCGACTTTATGACCTTATGTGTTTTGACCACGACCATTGCCGGGAGCCGAAGCGAACACCTGACTCTATACTCTGAGTGGACAACGGGGTAGGGTCAGTGCGACAGTCTCTCGACGCCTTCCGACCGCATCGCGCCGCCGCCAGACCGGTCTGGCTGACGTTTTGGGCTTCTGGCCCAGCAGGCGTCGCTTCAGCAACGCGGCATCCTGGCGAAGGAGGCTTGCATTGCCAGATTGGCCCCAAGTCATAGAAAAAGTCGACATTTGCACCGTGGCAGTGTGAAGCCACATGGAACAGATCCAAGCCCATACTGTGTTGGCCACCGTGCCCGTTTTTTGGACTTCTGGTTTACAGCGTCAGTGTTTGTCCCGAGTGCCAAGAGCTCAGACTGTGAACAGCTCGACAACTAATCAGAAGTGGCTTGCGTATCTAACAGGGTAGTCTCAGGCTTCCCAACCGGTCCCTACCAATGCAGGTGCTTGACCCCAAAAGGGACAAAACAACCGAGTCCAAGCCTCAGCACGCTTCTTCAGCGCTCGCTCCAGAGTAAATCCAGAACGCTCGGCCATGGATGCGTAAGCCTGGCAAACGCCACAAGATCAGAGAAAGACTTCATTGTAGAAAGGTGAAGCTGTTTGTTATTGCATTTTGGTTCGTGCTTCTCAACATTTCGACATCTGCTCTGTGGGTGTTGACTTTTCCAGTTTCTCGCCATTTCCTCCTTTACTCCTTTTCTCCTGCTACTCCTTTCCTTAATTCGCTTCGCCCTCCGGCTGAGAAGCTCATTAAACGCAAACGCAGCAACGTGAACAAGCGACCGCTTTCTGAGAGACATGTCTGGCTCCTGTGCGACGCCCCTCCCGGAATAAAACATGACTGAACAGAAAGAATAATACAAAATAATCCAGGTCCCACACACAAAGACGCAGGCATAGCATGAGGCATGAGGCCAGTCACGCGTGCACTCGGTAAGGACTGCACAGAGGAGAAGAGTGAAGAGGAGAAGGCTGCATGCATACATGAAGGTGAACCACAAATTCACAAACGACCACCGAAGGCTGGCCTTCTTAAAAGCAGCGCTTTCAGGCGCTCCAAACGGACCAGGAATGAAGTCCGCATGCTCACCAGGCACCTAATCCGAATGCGTCTGCCAGTGAAGACTGGGCTACCTGGACGGACCATAGGGCTGGGACCTCACCACCGCCCAGGAGCACGATCATGCAAGAAAGATTGTCTGTGGATCCACTTTTTATGGCCTGCACGATCCGAAGGATTTGAAGGGGCAACTGCAAAGTGCAGGAAGGGAAGTCTCTTCACTAACATCTGCCTCGTCGCAAACGGCAATCGCGGCCTCCCAGCTCTACTTGCCACAACAAGGTACAAGCCTGATGGCTTGCTCTTGCCGTGACTCCAACCATGTCCACCGCGTGGCCTGAGCTGGATCACCAGGGGTCGCTCGCAGCTTTTCAGCTGCCAATTTGACGACGGCATCGGGCGCGAATCCGCCTGACACTCATGCTCATCGCCATGTCCAAGCTCAAGCAGCGGAAGGTGTGAATTGAAGTCCGAGCCTTCCGAGATCCCATCGCAAACCAAAACAAGAAAATGATTTGGATCACAATCAAGCTCCTGCCAGCCACGCTCAGATCTGGGGAGGATCGGTACTAATATGCACCACCGTACAGCACCACGCCTGCAGGTCGGGAGCACAACTCAAGCCGGCATTCTTGTGCTCTTTGTCACCGAATGCACGGCTCACTGCCAGACATCCATTCAGGCGGCACGTGGCCCCCATTACCTCGCTTAAGCCGCCATTGCACACCGAAGACAGGCTACCTTGTAGCTCATTTTTGCATATCCAAGCCAAGTTCCTGCACGTTCCCTCCAGACCTCCTGATCCGCTCTTCTTCAGCTTCCGGCTTGTGGTCCTCACCACGCAACTATTCCGACTATAGACTTCTCTGCGTGTGCAAGCTTGACGTGTCCTTGGTGAGAGCGCCGTCAGATCCACCCCCGCGGACGAGTGAACCATCAGCCCGGCCCAGGAGTATGCGGCTATCGCCAATGTTGCCCACTCGAAGATGATAACGGCCTGAGTCTGTGTTCAGCCGTGCATGAGTCCCCTCTTCTCTGGACACATTGCGTCACGGGCATGTTTAGGACAGCAGTGCAAGCCTCAGTCAGCCAAGATGCCTCCAGGTGCGCTTGGCGCTTGCACAAAGACAAATGTTCCTGTGGATCCACTGGGCTGGTTGGAATTCAAAAACTCCTCGTCTAAGCGGAATGCCTGTCCAGGACACTCTGCCACCGAGTGAACACAGGGGGGTTATCTGTCAAGCTTTTTGGAATACGAACACTGTGGAGCAAGGCTAGGCTGCCGACCAGTTCTGTAACCGCTTCATGACTTTCTGGCATGCCAGTTTTGTCCAACTCTTCGTTGAAGCGTCTGGCTATGAAGCCAGAGCATTCATCACCACCGTGACCATCGAAGACTCCGAAGCAGCCCCAGGTATCTTGAGTATAGATGAGGTGGGCATCCTCCATGCTGGGTCGCCATCCGTTCATCTCCGCAAAACCAACACGGAAGGCGGTGCCGCCAACTCGCCTGGATGCTATCGAAGCGAAGCCCGAAAAAGGACAAGCAAAGAGGTATCGGAGGAAAGGTGTAGACAGATCCCTCCCCAACAAACCTCAGGACAAGCATGTTAACAACTTTCCAGCAACCAATCGTCAGGCATTAGTAAAGCATTACAACCAATGGCTGCCAATGAACTTGACCGCCACCGAAGTGACGGGCTTGGGCAACCGCATATTGTTGGAGGTGGCAACTGCCTGCCGTGCAGCCCTCCTGGCGGCAAGCAGCAATAAATGTGCTGCTCTACGAGTCGTGCATGGCCGCACCCTGCCTGCAAACTCTAGCACGCAAGCCAGAGCAGCTTGACTGTAAGGGGCTGAAAACCCTTGAGCCAGGAACTTGTATTGGGCGCGAGTTTGCAAACTCACCGTGCTAGCAGGCCTGACCAATCAGAATTCTGGGACACTGGGGCAGTGAGATGGTTGAATAAACCCTGCTTGAGAGCAATGTGCAGGGTTTGTGTGAAGACCCCGTTAACATTCGTATACGGTATACGCCAAATCTCAGCATCGTGATCTGGATTACCGTGTTCCCTCAAAAACACTAGTCTATGACACTAGTACAAGCTTGGTATTGGAATCGATTTCTAGAACAGGCTCAGTTCTGGAATCGACGTTCCCACTGATTTGTAGTACAAGCTGAGCATTGAAATCGATGTTCCTGCCAGCCGCCCTCAAGGTAAACAGAGTTCGCCTGGCGAAGAGGCTAGGTGGAGTGTCAGCCTGGCTTTGCCGAACCGGCGCTCCCCGAGCGCATGGCACGCTTGTGCTGTTTGCGCTGCTCGTTCAGCCAAACCACACGCTTGGATGGCTCAAGTTGCCAAGCAGTCGATCGAACATCAGGATCGTCCCGGAAGGCATCAGCTGCGGAGTTTTTCGCACTCAGTTCATCCGACTTCACCTGCTCACAACATCAAACATCAAAAAATTAGTTCTGCTTGGTGGCTTAGGCCATGTTCCCCACTAATTTTTGTCTGAAGAATTTGGAGAGAGATGTGCCTCACCCTGGAAGCCTCGGCCGCTCCACACAGATGCGGTCTCGCAGGCTGCACTGTTTGCAGTACATGTAACGGTTGATTGCCACCCGTTTTCTACGATCAACGTTTCGAACTTCACACCACGATCTTCACCAGGCTTTGTGTGGTTGAGTCGCCTGAGCGAGAGAACGGAAGAGACTGCGCGCACTGCACTTCATGTCGAAACCGATGCACAAGCAAAGGTCGTAAAACTGAGAATGTGGCTGCATGAAGTCGCACACGATCGCTGCTGAAGTCTTCTCGGGTTGGTCCAAGTTGAAACCCACAACTGCATCCACGCGCTTCCTCTTCTTGGGATTCTCCTCTTTCTTGGCACTAAGAGGCGCTGTCACTTTATGCTTGGGCGGAGGTGTTCGGATGGAGGACGGTGACTGAGGTCTCAGCGCAGCCGCTGCCGGCGAACTGGTCAAAACAGGCCGGGCAGGGGCGGCTTGCCAGCCCTGTGGCAGTGTTTGCTGGAAGGATGGAAATGCAGCCCGCCATGGCCACCGTGGCCACGTCCACGCACGGCCTGCGTGGAAACTATCCATATTCCATGGCACGGGCAGCTCAAAAAGGAGCTCAGTCTGGTGTTGATTTTCCACCCCTGACAGGTTGATTCTTGTCATAAGACTGACCGTCTCTAATCCAACACTGACATGTTTAACAGTTATCTCGCCAAATCATGCTCGTCAGTGCGCAACTGGAGCCGTTGCTCCTGCCCAGCTTCAAGACCTAGCCCTACCTTTGGCGCGTGAGTCGATTCCAGCGTTGCAAGGTAAAATCCCAGGAGATCATAGCCGCACAGCACAATCCCCTGGACTGCTGCTAAAGCCTCTGCTGCAAGATCTTCAACTTTTTTGACCAGTCGCTTCCGCTCTCTGAGAGTGCAACGAGGCCGGCACCCTAGCCGCCCTAGCCCTAAGTGACCATCAACGAATCCACGGCAACGCTGGATTCAAGAGCCCGGGATGGCCATACCGTCGACGTCGAGGAGCGTGTAGGGAAGAAGACTTCCCTTTAAACAAGAGGGGCGAACCCCCAAGCGAAACCGAAAGCGGCGGAGCGCTGCTCCGTGACCGCCTCGGCCCTAAGAGTCCTCAGCTTCCTCTCAGTCCTCCTGATGCCTGCAAGGAGTCGGAAACATGCAACAGCGCTCCTGTTGGGATCATGAATGAACTTCCAGTGCAGCTGCTTCGCCTGACCGTTCCAGAGGCAGGCATCGAGGCGTCGTCGAGACTGACGAAAGTCTCCACTGCACGACTCTCAACGAAACGGCCTTCTCGGAGTCAAACTTCTGTCGGCACTCTGGGCCTCGCCACTCTGCACCGAGTCTTTTTCTCACGTGTACGTCTATCCGTCTATGTGTGTCCTCTGAGTCAAGCCCCGAACATTGGAAGGTGCCCGTCATCTTGATGCCAACCTGCACCCCACAGACACCCCCCCCTGCACTTCCATCGCGCAGCCAACACTTGTCCCAGCTCTGAGGAGCAGGCCGTTGGTCGTGGTTCCGTCGCCAGACTTCGCGGCACTGCACACTGCAACTCATTCACCGGTCCCCTGCATTGTCTCGGGCATGATGCCTTGCAACATGTGTCCGGATCAAAGCTTGGCAAGGCAACAGACCCAAGCCTTCAGCTCCAGCAGCCGCGCTGCGCCGCGCAGCTGTGTCACTACGCCGCTACGCTGCAAATGGCATAGCGGCATAGCGAGGTGCTCGGACTGTCACGACCATGTCCAAAATAGTCCAAAATACCGCCCCTTTTCTGATCCGGCGCAGTTCTGCGGAAGTGCATTAACACGCATCCATCCCTGCAGGAGGGAAAAGTTGCAGACTGCACCGTCTCAGCATCACCCGTTCACGATCCAGCTGCACCATACCCGCCGTACCCTACCAGTTGTCACAAGACAAAAACCAATGTGTGAAAAAGTAGTGCACGTTTCCCCTAGCTGAGTCGGTCTTCGAGATATGCTTTAAGCAAACGTCCTGACTGCTCTGGTTCCGGGGCCAGAAGGGGTGTGAAGCAAAGAAACAACTAGCAGCTGCTTAGCTGGAACCCTTGCATCTACGGGGCCCGTGAAATGTGCCGCACACGGCACCTCTGCAATGTGCAACAGCATGCAAGACTAGCAAGACCATGCAGGACCAGCGGACGAAGCTTCGAATGGCGCCAAGTGAGCCAAGGGCTCGTTTCAGGCTTCTCCGAGAAGGCATGCGACCTGACATCACCATGGAAGCATGATCAAGAGCGTGGTTTTCCAGGCGTGCGAAGCAGCTTGAACTTCCAAACTTCCTCTTACGATCTGCCCTGCAGCCTTTATTGCTGTCTGCTGTGCTCACGGCTCTGAGGACCGCTGCATTGGAGCGGCCGTAGAGCGGATGCTGACGCTCTGTGAGCGGCATCGGAATCGCTCCTTTCATCCTGCCGAAAGCCGCCCAACCGAGAGAGCTGCGAGAGAAAAGACCCAGCTGCAGCTGCATGGCACTGCGCGGCACCGCGGCACCGCACATGCGGCACCGCACAGGCCTCCCGCCGGGGACCGGAGGGCCCTCCGCCTCCGCGCAGCGCCGGGATGGGGGCGGCGTTCGCGCCCGCGTGGGTCTCGGCTGGTCCCACTCCTCAATTGGCCACGTTTTGGCGCTCGGCTGAGCGGCTCAGCTCCGCAAGCTGGGAGCCGCTTTAAGAGCCGTCGGGTCGCTGCCAGCGCCGTGGGCTTGCCTGCGGAACCTTCAAACCTGCAGAGAGTGCGTCTCGACGACGAAGCACGATTCGGCACGATCTTTCCAAGGCTCCGGCAAGCTAGCTACAGACCGGTTTTGCCCCATTGATGTGGCTAAGCCTGACGGGATGCTAATGCTCAGCATCATCTATAATCGAACAGATGGAACGGGAATTGAGAAGGCTGAAGACTCGAGAGCCCAACACTGACTTACCGAAACGACGGAACACCCCCAGCACGACGACTTCGGCCCTGAGGCCAAGCTTGGCACATCTCAGGAAGCTGCCAGATGCTGAAGGCGGTGGGGTAGCCGTTCGCCGGGAGCCATCACTGAAGATATCCGCTTGCTGCGCCCTCTGCAAGCCGCATAAATACTTTTTCTGACCACAAGACTTCCTCATCCAGGGCCGGTGCATGAACGGCATCCCTAGTGCTCCCAAGTGCTTCCGCCTCAACACTTCAACTTCGCAAAACTCCGCTCAGAACCAGTTTGCACCCGACGTCGCTGGAACTGCTGGGTTCCGGGCCCTGGATACTCCCGCAGTATGTTGGCCTCGCTGCGATGGCCGTGAGCTGGTGGTGATTACAACCGAGGTCCGACTCGGTCCGACCCGTGAGGCTTGCAATGGCCAAGGCATCCGCAATCGACTGGCATGTGCGGCATGGCTATGCAGCTATGCCTTGCCCATCCTTGCCCGCCTTGCGCTCAGCCCATAATGGCTCTGATTGCCGTGGGGTTAGCTGGCCATACACTACCTGGCAGAACAGTCTTGCCCATCTCGTCGGCCAAGAGCATGGCGCCTTGTCAGTCGTACATTTCATTGCGCAAGCTGGCTCGTGAAAACCTCCAGGAAAGTGACAATTGACAATGCATTGACATTCAAAACATGATTGGAGAACACCATGGCACTGGGCAGCCGCATCTGCGCCTGAAGCGGCTTTCACCAACCTGACGGAGAACGTGAGAGTTCGGCTTGTGCGGGCAGGTCTCCATTGCCCTTCGTGAGCTGCGACAACTCCCGATGTTGGCTCTTTGGCTTTGAAGAAGCAGCTGAAACAAGAAGCACTCTAATTTGACTCTAATACCAGCATTGGCAGAGACCGCGTGAGTCGTCTGCCCTTCGCTTCTTGTGGCCGCCTGCCCCATCGGCCCCTATGCTGTCCACCCCTGACTGCCGGGTACGACTGACTGCCCACAGCAGGAAGCACTAGCCGCCACAGTGCTTCATGTCATCTGGCCCGGCAGAAGGGATTGAGGTGCATTGGCCCAAACAGAACATGAGGTCGAATCGCTCGCCCTTTGCCTGTCCCGAGCTTCCGGATGCCAGCCCGCTTGCAAAGTGCACAGGTTTTCGCTGCAGCCTCCATCTGCCATAAAATAAACAATAGCAGTCTAGTTTGGGGAAAAGCAAACCAAGGCCCACGCAGCCAGCAGAGCCGGAGGTATCCTTGTATTGCGTGCCAACCCTGAGGCGGAATCAAAACCACGGGGGAAAGACTCTTCGCATCTTCGTTCGGCCTCTTCCCCTTGTCAACGTGGATTTCTGCAGACGTTTGCCCTCACTGTGCACACGCTGTGCAGATGGAAGACTGGGAAAAGCCTCATCTGGGTCGGCTAACTTCTCGAGCTTTGAGTATCGAGGCCCGTGCCAGCAGTGTCAACAAAGCAGACCTTCCTCAGTAAACTTTCTGAAGCCTTTGGGGCCGACACAAGTATGCACTCGCAAATGCCAGTCTTTCGAAGTCCCCAGCGGATCGACACGTCGCTTGCCTCACCACGTTAAGGCAAGAATCTCCGAATCGCTCTCAACCGCCTTCTCCCTTCTTCTTTGGGCTTAGCTGCGCGAGGCCAGAGACAGAGACAGATCTCGAGAGCCCGTGCTCGAGCCGCCGGGCGGCGGCCCGGCGCCTGCGGCGGCGCAATGCGCGCTGCTGACGCGAGCTGCGCAGTGCACAGCTGGCCATGCCGCGCCGCTGCGCAGTGCTGTCGACGTCTCAGGCGGGTTGCATGGGGGGCAAAGATCTGTGAACTCCTCTCTCGAAGATGTGACGGGAGGGTAGCTGATAGCTCACTCCTGTGAACCCTATGCCGAACACAAGCCAATTCACAGCTCTGCATCGCATTCTCCGCTTCACAGAAGCTGAATCACGCGTCGCGTTGTATTTCTGTTCACGAGTCTTCATCTGAAACATGCCGAAAAACATAGGGAATCTGGCGCATGAGCTGCCAGTTGCTCCTCGCCTGCTTGGCCGAAGACGACAGCACCAACCAGATCAGCTCCGCCTCCTTCACGGATGTTATCTGAACTTCACGTGTTTTGTGCGCATCTAAAGCTTTGAGGACGCTGAGATCGAGGCGGCCATCCTGACTGCGTGACTATGGACAAACAACGAGACTTTCACAGGCAATACTGATAAGTTCTGGAACAATCAAACTTACTCAACGTGCCAAGCAGAGGTAGAGCTTTGGGTGGCATTGGCACGCTTTCTGATTCAGGCACTGACACTGAGCCTGCTTCGTGGCCTTGGCAGACTTCCAAGACGGTGCACCCGCCTCGCTCAGCGGAGCGCTGCAAAGTGTCTGCAGCGCTGGGAAGTCTCAGAAGCAGACGGAATCCCGGCCAAAGACTGCCACTCGTGCTGCCTGATCACTGAGAAGGCTTAAGGTCTCAATGTCAACGTTGCGCGCTTCGCCCTACTCTTGCATCGCATGTAGTGTGAGTATTAGTAGATTTCCAAACTCTAAACAACACAAGCCGTGGCGTCTTGCCTGGATCTGCTTCTGCTGCTGCTCATCGCTTCCCCCAAAGACCTGCGGCCGGGGCGCTTTGAGGCTCGGCCAAACCGAAGCATCGCTCTCGCCGCTCTCGCGCCGCTCCGAGTGTCCTCCGCAGTCTCGGGCCAACCGGATACGACCAAACCGCTCCGCCCGCAGTCCGCGGAGTCCGCGGAAAGGCGGAAAGGCGATCCCCGCAACAGCCGCTCGGAACCTTCGCGGCCTTCGCCTTCGCCACGACGCGATCCGCCGGGCAGCTCTCGGCCCGAGACCCGTTGAAGCCATCGCCAGAAGGAAGGTGATGCGAGGCGATGTGGCATGGCATGGCTTCTGCCATCCTCTGATGAGGAGCTGGCGTCAAGAAACGTAAATCAACTGGGATCAACCGACATCGCCCGATGAGGGCCGGGATTTCAAAACTGCGATCTATTGCAGCGGTACGGGAGTAGGGCTCTGGACTCTGGCTTGAGAAACGTGATCAATCGCAGTCCGCCATCATCTCACGAGGCCGCGAGTTCCGCCATCGCCTGATCTGAGGTATGTGTGATCATAGCCGCCACTGCCTGAGCCTGTACCTAATGAAGGCATCGGCGATCGGTGTTTCGAACATGGCGTGTTCAACCCCCATCACCAAAACGAGGGGCCGGCTTTCTCAGAAAGCGGTGCACTGCCGTCGCCAAAACAGAGGGCGGATTCAAGAACTGCGATCAACCGCCGTCGCCCAGAGGAGGGGCCCGGGGGCGAGCTTAGGAAATGTGATGGACCGCAATGGTGGCGAGGGGAGGAGGTGGCCCATGACGGACTATTGCTGCCCTTGCTCTTGTGTGATGAAGCGCCCATCGCCTAAATGAGGGGTCAGAAATATCAGACTGGCATCGCCTGTTGAGGGCCGGCCGCAGCCGCTTCAAGAAAGGGTGCCTGATCGCTGCCGTCACCACAAGAGCTGAGAGCTGCTTTCGCCGACCGCGAGGGGTTTTGGCGGGTTTATGGACGAGGATCAGGGGGCTCAACAGAAAGCGAGCAACCGCCAACGCCAGCGTTATCGGCTGATGAGGGGCGGGTGTAAGAAAAGTGATCAACTGAGGGGATTGGTTTTGGAAGTGTGATCGCCTACTGAACCGATTCAGGGCTTGCCAGTGAGGTCGCGGAGGCCAAGAACGCTGCACATGGCACACTCGTGAAGGTTGGTGCTGTGGCGTTGCGTGGGAGATCTGGCTTCTGCAGCCAGGATCAGCAGTATTTCTTGCACACCGAGCCAGCATAGAACCGAAACTGAAACAGGCTTTCCCCGAAACTGCCCGCGGCATGCTCCTACACCCCGCACCAAAACTTACCACTGCAACCCTGAATCACTGAACCTCTCAGGGCACATAGCACTAAACAGAATTCGGGGACATCTCAATGAGAATTTGCATGCCAGCCTCGGCAACACCATGGCTTTGATTGGGAGATAATGGGCCTGACCATACGCATAAGCCGTCGATGTCGTCATCAGCCTATGACTCACTACACTGATGCCTGTGGTGTTCGAGTTACCGGGTGAATGACGGCAGCCACCTGGTGACCAAATCTTCCCGGACTCCTGCATTGTTTGACAGTCCGTGCCGTCGCGGAATCAGCGGGGAAACAAGGTCTTTTCGCACCTCGGAACACCTGCCGATGCTGATCCATGCCCCTTTCGGAGCATCTACCTTCTTCACACCACCTGTCCAAGCATGAGTGGGTGGAATTATTAATACCCCTGTTTCGCCGCGCATGAATCTAATCCACGGCTGCCGCTCTAAGCCTAGCCAGCCTGCACGTGGCACGGACTGAGAGGAAATACCGGCACGGCCGTCGTACTCCTGAGCGTCGGTGTGCACTTCGAAACAGCTGACGGGTGGGTCCCTGAGGCAGGGTCTGCAAGATCTGCGCCGTCTCCTTCTCCACTAAAATCCATGTCGCGGCCAAAGATCACCTGCGTCTGCGTCTGCTGCGATCTGTCCGTACGGCGGGGCCCGGGCCCGGGCACCGAACTACCGGACCCCCCCGTTGCGATCTGGAGAAGGACTGCGACTCAAGGGAGCGGGTCCCGGGTGCTCTGCACTCGCACCAGCTCCGCAGCAGCTCAAACAGTCCCTTCTGATTGGCTTTTCTCGGATCGGAGATGCGCTGGACCGGCCGGACCGATTTCGAGTTCTACATACAAGACAGCATGTAATCAAAGAGAACAGCTCAAGCACGGAAGCCAGCTGCAAGCTGGATTTCGGAGCGAGTGAACGATTCTGTAGCTCGAAGGAAGCCCCTCCAAGTGTAAACCGACTGACTATCAAACGTGCGACGGATACCTTGATATCGCAAACCCCTTTACTGAAGAACTTCAGTAACATCTCCAAGTTCCTAGTCCTAGACATCTGTCTTGCGCTTGTGCTCGCCTCCAGAAAGTTCGCAAAAGCTGTTGGGAGTTTTGGGGTATTTTCGCGATAGCATAGCAGGCGCTGCGGTCAGTGGCATTCCCAAGTTTTCTCAAAACGTCTATAGAGCTTGACACTTAGTCGCCTTCTGTCAGGGCAGCATCCCTTCCACTCCACCCGCAGATGCCGCCAAGTTTTTCGTTTGGGCACATTTGTTCTCGTTCAGGCACATTTCCTTGATACCAACCTCCACCATCTCCTCTGCAAAGGAAAAGAGAAGGGGCCCCTGGCACCAGTCTACTCTGCAGGTGCGCAGGGGCAACGCCTCCCCCTCTCCCTCCCTCCACTTCAAACGCACATCGCAACTGCAGCAAAGATGCTATTTAGGTCTTGCCAGCCCGCTGCCCGGGGCAGCGGGAGCATTGCAGCATGACAAGTCTAATTTCCATGGCTTCCCCCGGGCCTGGTCCACAGAGGAGGCTTGAGCCCCGATTCCGGCATACCTGCAACGTGGCAAACTGCCTTCTTCAGACACAAGTGCAAGCTTTGATGGTGCCGGCTGCACCAGAAGACAACACACACACACACACACACACACACGCACAAAGAGTAATGAAAGCGGCGCGAACATCGTCTGGTCGAACATTCAAGCCTTGCTAGCATCCGTGCTACCAACATGGAGGACAAGAGAGTCTCTCCATACAGATTCACACAGTGGCTCATGAAACTAAATCCGCGAAGACGGGGCTAGTTGCAAGTGGCTGCAAGCATTGGAGCCTCTTCACGCCTCGGAACCGTTTGCCCTTTGCGCGAGCTGCTTCGAGGGCAGGGTGGACAGCCAGGTTCGCCTGAAGCCGAAGTGGAACACTTGACCCCTCCCTACCCCTGCCCTATCAGGCCATGTCATGTAGAGCGTAGAGCTGGAATGCAGTGAAGGACACACGCAGGGAGCCCTGGCCCTGGACTGCTGAGCACCCGTCTTTCCCATCCTGCAGAGCCAGGGCATGGCCCCCATGGCACATTACATGGCACATTACATGGCACATTACATGGCAACACTACACGAGAATCGCTGAGCCTCCCGTTGTTTGGAGGTTGGGTTCAAGGGCATGGCGCGACGGATGCGAGTGTCGTGCTCCTTAACTGGGCCGTCGCCGCGGAGTCAGCTTCGCACTCTTTTCGGGCTCTTGCTTAGCCCGACACCACCCAGCCGGCCACCGTCTCGTTCTCCTGGCTCCTGCCACTCTAAGACGATTCGTCTACCCCTCATGACCACACGACAATCCCGTCAGCTGGACATGCCAAAAGTCGATGGTCCCTGCGGCCGCTTTGGCGTCAGGCTTCGGGTGCCTCCCCAAAGCACATCCGCTTCACTCGTTGAATTCCTAGATAATCAATCGACCTTTCTTGATGATCTTCGGGCTTGGAAGCTCATCTGGCCCTGACCTCCAGCAGCAACAACAACTGCGGCGTCAGCAACATCCTATGATGTCAAGGTAAGCAGCGGCATTGTACATGTCAAGATCTCTGCCGTGGCTGGGTTGTCGGCTTGGCGGTTTCAACACCGTTTTGACTCGCAGCAACGAGTCCGTCAACCGCAGCACCGTCCTTGTTTGCACCAGTTCTCATACCGGAAACAACCGCCAAGGCTGCAAAGCATGGATGCCACTCGGCCAAGGTTTTGCCCAGGTCCGCGCCCTATGCGGTCGGCTCTTTGGCGGTGTCCTGCAGGTGCACGATATGGGGACACAAAAGTTCCTAACACGATTCGCGACAGCAGGAACCATTGCAGCCTGTCTCTGGATTGTGGCACCTTTGGCTTCTGAGGCCTGAAGGCTGATTTAGATTTCAGAGTCGGATGCCCGCTGCACAATGTCCCGAGTGTAAGTGCCAGGCGTAGGTTCCGCCATTGAAGCATGCCGTCAAGCAGCAAACCAAACCCGATTCGCCATGTATCGCAGTCGAAAGCAGCTGGGCGCAACCGAGTTCTGGAAGATGCTTGGCTACTTGGTTGTAACAGGACACATGGACCTCACATGGACTTGCTGGATATGAACTTGGGAAGCAACCACCGAAACTTTCCGCATCTCATCTTGCACGATTCATACTCGAACACTTATCAACACTTATCAATCTAAACAGGTCGCAATCGGTGACGCGATACCCCAGCTGTCAAACAACTGATCAAGTACCTAATGAAGCACCTCGTGCATCGAGACTTCCGACCATTAGGAAGCTGGGCAATGGGGCGGACTTGCTGCATATCCAGGATTCGCTGTCCCAACACAAAAAAGAAACGTTTCAGTGAAAGACAAGGACCACTGACCACCCCACTGACCACCACGACCAGAAAACCAGAAAGACCACGACAACCAGGACAACCACCGTCACAAACACCACGACAGCGACTCACGACTAGCACCACCAGGGAAGCTGACAGAAGATCACCTTGAAAACGTCCCAGTGTACTGAAAAGATCAGCCCCTGCCGGCCCAGGGCCCAGGGCCGCCCACAAGCAGGCCGCAGTCGGGCTCGCCCCGCCGCCCCGCCGCCCCGCCCACCGTGCCCGCGAAGGCAATGCATCCAAGGCCTTGTGAAGAAAGGGAATCTACAGCGATGCTCGACAACACGAGTCAGGACTTGTGCTCAAACGCACCGAGCTCTAACAGGCCGTGTCCTGACCTACAGCCGCGAAAATCTGCAGGTGCGGCCATCAGAGAGCTCAACGCTTTAAACGGCTTTCTCGCAGGAGTCTTCGGACTGGCGCTGCGAACCGCCACTCGCCGCAAGACCCGCCGGCCGTGGCTCAAAAGCCCGGCGGGCCCGGGCGAGGCCGAGACGACGCCTGCGAGGGGAGTGGCAGACGGAGTTGACGGCACGCTGCGGAGGCACTGCGGAGTCTGCTGTAAGCTCCGTGCGGGCCGCAAGGGGAGATTCGGCCGGATCGCCTCAGCACACAGAGCACCAGACAGCCCCTCTGTGCGCCGGGCGGGGTGCACAGGCTGGGGCCACCTCTGGAGCGAAGCTCGGTCGCAGGGCTCCTGCCTGAGATGGCACAATAAAAATGGCTTTGCATATGCAGGTGTGCAGGAGCGGAGCGCAGACCCTTCTCATCTCTGCTTTTGTCAAGCGGCCGAAGGCCGAGGGCTCACGAAGGGACTGAGGGGTGCCCGCAGGGGCACTCCGAGCCCAGCAGGCCCGGGGGTCCGCGGGGCCTATGCAAGAGATGAAATCGGATGGAAGAAGACAGAGACCGAGAGAGAGAGAGAGAGAGAGAGAGAGAGAGAGAGAGAGAGTGTGTGTGTGTGTGTATGTGTGTCTGCGCGTGTGTGTCCAAGGCAGGTGCTAGAAGTCCTGGCCCTGGTGATTTCACCTCGGCCGACTGCTCCTCTCTCTTCTATTCACGCACTTCTCACTGGGGCCCGGGCTGTGGGAGTAGAGAGCGAGAAGGGTCTCCGCACCTCCGCAGCCGGTACCTCCAGCTGCTCCATGTCCGTGAGCACCAAGAAGCCCGTCGCCGTCTCGGCCAGCACGGTGCCGATCTTCCACTGGCCCTCTGCAAAAAGAGCGCAAAGACTAAGAGCACTTGTAATGTGACACTTGCTACAGCTGCTACTTGCGACCTGCGATCGGCTCGGACTTTTGCTTCTGGCCTGGCTCAGAACTTGGACGTCCGAGCCAATCTCGAAGCTGGGCGGTTCAACCTCCTTCTCGGGTCTAGGTCTGAGCCCCAGCGGGAGGCCCCCGCGGGGCGCCACCCGGCCAGGCCCAAACGGTGGCCCGAGCACTGCCCCCACTGCCGCCGGGCCAAAGCCGCCAGGGCCACCGCTCGGTGCCTCCTTGGCCATCAGCGCAGCCGCAGCTTTGGCGGCTGCCTCGAGCCAGGCGGGGCCCACAGAAGACGAGTCCTTCTCGCCCTCTTTTCTAGCAGCTAGCAAGCTTTCTCTCTTTCTCTCGCTCTTGCTCCCCGGCCTCTGCCAAGTTCAATGGCCCCGGTGCTTTGGGAGGGACAACGGTGTGGCTAGGACCACGAGGTTTGGGAGCGGCGAGACCTGCTTTAGGAGCCACCACAGTCGGACCGCTTGCGGAGCCGCTCGCGTTGAACACGCTCGGAAGTGCGGAACCGACAGAACTTCTCTCGTCGGGAAACGCCGGCGTCGAGGAAGCACCTGCCATTTTTGCACGGCCGAGCCGATGCCCAAGCAGACACAGACACACACACACACACACACACACACACACACAATTACTCACATGCACATAAGCCAGTAAGCGTACACTTGCGCATATATAGTTACTTGGTCAACGAAAAGTAAGGACCGGATAACCCACATGCGAAGATGAACTATTCGTAATTTCTTCCGGAGAGTGTGCGCCCCTGCGTGTGTGAGGTACGTGAAGTACACGTTGTGATTGAGGTACGTGTTGTGTGTGTGTGATGCGAGAAAGCGTGTGACTAAGTTTGTGACAGTGTGTGTGTGTGTGTGTGCGGGTGTGTGTGTGTGTGTGTGTGATTGAGTAAGTGTGTGAGCGAGTAAGTGAGTGCCACGATGAGTGACAGTGATGACAGTGCGTGAGTGCAGAGGAGGAGGACGGGAGGAGGAGGGGGAGGAGGAGGAGGAGGAGGCGGAGTGGGAGAGCCCCAAAGAATAAGAACCCCACGCGGTGATGTGGGGAACATACAAAACTCTATATATCTGTAAGAAAGACCTACTATTTGGCGATAGGCTTTTTGTATAGCATGCCACTCCAGCCCAGCCTCCAGCCCTCGGCCCATTTAACTTGTTAAAGATTTTGAAGATTTTCATACCCAGCCCCGCCAATTAAATTTTGAAAAATCATTGAAATACTGAAATTCCTTATCACTACCTCACGACCTCACGACCTCACGATGCGAAAGTACACTAGTCCAGAATGCGCACCAAACTACCCTAAAGTAATTCCGTGCACAAGCTCACACGACTTAGACCAAAGTAACCCTGAAGTTCAGCAGCGCCTTTTCTCGTAGGGCAAAGTGGTCTTGAGCCAACAGATGGTTGGCAAAGTCGTAGGTCTGGGAGAAAGTGGGGACGTGTTATTTTCACACGCCTCCTCGAGACTAAAGTTACGTACTTTATTCTCGTAAAGTACAATAACACGTAAATGTGTACATGTACATGTGTGAGCTCACGGCCAAAGTTTTGCAAAGCAGCTGCTCGAAGAAAGTTGCAACGAGGTCTCCTATCTACAACCTCAAAAGTTGACTTGTAAAAGAAAGCGTTCGTAGTGCTCGTGGTGCAAAGTGTCGTGACTGCGCACGGCACATCAAAGTGCAGCGTGGCCCAAAAGTGGTTGGCCCATTTAAGTGCAGCAACCAAAGTAGCACCAAGCGTCAAAAGACGTCGAAAAGTGTGCTGTTGGCCCAACCTCAAAAGGCGAAAAGTGGCCTTCACAACCTCGCAGGGCGCGTCAAAGTTGACGGCGTAGCGCCAGCGAGGGGCACCCAGCCCTCGGGCATATCCTCACAAAGTTGGTACACCTCTGGGAGGATCGGCAGGTGCATCAGTCGAAAGTGACGACACGGCACACCATATGTACCATCAAAGTAGCGATTGAGATCGCCGACCAAAGTGTACGGTGCCTGGCCAAAGTGTCTCACCACGCAGAAAGTCAGAAAAGTAGGCTGCATTGGGATCTGCAAAGTCGCGACTTTCACCAGAAAGTCCACGTACCTCCTGTTCCAAATCCTGGCCTGTCCACTTCCAAAGTTGACTGCCAACCAATGTTGAGTTGGTCGGAAGCCAAACGTAGCGATTTCTTCATTTGCAGCAAAAGGAAAAGTCACTCCCTGCATCTGAGAAATCGACAGCTGGAAAGTGTAGAAAAGATACTGTAAAAGTTCCACTCTGGCGGGCAGCGGTCAAGGCTCGATCCAAAACGCTCATTGGCAAAGTAAGATATAATATGAAGGGCGACCATGCCGAAGGATCGCCTGGCAAAGTGCTCCCCGGACTCACATGGAACACCCAGAAAAGTTGACTGCGCATCAACATGTAAAGTTCGGGTGCCGTCATGCTCGGCGACACCGGGCTCAACCCAGGGAAAAGTATCGACTTTCCCAGGACAAAGTTGTTGTCAAAAGTTGTCCCAGGGCGAAACAACTGCTCCATCTGGCGGCCACCAAAAAGCATCTCAAGCATGAGCTGCAAAGTGCCCCAAAAGCCAAAGTTCGAAAAGTCAGGGACAAAAGTCCCCTGACCAAAACCATGGCCAGGCCGTGGCCGCTCAATCGATGGCGGCAAAGTGGCAGGCGGCCTCAAAGTCTTTGGCGCCATCACGGCTGCGGGTCACGCCCACGACCGAAAAGTCTTCTCAAAAGTTGGCGGAAAAGTCTCCGAAGGAAACCGCCAAAGTTCACGATCTCGGGGGCCACAAAGATGGCCAAATTAGTAAGGCCCCAAAGTGCCAAAAGGGCCAGAAGTACCACCCAGACAAAGTCCGTGGGGTGGAAAACTGGCGATGGCAATGGCACACCAGAGTTCTCAAAGTCACTCCGGTCCAAAAGTGGCCTCCTGCTCACAGAGGCGGGTGTGGAGCAAAGTTCACTGCCCCGCTGTCCAAACCCAAAGTCGAACTGGGGATCAGACGCTCTTTGCAACAAAAGTCGCAAAAGTCGAACCTCACCGTCCGTGAGAGGCGGCTCTTGCGCAAAGTTCTGTTGCGCCATTACGCAAAGTCTCATGCACTGAGGCAGAAAGTTGCCAGTGCAACACAAAGTCAGACAGCCATGGCATGCGCAGCGAGCGAAAAACCGAAGTAAAGTGAAAACGGTTGCGGCGAAAAGGCGCAAAGTTAAAACCAAAACCCACGACAAAACCCGAACACCCTGAACGGGAAAGTCAAGTGAGCTTACATATGTACATTAAAAGTGGTGCCGTTGCACCTTAAAACCATCATCGGAAAAGTCATCCACCATCAAGGTTTCACGGTAAAAGTTTCTTCCTTTTCGGAACGGAGAAAACGGAAAACAGAAAGGTCACCTTCAAAGTTGGTTCCGGAAAACTGAAAGTTCCTAAATCGAGCGAAAGTCGAAGACATGTCGAGACTGCACAAGCAAGCAAAAGTACATGTCCGCAAAAGTACATGTCCGCACAAGCATGAAAAGTACATGTCCGCAAGAACGTGATTCTCTCAGCTCTCAAAGTCTTCTTCTCTCTCATCTGGGTTCTTCTGGGGAAGATGATGAGTGGCAAAGTCCAACCCGAGATGGGGTGGCTAAACCTCAAACCCGAAAGTAGGAAGATGGCGGTGCAAAGTATCCTTCGCGATGTACTTCGTAAGGATATCTGCTGGGTTCAAAGTACCAAGAACTTTCTTAATCCTAACCATACCAGAAGCAACAAGTTCTTGCACATAAAGATATCGTAACTCTACATGCTTCGTCTTGCGGCTGGCGCCGAAACGTGAGGCAATACTTTTGCCAACGTTGCTGTCCGTAAAAACACAAAGGTTAGCCTTCTGAAAGATCTTGCTCTCTTCCACCAAAGACCTCACAAAAAGAGCGTCAGCAGTACCAGAGCCTATAGCATAAAGTTCTGCCTCTCCACTCGAGAGGGCCACAGTGGCCTGGGTCCTGCTGTGCGAAAGTATATTCGCCCCGAGCACACAGAGGGAAACTCCTGAAGTGGAGCGTCTGGTGTCGTGGCATCCTGCCCAATCGCTGTCAACAAAAATGTTGATGTCTATTGCTTTGTGCTGCGGTGAAAGTGAGAGGGTTGGTTGCAGTTTCTGCTCAAAGTGCTTTGTTCCTGCCAGGTACTTCAAAAGATGCTTGACCTTTGTTTCGTGTTCTGTGGTCGGTGCAGAAAGTCCTCGGCTCAACTCCTTGACAGCATACATGATGTCAGGGCGCACACTGGAAAGCCACAAAAGTTGGCCCACAGCGCGCCGGTAGCGCTTGTGATCCTCAGGGTCCAAAGGTTCACAGTCGAGCTGCTTCCTCAAAGCATCTGTTCCTGGCGCAAGTGCCTGCCGGCACTGTTTCAAACCGTAAAGCTCTAGCATCGTATCAATGTAGGATGGGCTCATTCCTACAGAGATGAAAGTGGAGGTGCGCTTCAGGTTGCGGCCTAGAAACGACGAACTCTGACCACCTTAAGCAACAAGTCCTTCTGAAGATCCCGGATCAAAGTCGAAACATCAGCCCGCGAACCGAAAAACATCAAGTCATCCACATACGCCAGAACGTAAAGTTGCTTGCTGTCATGTACATAAAGGTTCGGGTCCGACTTCATGCGTCGAAAGCCGTTCTTCTCCATGACAGATGCAAAGTGCTGCTGCCAAAGCTTAGGGCTGTGCTTAAGTCCGTAAAGGGCTTTCTTGAGCTTCCACAAAGTGCGGCCCTCTGGATAGAATTCCAGAGGAGGAATGACATAAAAGTCACCGTCGACCAGGGCATGAAGAAATGCCGTCGAAATGTCTCCGATCGAGATGTGCCATCCCTTCGCAACAGCCAAAGTCAACAAACAACAGCCGAAGTGTGATCAAGGACGGGGTCGAGGCGTAAGTCTCATCCTTGTCTTCCACAAGTTGAGTGTAACCTCGCCCAACAATCCTACAGCGCACAGTCCCGTCAGGCTTGCGCACTTTAACCCACTTCGTGGAAATTGCAGACCGCAAAGTCTCCTCCGAGACCGACTCAACTGAGACTTCGTCGAACACGTCAAAGTCACGCATCGATTTCATCTCTTTTGTCATGCCTGCAGCTTCCTCACGTGTGAACTCGGTCTGGTACCAAATGTGCGGATTCTCAAGTGTCTTCATCAACAAAAGTTCTTTCTCATCTTGATTAACCGACACCGGTACTTCAAGGTCCTGCTTTGTTGTCACAGCAGAGACACGAAAGTCACACACGCGAAAACGCTTCTTGGTCTTCGCAAAAGTTACGCTGGCCATTCTCTGCACCTTGCTTGTCCCAACAGGCAAAGTCTCCGACGTACCCTTTGTCGGAGAAGAAGCAGACGCCTCCTCAAGTCGAGGCCGTGTAGCCGCAGGTTGCGGCAAAGCTGCTTCCGTTGCGGACCGTGGTAGGCCCTGTGCTTGCTGGTCCAAAGTGACGTGCGGTGGCTCAAAGGTGTCAAGGTCAGGAGGCGTAGCCAAAGACTCCAAGTCCGACAAGTCGTCTCTTGGCGGTACCGCCTCTGGCTCATCACCGCCAAAGTCGTCACCAAGCAAGTCTTCAACTTCTTGCAAAGCTTCTTGTGCAAGTGGCTCAGTCGACTCGTGTTGCTCAAAGTTCGAAAGGTCTGCTGCTGTCGCCTCCTCGGACCGCTTGGCTTGAGGAAAGACAAAAGTGTCCGTCTCAGCTTTCGAACCAGTAGGGTCCCAAGGGCGCGCAGAAATCGACTGCAAAAGTGCAAGGTCGGCTTGCCGGGAGGGCGGGTGGCGTTTGACACTGCGGGTCTTAAAGACGCCGGTGGCGTCAGCAACAAAGTGCTGATCAGACTCAGTGTCCTTGCCAAGCCAAACACCAGGCACAAAAGCTGCACGGCCCTTCTGCGGATGCGGCTTGCGGAAAAGTACTGTCTCTCCAAAGCGACAGATAAAGCCGGCATACTTCTTACGCCAGCGCCGCTCAAAAGCCGTCGTTCCTTCCGCGTTGCAAAGGTAACGGTTCACAAGCCACTGCGCGTGACGCACAAGCCAAGTAAACAAAGCCGAGTGCACCGAAAGGTCCACGTCAAAGCGCTCAAGTATGTCAAGGCGCAAAGCTTTGATCTGGCCGTACAAAGTGGCCTGCATGTTACCGACGCTGCCTTGCGCTTGTTTCCAACCGACGGGCGTCTTCCGAAAGGAAAGTCCACCAACCTCACCAGTGACAGAAGTTGCAATAGCGAGGAGGGCGGGTTCGGGGTCCGCTTGCAACACACCGAAAGTTCTGCCCGTTTCAAGCACAAAGCGACGAAGTTCAGCCTGTGAATAAGGTGTGCGGGCCTTGGTGGGGATCACAACAGAAAGTGCCATGCCGGAAAGAACATCGACAACATTCAAAATCGTGATCTGTTCCTCACCAGGCTTGTCGCCAAGAAAGCTAAAGTCCATCTGCAGCACAGGCTGCTTCAGGGAAAGTCTGCGACTCTTAGCCTGTTTGCTCTTGGAACGCACACAAATTTCACACCAGGGCTTAAACGGCAAGTGTGTCAACTCGTGTTCAAGCCGCTCCGTCAAAGTTGGCTCGCCAGGCTGTTTAAGCCCGCGGGGGCGACGCGCAACATAGTCAGGAGCTTCTGGCTCGCACTCAACAAGTTGCAAGTCTGCCTTCTCAAAACAAGTGGCGCCGACAAACGGAGAGCTGATCAAAGTGGCGCCGCGCTTGCGCCAATTGTCAGCATGCCAAAAGGGCACTTCCTCCGTGTTTGGCCTCACAACCAAAGTCATGCGGCCGTCGCCAAGCTGCTCTTCAAAGTGCGGATCCTCAGGCACAAAAAGTGTGGTCCGCTGTTCGTAGTGGACACGCACCCAGCAAGACGGAAAGTCAAGCCACAAGTCGTGCGTGTACGGCTGGCCTGTTGCCGGGTCCTTCTCCAAAAGTTGTTCAAGCAAAGCCTTCCGAAAGTCTTCCAGCGTTCCTGAAGAAGTCTGCTCAAGGCGCAGACGGAAAGTGTCCTCGGTGCTTTGCTCCTTGAGGCCTTTAGTGGGTTGCTTGAAAAGTGGTTGTGGGGCCTCTGCTAAAGGTTCCTGCTGCTGTTCAAGTGGTTGTGGTTTGCGTGCAGGTGTGGGTTCAGGTAAAGTTGTCTGTTTTCCAACCAGCTTGCGGCCAGTGGGCTTGGAGGAAAGTTTAAAAACAGTCTTGCCAACAAAGCGTTCAGGAGCAGGCCCTTTAGGGTTCTCCGCTTTACGCCAGTTGTCGGTGAAAGTCTCTTTTCTGCCATCTGCGTACTCAAAGTAGGTTACGCGTTCATCCGAAAGGTCCTTCAGGTCTACAGGGCGATCTTTCGTCCCTTCGGGAGAAAAGAAAGTAGCTCTCGCTCTTTTGTGTATGCGGGTCAAAGTGTTACCCGAGAGCTCCCATTTATCAATGTGATACTGAACAACAGGTCTAAAGACGGGGGCCACTATGGTACCTTGGGCGCTCTGTGTGTGAAAAGTGTTACACACAACCTCAAACTCTTCTCGGTTGAAAGGTGCCAAAGTGGGCCTCAAGAAAAGAAGTGAACCATGCCTAGTGATGGGCACCTTGTGTCCATCAGGTGTTTCCAAAGTGTTCGCCTTCTTAGAAGAAAGGTTCACGTCAAAGCCTGACCTCAAAAGTCTGCCAACTGACACCACACAGTAGGGAACGTCGCAAACGTAGAAGTGTAGGAAACAGGGCTGGCCCTCAAAGTCAACCTTCACAAGTCTCCTTCCAAAGACCGTCAAAGGCTGACCCGAAATGCTCCTCAAAGGTGGAGCTTTCCCTGTGAGTGGCAAAAGTGGCCACTCTGAGGCAAAGTCCTTCGGGCAACAGTGAGTTGCAGCACCTGAATCAAAGAGGATCCACGGCTCGGTGTCCTCCAAAGTCGAAGCAATCAAATGCTCCTCCAAAGCAACATCCTTGAAAGTCGTATTCAGATTCTTAAGATCAAGATCCCCAACACTGAAAAGTCGTTGGTTCTCCTCCGTGCGACCATTCAAGGAGAAAGTCTCAAGCGGTGCCATACAGGCCGTAGGCTCAAAGTTCTCACACTCTCCGAAACCACCAAAGCTGAAGTCTACAACTCCATTCGTCATCCCATCAACTCTGAAAGTGTTCCCCAAACCAAAGTTGCCGAGAACAACAGCCGACATGAGCAAAGTGCTCGGGCTGATGCTTGCTTTAGCTTTAGGCTTGGCTTTGGGGGTTGAAAGTCCAGGTGGTCCTTGCAAAGTCACAGCCGACACGGGCAAAGTTGCCGCGCCGCTTGACGAGGAAGCCTCTTCCTTGGGCTTCGCCAAAGTTTCGGCCTTCGCCGAAGGAGCAGCCTCTGAAGGCCAAACTTCTGAAGTAAAGTCCGAAGACCAACCCCAAGGGTCAACATCCCAGGACCAAGCATCCCAAGACCAAAGTTGATCATCCCAAGTCTGATCCCAACTGTTAGGGTCGTTGTAAAGTTCCGTGACCGCGTTCACGGCCCATTCGGTCCAATCTGTCCAATCATCGGACTCACCAAAGTGATTCCAATCTCCTGCGTCCTCCGACGGGTAAAGTTCTTCACCTTCAACAGCTGAAACACGGTTCAAAGGACAGTTGCTCGAAAAGTGACCTGTTTTACCACACGTCCAGCAAACCGAAGTAGAACCAGAAGTGGGCTTTCCTTTTCCTTTTCCTCTTCCTTTTCCTTTCATCATAAAGTTCCAATGTTGTCCTCCTTTTCCAAACGACTTCGAAAAGTCCTTTCCTTTTCCTTTTCCTTTTCCTTTTCCTTTTCCTTTTCCTTTCTTTCCTTTTCCTTTCCTTCCTTTTCCTTTCCACAAAGCTGCCGCTAAGGCACCAATGTCCATGGGAGCCGAGGCTCCACCAGCAAAAGTTGCATTCGCCGAAGTTTGTGCAACTGGATTCATCAAAAGTCGTGACCTATGGTACTCAAGGATAACTTCTCGAACCTGAGCATAAGTTGCCAAAGTTTGGGCATTCAACCTAAGGTGTTGTTGTAAAGCTCCAGAGGTTTTGTTCAGCAAAGTTGCAACAAGAACACCATCAGGCAAAGGTTGTCCTACTTGTCGTTCGTATCTACTCTTGATTGCCTCCCAAACATTAAAGTCCTGCTCAAAGGTTGCTGGGTTGAACTTAAAGTCCAACAGCTGCGTCAAAAGTGACGTACTCCGCGTGGCTCCTGGCAGCGAGAACTTCTTGTAAAGTCTCCTCCATGTCTCAAAGCCGTTGCTGTCCTCGTTCTGACGAACAACAAGTTTCGCCGAATCTTTCACAAGTTGAGAAATCAGGTAATGTAGTTTTCGGGAGAAAAGTACTCGGTTGGCGGTCTGTTCCGGATCAACATCACCTGTGCCCAAAGTGACTGTTAGATCAGCATCTGTAAAGTCACCTTGCGCTGCCGTTCGCATTTCGGCATTGTCCATCAAAGTCACAGCACCTACCTCGAACATCGAAATGTACGCTTTAAAGTTCCATGACCATTCTTCCCAGTCTGCTGGGTTCCCAAAGAAAGTCTCTGGCAGAGGAAGCCGAAGCTTTCCTGTAAAGTTGTCTTCACCTCCTAGTGCCATGTTGTTCTACCAAAGTTCCGTGGAGCTTTCAGCTCCGCTACCATGCGAAAGTACACTAGTCCAGAATGCGCACCAAATTACCCTAAAGTAATTCCGTGCACAAGCTCACACGACTTAGACCAAAGTAACCCTGAAGTTCAGCAGCGCCTTTTCTCGTAGGGCAAAGTGGTCTTGAGCCAACAGATGGTTGGCAAAGTCGTAGGTCTGGGAGAAAGTGGGGACGTGTTATTTTCACACACGACCTCACGACCACCATACCACCATACCACCATACCACCATACCACCATACCACCAGACCACCATACCACCATACCACCATACCACCATACCACTATACCACTATACCACTATACCACTATACCACTATACCACTATACCACTATACCACTATACCACTATACCACTATACCACTATACCACTATACCACTATACCACTATACCTCTATACCTCTATACCTCTATACCTCTATACCACTACTCCTAACTCCTACTACTACTACTACTACTACTACTACTACTACTACTCCTACTACTACTACTACTACTACTACTACTACTACTACTTCTACTTCTACTACTACTACTACTACTACTACTACTACTACTACTACTACGACTCCTCCTCCTGCTGCTGCTACTACTACAATCAACTACTACTAGTGGAAACCAAACATTAAAATCAATAAGGTTTAGTCATCATACTCCTACTACAGTTAAAATGCCTTAAGCCATTTTTCATCCTTCATAAAGCCCAAAATATGTTCATGGTTTTTCCAAATGGAACTGTCGTTTCAACATGAAAACACTCATGCACTTACACTGTTCTAGTTCATCTACCCAGCAGATTTACTGGTGTACACTGAAACTAGTCAAATACTACATTTATCACCCTAAACATTAAATGGGCAGTGAGACTGACAGCCAAAAACAAAACACACCTCTCTACCGTCTCGGAGAAACAATTACAAACATTGTCAATGGTTGCAAGTGTTGTGCAGATTCACATGACAATCAGACTAGATCATCCTAGCAAATCTATCAACTTCAAAAGATCTAAAGACCTACAAAGAAATGTGAAACAAAAACAAATGTCCTTATAACTGTTGATAGATGTCATGGTTTGATCTCCCCATTCACCATCAGGTGAGCAAGCTGCCTCCTCCAATGTACTGCTGCGATTCCAGGTGTCGGAGGCCAGGTAGTGCGTCCATGAATTAAAGATTTACCATGAATCCAGCTCTCAAGGAGGCGGGAGATGACAAGTCTCTGTAAATTAGAACACTTTCTGCACCGCGCGGGCGCCGTGCGGGTCACTCGGCGAATTTTCTTTGGAAGCCTCCCAAAACTGTTTTTCGGGACGGTACAGCACTTAGCTATCTTTCTTGCAAAAGTGCTGTACTCTCCCAAGAAAGCCTATCTTTTTTCGCTAAAGTGCTGTAGCTTCCCAGGCATCTGAAAGGATTGGGTCAACTGACAAAAACGCCGTACTGTCGCAAAAAAGACAATCGCTTTATGCTAATGTGCTGTACTGTCTCAAAAACCCAGAAAAACCTTTCAGGTTCGAGGGGCAACGTGTCCATTGGCTTCTTTTTTGGTTTCTTTGGTTGTGTTGTGCTGCAGATATGCACATGCAAACTGTCACAAGAGCCGTGGAGATAACAGAAAAAGAAAGGCAGAGGACCACATTGAAATATTGAAACACATTGAATTTCAATATGGCGAATCCAAGATCCAAGATTGCACGGGACCCAGGAATCTTGGATTCAGGGAGGGCCAAATTGAAATATTGAGGCTATATTGAGTTTCAATATAGCGCATCCAAGATCCGTGATCCAAGATTCCTCCCCAAGAGTCCTGGGGAATCTTGGATCTCGGACTTGGATCCGCCATATTGAAGCTCAATGTGGCTCAATATTTCAATGTGGTCCTCCGCGGGGACCTATTGAAATATGAGGCCGCATGGGCTTTCATGAGGAGATGATCTGTGACACGTGAGGGGAAGGAAAGGCTTGTGCGGTCACGAGGAGACTATCGTGAGTGGAAGGATGGTCATGAAGAGATGATCGTACATAGATCTTTGGGGGGCGCCATGTATTTACATATATGTGCTTGGACTCATTGATCATGATTCATTTACTTCTGTTTGGTTGTTGCCTATGACTATAGATATGTACGTATGTGTAGATATTATGTGTGTGTATATATATACACATATATATATATATACGTATATATTTATAAACACATATTTTATTGTTAATACTGCTGGTACATGTATGGCTTCATTTCTCCAGATTTGGTGAGGACCGCGCTGCCTTGTAGCGCTGTGGCTGTGGCTAGCCTGCAAAGCGAGGGCGAGACTGGGTCACTGGCAAGGCTCGGACTCGGACTGTCTCGTCTTCCCTCTGGGCTGCAGGCGCTGCAGGCGCTGCAGGCGCTGGCTCCGCTGAGCGCAGGTCCTCTCTGAGCTCCGTCGGTCCCTGGTCTCCCCCTTCCCTTCTTTGAGCTCGGAGCCTTGCCTTCAGCAAATCGGCTGGGAGGGCCGGGGCCGGGGCGGCCGGGGCCGCGGCGCCGTTAGCCTCCGGCTCAGCTAGCCCCGGCGGAGCAGCGCTGAAGTTGGTGTTCCTCGAACGGCCTGGGCCTGAGAGTCTCAAAGACTTCGTGCTTTTCTCTGCCTGTGGTCCCACTAGGCCAGGCACGTTTCTCCCGCACGGACCTCCGTGAAACTCGACTGTCCATGGCACATCATGGACAGTATCCGACCCCCTGACCGATTACCTGCGAGACCGCGAGCGTCGTCGGGGTTCACGCCGTGAGCGCGAGCGGGAAGAACCCTTTCGCCTGCCGGACGCGGAAAGAAGAAGCATACTAGCATCAGCAGCCCTGCAAACCCTTTACTCCTCGTGTGCGTCAGAGCGCCGGCGAGCTCTTGCACACGATCGCATGATCTTTCTGCAATTTGCGGAATGACTCCGGAAATGACGAGGAGGGTTTCATCTGCACTTGTTAGCCCTCCTTGGTGCTATACTGTGGCGCTGTGTCTCAACACTTCCTTCAACTCTTTCCTCCCTAGAACTGACCCGTGCTTAAGCTCGGCAGCGCTCGTCGCCTTCCGCGATCCTCTCGGCGACTCTTCCCGTCGCGGGAGCGCCGGTTTCCGCGGTCCCTCCGGTCTCGGCCATCTCGGCCCTGTCGTCTCCTGAGACAGGACGCACTCCGACACCAATGGGTGCGCCTTGCGCCTTGTGGCCGCTCCGCGCCTCGTGCTGCCTGCAGAACTTTCTCGCACCGCACCGTCTCAAAAGCGCAAGCAGAGTCGCGGCCGTGGCCGTGGTGGCCATGGCTGGGTGCCCTGCGATGGCGGCTGCGGCTTCGACTTCGACTGTGGCTCCGACGCTGCGGGCTCCTCGCACCTGCAAAGAGCAAAGAAGAAGAGCACGTAGTGCGACAAGAGTCAGCAAAAAGAGAGAGTGACTCGAAAGGATCAGGAGGAGAGCCTCCGTCGTCCCTCCGTGCAGGGCTGCGCTCGCTCCGCTTCCTTTCCTCGCTCCTCTCTGCCTCCAAGAGCTTCGGAGCCGGAGCCTCCGCCGCCGCAGGCGCCGGCGCCGGCGCAGCCTCCTCCTTTTGGGGGTTTCTCTCCTCCGGCACCGCTGCCGCCGCTGCCGCTTCCGCCGCGGCGGCGGGGCCCCCGGGGAGCTCCCCGCGGGGGAGCGCCTGCGCCTCGCGAGACAGACAGCGGCCCCGCGACAGCGGAGGCGGCGCCCGGGCCCCCCAAAGACAAAAAGCGCGCAGGGCTCTCGGCTCGGCTCGGCTCCCGCCCCGCCGGGCCTCCCGGGTCCCGGCCTGCTGCTGCTGGGCCTGCTGCTGGAGCTCCCGCAAGGCCGCCGCCTGCACCTCCCGCGCCATCTGCGCCTGGGCCAACAGCGCCTCCTGCAGGGCCATTGCAGCGCGGCACGGCAGGGACCCCGAGTCGACGAGTCGACTCACCGCGGTCGCGCGCTGAGTTCACACCTGGACGGGGTCCGGCGGCGCCGCTTCCTCGCCCAGCTCCACAGCAAAGCACCTGGCAGGCCAGAGAAAATTCAGAAACTCAAAGCTGTGATTCTGCGCTGAGCATCAAGCATCCGGGACTCCAAGGCGTTGGCACTCGTGGCCGCCTCGATGCAGAAAGATTCATTGACAAGAAAACAGTTGCCACGATTGGGATGGAGGTGGGTGGCTGGGAGAGTGCAATAGATGTTTTGCGCACTTTTTGGTATTTACACGGTTAAACTGTGGTGGGCGAGGGGGGGTGTCGGGGGCTGTGGGAGGGCGCAGGGTGGCGCAGCAGCGCGTAAACAATTGCAGTAGTCATTTGTCTTTCCATCGCCCAGTTCATGCACGTATCACTTCCAAATGCCTACAATTACTTAAGACTTCTAAATGCACAGGGCCGGCTAGCCGGAGTTACCGCTCTTCATGTCGGGCCGGCGCGATCCATTGTAGCTTGCAAGAGTAGTTTCGACTGAGACGGTTGATCACATCGCTCTCAGTGCCTGTCCTCGCCGTTGATTGGTTCTTCTATGCCTCCGAAAGCGGATCTCAATGGTTGGCACATCATCCACGCTTCATTGCTGACTGTTCGTCGAAGACAGTGTGGCCGGCAATCACTGCTTCGTCTGCCACTCAAACGAAAAACAGTCATGACTCAGGGAGGTCGTCAATGGTTTCTTGTGCTCGAATGATGATGGCATCCCACAGTCGTCATCTCTGGGACAAAGTCCTTGGAATGTACCCTAGTCTTGCTGAGAATGAGCCGAGTGCCACTGTTTGCATGGAATTCAAGCATCCAGGAAGTGCTTGCAGGTAGCGTTGCCCATGTCGTAAGCACCCGGCAAAATAACCGATCAGGTTTTTATCAGTGCCCGTACATGAAAACCAATCTTCCGTTGCCTCAGGAACCCAAAGGTGGACAACCTGCTCTGAAATCGGCCTCTTATGTAAGGACCATCCATCGTTGAAATCCTTGTCCGGAGATGCGAACTTCTGCATTGAGGGGTCGAACCATCTCCCGTCCTCCTTCATTGCAACCAATACTTTTTTTGCAGTGCGATTAGTCAACGTTGTTCTTCTAAAGCGAATTGTATTGGGTATTGCAGCAACTGCAATACTGAGCTGTGCTCTCAGCCTCCTCACCTTGGTCCAGTGCGGGCACACGCAAGGACAAGGAACGATGGAATCAAGGACACTTGTTGTGAACAACAAAATTATACATGTATATATATATATATATATATATATATGTATAAGTACTTCTCATCGGCCTCCCGTTCCGTCTGATCATGCATCCTCTTCTCGTGTTCCGCATCACAAGCGTCGGATCCCGCTCCAGCCTCTTCTGCAAATGCCAATGTAAACTCCTCGTTCATTGAGCTTTTCTGATAGCACAGCAGTGATGGATCGAGTCTGTCGTGCATTGTCACTCGCTTCATCAGGAGCATCGCTCAAGTTGACGAAGACTGACTTTACACACTTTACACATCATTGCCACTTCACAGATGTTGTCGCAAAGCGGCGCCATGGTATCCATAGTCATTGGAAGGCGCATATTTCCAGGCTCAACCATATCAATCTCAAACTAGCGACCAAACAACTTCGGTTCTTTTGCTATGTGCTGTAGCACCCCTTCGACATATCTAACATTTGTCTGCACGCGGTCGCTTACAGAGTAGGCATCAATGACACGGGTGCTCACCCAGCCTATAATCGATGTAGTGAATTAATCAGAGTGCGCACACGACGCACAAGTGCAAAGCTCAGTCGTAGCTTCAACTTTACGGAAGACTACAAGGGGTTCCTGGGTCCCTCTGCAAGAGCGAACGCTC
Source organism: Symbiodinium sp. CCMP2592 (assembly GCA_905221615.1). Lineage (NCBI taxonomy): Eukaryota > Dinophyceae > Suessiales > Symbiodiniaceae > Symbiodinium > Symbiodinium sp. CCMP2592. The sequence goes on from CAJNDT010006245.1 coordinate 110,459, forward strand.
CACGAACGAGGACTACAACTGTACAATTGAACTGCTGCGCGCGGGGACCTTTCTTGTGATACTTTTCGACCGCGACCATCTGGTCCTGGTTACTGAATTGTGCACTGGCATCTTGGGGCCTTGCTTCATCTAGACTCTAGACTCTCTAGACTCTATAGACTGCACATGTCCTTACACGGCTGTGTCTACTGCATTGCAACATACTTCGGGGCATGCGCGAACCTGCTTTGGCTCCGTGGCTAAACCTCGACGGCACGGAGTCTTTCCAAGGGCATCCAAATGGCAAGACTCTTGATTTGGACACTCACGTCCAAGATTAGGTTTCTTGGCAGGAAAGGGCAGTGCACTCCACTCGCACTGGAGTTTTTTTGCACCACAGAAAGAAATCTCGTGAGCCTTCGTCAGGGGCGGGTCGGCAACGTCTTCACATGAGCACAGATGCACGACTATATATCGATGTTAAGCGGCGCAACCGAGAAGCAAAACTGGAAAATGAATGTTGGGCAGGTTCCGGCCCTTGGCAATCAGCCCAGTTCTTTGACCATCAGGTAGCAAAACAAACCAGCATCAGGACCGACATTAAAACTCCACGCATTGATCGTATGTTGCGCTGCTTATGTTTCCTTTCCTGGCTTGCCAGTTTTCACGAACCCCGCCCTTGTCCCAACCCGCACCCGTCCAGACCAAAAAAAGCGAGAGCAAACAAACAACAGCAAACTAATCATACCCCTCCTGTGGGAGAATGCCCGCTTCACCTCGAATCTGTGACCCCGATCTTGTGTGCTGCTGCCTTCCCCTATCGCGCTGGTGATTGGTGCAGCGGCGAAATGCAACGAGCAAGTCGCGAATGTGATTGCCACTAGCACCCAGCTCGAGCCGGCCTTAATCTTCAGCGGGAGCACCACGAGGCTATTCAAGGGAACCTCCACGTCCACGCCCCGCTTCACCCGTGCGATGCCTCCGGAGCCATCCTGTTCAGCGAAAAATCGAAACGCCATGGGTCTTTGAGGTCCCTGTCTCCGAGACGGCGCGAGCCTTCAGGCCCGTGCCGTTCGAGGACAAGTCGCGAAGGCACCTGGAAAAGGCACGCACGCACACACACACACACACACACACACACACACACACACACACACACACACACACACACACACACACACACACACACACACACACCGCGGCCACTCGCCCTCGTCATCCGCTTGCTTGGCCCCTTGCAGGGACGGAGCCCCGGGAGTCCCGGTGCCCAAGCGCAGCTCCGCGTGCGCCCAGGAGACCCCGGGCCTGCAGGCGCAGAGCGGCAGAGAGCGGAGAGCGATGCAGAGCGATGCAGAGCGGAGCGCCCACAATTAAAAGCAGAGCTCACGCTCGCGACTCTACTTGTTTGGACTCGCTGTTACCGCAGGGCTAGCCGCTTTGGCTCCGCCATCTCAGGCGCTGGCAGATTCACGGGCACCTCGCTGGCCGGGTCGCGGCCGATGCGGAGACAGTCCTGACCCCAAGGCATCGAACCGCCAAGCAAGTTCTTTTTGCCCTACTCTTCAAAGTGGCAGGCTGGCACATGCTGCTTCGCTGGACTGGAATTCTACCCGTCTTGCAATCTTGCCACTGAATTATGAGACCAGCGAAAGCGACTCGAACCTGATTGTCTCAGCGCACGCCTCCTGCCCTTGGCGCAGCGTGTGATGCTGTGGGCTCCCACCGTTGCTGCCGAAGCGCAAGGTGATTCGCACGGCTCGCTGCGAGATGGCTCCATGCCCATGGCCCTCGCCATCGCTCATCGCCGCAGAGCGGAGCTTCAACACAGATGTCACAAAGAATGTATCGATTTGAAGTCTACATCTCTGTGGTGCCTCTCCCTCTCTTTCTCTCTCCCACTTATCTCAGGACTCTCCCTCTCTCTCTCTCTCTCTCTCTTTCTTTCGCCAGGGCTCTCTCTCTCTCTCTTTCTTTGCTTGCCCCCTCCGCGGTCTTCTCATGTTATCATAAGGGATTTCTCCCTCTGGCAGTCTCACGCAAGCCAAGCTGCACGCCTGCATCAATGCAAAAGTCTGCATGAGCTGCGTGTGAGACACAGTGTGCGCAGAGCACGCCCGCCGCCCGCCCAGTCTCTTTTCGGAAGTGGGTGCGATTCAGCTCAGCTGCTGCTCTTCCGAGGAACGGGCGAGCCAGGGGCGAGCCTCAGAGGCAAAAAAGGGCAAGGGCTTAGCAACGCTCAACTTCGAGCTGTAAGCGGCCGGCTGTGAGCCTGGTGCCGAGCCGTCCTGGCGCAGCACCACTCCGCTCACGCGCTGGGCGCACTCTCGTCGTCGAAACGCCTCAATCTGCCGAAGGTCGCTCGTGAGGATCGGCAGAACCTGTGCGGGGGACGGGCACTTTGGGAAAACAGCCAACAGCGGCCTCTGACTCTGCGAAGTTCGGATCTGCCAGCGTGGCGCCTGGATCAGCTGCTCCACCTGCCGGTGTTGCCGGTGACACGTCCCCGGCCCCACGGCCCCCAAAAGGGGCAAAAGCTCGCTCGCCGCTCGCCTGCTCCTGTCGCTCCGCTTCCCTCAGCTGTCGACCAATGCTCTCCTTCCACTCCTGGCCAGGAGCGAAGCAGCCGCAGCAGAGCGCAGCAGAGCGGAGAGCGAAGAGAAGCTCCGAAGCTCCGAAGCGGTCGTCCCACGTGCTGGGCTTCATCCGCCGCTGCGGCCGTTGCGACTTCGCCGGCTTGCTTCGCTTAGTGCGAACTTAAGCGCCGGGGGTCTTTCCCTTCAGTCCTGATTTTTTGGGGCAAGTCAGGATCATCATGGCCAGGTTTGAGTCAAACCCGTTCCCGCATTCCAGCGTTGGGATTGTTCCACTCAATGTCAAGCTGTATATTATTTGTATTAATATCAACGGTAGTGAGGTAACTATGTGGCATCGCAGGCGGACGGCGTATCCTGGGAGTGACCCAAACAAGGCTGTCGAAAGGAGGGAGACGGCACTTGAAACTCCTCTCCCTTAGAGTCTCTGATTTGAGAAAACGGGCCCGCTTTACCTCTTCGGTGCTCACAGCGCGGTTGTGGGGACATCAGGCCACTGGTGTCAACCCAACAATGCAAAAAGGGGTTCGGGCTCGCGTCCTGCGGTCCTTCTCTGTTGCCTGAGGCCGTGTATGGATAGCAGCATATAGCAGCAAGAACGTACAACAGTAGCAAAAGATTGTCACTTAATTAGTGCAATAGAATCAATAGAAAGGGCGAATCAACGAGAACAGCTCAGCATCTTGAATTCGTCACAAGAACCTGCATTGATCTCAGCTGAGCGCGGGCCTTAGACAGTGGTGCTTGGCCCTCTTTGGTCCAATTCTGGACGCGGCCCAACTTCTGATCCAAACACTCGAGCGACTGATTGGCGCGGCGCAGCCTCGGCGGAAGAACGCAAACAGCGAAGAGTGCGTGGAGCCGGGCCCGTGCCGCCGTGCGCTGGGGTCCCGGGCCACTCCAAGCGGCGCTCCTCGCGGGAGGTGCTGGCTTGAGCTCCATGCTTTCAAGCTCTAACTCCTCTCCCTCTCCCTCTCTCTTCTTCGTCGGGGGGCATACACTCTCTCTGTCTCAATCTCTGCTCGCTTCGCCGTTCCCGTCCGTCCCCTGTCCCTTTTGTGAAGTGGGTTCCAAAGTCCAAAGCTTCGCTACGAGGCGGTGCCCTTTATCCAGGCTCTTCTTGTTCTGGTGTGAGTAGATGAACCGACTCCCCGAGCCGGACTCAACCACCATCGATTCCGCACCAAAGAGTTTGCCCCGTTTCTGTTAGAAGGAAAACATGCACGATTGACAAGCAACCACCCGCATGAACCGACCGCGGAGAATATCGGCCGGCCGGGGGGGACGGGGCAAAGAGAAACGAATAATCATGAGGTCCTTCTCAGAATTTAATTGCCACACCGACGGCACCAAACCAAAGACAATGGCCGACATGAAACAAACCGTGCAGGACTGACGGCCGCTTCAAGCGCCACAGCAGGTTGATGCAGCTGATGACGGGGCCAACCATAAGGAGAAGGAAGAACGCGATGATGACTCTGCAAGTCAGTGCTCGTAGTTCTTCGATGTTTCCGCCTTGGATGTCTTGCCGTTCCCTTCCCTTCCCCTTGCTGGATTTACGGGGCTCGCGGTCACAAAATTCATGCGTCTTTGCCGGTCACGGAGATCAGTCGCTCATTGGTCATGCCGACATGCCAGGTTCACCATTCCGTCAGCTCTCACTGTCCTCGCTGACTTCCGGCGGTTCCCCTCGGCGCCGCGCCAGCTCCAAAGCCCTGCGCAGCACCGACAGCAAAGCTCGCAAACCAACACATCTTCAAAGCTTAGACTGTATGTGCACATATGTATATCAGAGGTACGTAACAGCTCCGTGAGACACTTCTCCAAGGGCAACTGATACGGCATGAGAAGGCCTGTGCACATCTCTTTTCACTTTCGGAAGGAGGGCATCCAAAAGGACATGCAGAGAAGACGAGGTGACCGCAGCTGTGCTCTTTCAGGGCAGCTCGTGGTCGTGCTTTGGTCAGTGGCTCAGCTCAGGCTCAAGATTCGTCATCCCCTTCGGGGCTTGTAGTTAGGGCACTGAGGGGGGAGAAGCTATCACCTGACGTCTCAAACCTGTTCAAATGCGTCAAAACCAACATGCACCATCATGCACGTCTGCACCGTATGCCCTGCGCGCGCATGCTGCTGATTCCGCGAGCCTGGCATCCTCCCTGTCCTGCAGGCTCGGCCGCTCGGCTTCTCAAAATTTCGCTTCTGCAACGGCCCCATCGGCTGCCTTGTTGTCCAAGGCCCGGTGGATCTTGCCTGCAGGAACCTACCCTGCAGCCCTACAATCCCCCTTTGAGGCCGTCACCGAGGTCACGACCACAGATGCTAAGGAAGGGCTGCGTGCGGTAATTCCAGAGGTCGTGTAGCTGCTGAACCTACAGAGAGGCAGAGTCGATTCGTCACAGGTGACTCGCCGGCTGTCCCTATGGCTTTAGCCTTGGCCCAATTCTCCTTGGCTTCCCGGTGCTGCTCCTGAGAACTTGCACTTGGAAGCTTCAAGCTCAGCACGGCTCAGCTGCACAAGCTTCCCACCACCTCTGCCTCTTTTCTCTTGAATCCGATGAATCCATTCTTGGGTATGCGAGAAGCCCGCGGCCAATCCCCACATTCGACACAGGCTCCGGAACTTCAGCCAGCAGCGATCAACGTCCAATCAAGGGTCCAGCAGAAGATCTTCAGATAGCATACTAGGTGCGCAGGCACCGCGGAGCAAACAAGAAAGCGCGAGTCTTCGAGTGCTTGCACAGTGGGGGTTTCTGGCTCGGGTCGAGGCCTCATCACGCTCCAATGAGGGTGCGGCCGGACAGGTTTTAGCAACTACAACTTGTCCGGCCGTGCGTGATAGTGAATTCTGGTTGCGCAAAAAAGCCATGAAGGGTCGCGCTGCTTGCCAATAATACGTTGTGGAACACAGTTGATATCCTCTGTGGTCAAGGCTGTCGGTTGCTCTTGATCTCCAGGCACTGAAAACGAAGACTGATGAAGACAGGAATTCGATATGGCGCCTTTGCTTTTGGCACGTTGCAGGCTAGCCTCAGCATGAAGCCTGGCAATCTGTCGCTCCTCTCTGTCCACATCTTCTGTCTCTTGCAGTGGACGAGACACCCAGTTCGGAATCCTTTGTGGATCATCTGACATGGTCGCAATGTCTTCCTAGCTGTGCTGGAAGCTTGAAAGATGCATTGTCGGCAAACTCAACGTCAAGCAAGAAACATTCACTCACAGCAGACTCTGTGCTTGCGCAGTCAATGTTGGAGGGTTCTGCGTGAGACCCTCCCCGATCTACTCGCACACTAGACATGATTCCAAGGATATGTATTTCGATTGCAACGTCATAGAAAGAGGTGCGTGTAAACGACGTCTTCTCAATTTGCTGGCAGGTAGGAAACCGCAGCTGCGCTCCGAAGCTTCGGCGGGCCGTACTGGCGTACTGGTTTTGCAGAGTTTGATTGAGAGCGAGAGGACTCCGACAAGGCTCCTGGACGCGATCGCTCCTGGCGAGGAGCAAGAAAACCTGTCCCTCCGTCTCTCTGCCCGCCGCGCCTCTCGCGGTAGCGACAGATGCGCCGCTGCAGCCTCGAGGGTCGAAGGGCGGCGAGTCGCTGCGAGTCTGGCCCAGTTGGAAGCTTCTTGGCTCCAGGCTGGGCGATCTCGTCGATTTGCTCGAAACAGGCCAGCCTAGGCAGCTTCCCAAAACCCAAACCTTGCTGCCTTCTTTTCTTGGCGGGTTCGGCCGGGGTTACGGGCGTGCTGAGAACGCAAAGCCAGTTGCAGCAAACCAAGGCGATGCTGTAGGCCTGCAGTCATCCGCGGAGGGAGGCGCCGCGGAGGGGGAGGGCTGGCTGTGGCCGTGTGGCCTGGCTCAAGTCCAAGACTTCGTAGAGGACCTGAGCGGAGCCGAGAGCGACGACGAGAGCGGCCCAGCTCCTCGACCGCTTGGGGCCGGACGAGGACCAGATCCAGCCTGCAAGACGACGCATATCGACACGACGCGACACGTGAGGCGACACGCGCCAGGAGAACGCGCGCGCGCGCTGGGGCCCCTGCACAAAGTAGAGCAAGTGATTTAAATGCCTCCTCCCGCAGCAGGGCTGCGCTCTGTAGCAAGCGCTCGGGCCCCCCCCTTCCCTTAAACCGGATTCCTACTCAGGATGGTGATGGAGCCGCAGCAGAAGCCAATGGTCAAGGGCCACTCCCTGGAGCACAGCTCGTTGCGGTGTTCTCGCAGAGCGTCGCAGATCGCAGAGCGTCGCGTCGCCTGTCGAAGTTCCCATCCCGCGTTCGCAGGACCTCAGAGACACTCTACTACACAGCTCTCTGCCAGCTCTCACGAAACAGGAACGGCGGGCGCAGCCTCCCCTCCACTCTGCTCTCCGCGCCTGGCGCCCGAAGCGCCCTCGGCAGTCGAGGCGGAGCCAGGAGACCCCGCACTTTCCGCCCTGCAGCAGATGCAGGCTGCAGATCTCTGATCTCTCTCCGCTGAGAAGGGGCCCTGACTGAGGCCGCGGAGGCCGTGGAGGCAGAGGAAGCCGTCGCAAAGCTGGCGCTCGGCAAACCCTCCTGCAGAGTCGGAGTCCAAAACTGCTCAGCGCAGAGCTCGCACACACTTCCTCAGAGCGTACGCCGGGTAACCCCTATCCCCCCCGGTGGGGTTGCTGACGCGCGGAGGTTGCTGACGAGCGGAGGGGCGGACCCGACCAGAGGGGGGGGGGTAGTTAGATAGATAGTTAGTATCTGATGGGCGGAACCCGCCGGCAAACAACCGGTGGAAACTTGACGGAGATAGATAGTACCTGACGGGCGGAGGTCGCTCGGTCGGAGGTAGCTGACGCGCGGAGGGTGGGTAGCTGACGGGCGGAGGTTGCTGACGGGCGGAGGGTGGGTAGCTGACGGGCGGAGGTTGTGTGGGTAGCTGATGCTGACGCGCTGACAGGCAGAGGTGACCCGACCAGAGGGGGGGGGGAGGTAGTTAGATAGATAGTTAGTAGCTGACGGGCGGAACCCGCCGGCAAACAACCCGTGGAAACTTGACGGAGATAGATAGTACCTGACGGGCGGAGGTCGCTCGGTCGGAGGTAGCTGACGCGCGGAGGGTGGGTAGCTGACGGGCGGAGGTTGCTGACGGGCGGAGGGGGGGTAGCTGACGGGCGGAGGTTGGGTGGGTAGCTGATGCTGACGCGCGCTGACAGGCAGAGGTGTAGTTAGATAGATAGTTAGTAGCTGACGGGCGGAACCCGCCGGCAAGCGCAGGTTGCTGACGGGCGGAGGGTGGGTAGCTGACGGGCGGAGGCTGGGTGGGTAGCTGATGCTGACGCGCGCTGACGGGCAGAGGTAGGTGACGTGGAGGGTGGGTAGCTGACGGGCTGAGGGTGCTGACGGGCGGAGGGGCGGAGCCGACCACCAGAGGGGGGGGGAGGTAGTTAGATAGATAGTTAGTATCTGACGTGGAAACTTGACGGAGATACATAGTACCTGACGGTGCTCGGTCGGAGGTAGCTGACGCGCGGAGGGTGGGTAGCTGACGGGCGGAGGTTGCTGACGGGCGGAGGGTGGGGCGGGTAGCTGATGCTGACGCGCGCTGATGAGGCAGAGGTTGCTGACGCGCGGAGGGTGGGTAGCTGACGGGCGGAGGTTGCTGACGGGCGGAGGGGCGGACCCCACCAGAGGGCGGGGGTAGTTAGATAGATAGTTAGTATCTGACGGGCGGAACCCGCGGGCAAACAACCGGTGGAAACTTGACGGAGATAGATAGTACCTGACGGGCGAAGGTCGCTCGGTCGGAGGTAGCTGACGCGCGGAGGGTGGGTAGCTGACGGGCGGAGGTTGCTGAAGGGCGGAGGGTGGGTAGCTGACGGGCGGAGGTTGGGTGGGTAGCTGATGCTGACGCGCGCTGACAGGCAGAGGTGACCCGACCAGAGGGGGGGGGAGGTAGTTAGATAGATAGTTAGTAGCTGACGGGCGGAACCCACCGGCAAGAGCAAATTTCTGACGGGCGGAGGGTGGGTAGCTGACGGGCGGAGGCTGGGTGGGTAGCTGATGCTGACGCGCGCTGACGGGCAGAGGTAGCTGACGTGGAGGGTGGGTAGCTGACGGGCGGAGGGTGCTGACGGGCGGAGGGGCGGAGCCGACCAGAGGGGGGGGGGAGGTAGTTAGATAGATGGTTAGTATCTGACGGGCGGAACCCGCCCGCAAACAAGCCGTGGAAACTTGATGGAGATAGATAGTACCTGACGCGGAGGTTGCTCGGTCGGAGGAAGCTGACGCGCGGAGGGTGGGTAGCTGACGGGCGGAGGTTGCTGACGGGCAGAGGGTGGGTAGCTGACGGGCGGAGGTTGGGTGGGTAGCTGATGCTGACGCGCGCTGACTGTTGCTGACGCGCGGAGGAGGTAGCTGACGCGCGGAGGGTGGGTAGCTGACGGGCGGAGGCTGGGTGGGTAGCTGATGCTGACGCGCGCTGACTTGCAGAGGTTGCTGACGCGCGGAGGGTGGGTATAGCTGACGGGCGGAGGTTGCTGACGGGCGGAGGGTGGGTAGCTGACTCCTGACGGGCGGAGGCTGGGTGGGTAGCTGATGCTGACGCGCGCTGACTTGCAGAGGTTGCTGACGCGCGGAGGGTGGGTATAGCTGACGGGCGGAGGTTGCTGACGGGCGGAGGGGGGGACCCGACCAAACCAGAGGGGGGGGGAGGTAGTTAGAGCGGAACCCGCCGGCAAACAAGCCGTGAAAACTTGAGGGAGATAGATAGCAATTGACGGGCGGAGGTTGCTCGGTCGGAGGTAGCTGACGCGCGGGAGTGGGCAGCTGACGGGCGGAGGTTGCTGACGGGCGGAGGGTGGGTAGCTGACTCCTGACGGGCGGAGGCTGGGTGGGTAGCTGATGCTGACGCGCGCTGACTTGCAGAGGTTGCTGACGCGCGGAGGGTGGGTATAGCTGACGGGCGGAGGTTGCTGACGGGCGGGTAGCTGACGCGCGGGAGTGGGTAGCTGACGGGCGGAGGTTGCTGACGGGCGGAGGGTGGGTAGCTGAAGGGCCGAGGTTGGGTGGGTAGCTGATGGCGTTGCTGACGCGCGGAGGTGGAGGTTGCTGACGGGCGGAGGGGCGGATCCGACCAGAGGGGGGGGGTGGTTAGATAGACAGTTAGTATCTGACGGGCGGAACTCGCCGGCAAACAACCCGTGGAAACTTGACGGAGATAGTGTCGACGCGCGGAGGGTAGGTAGCTGACGGGCCGAACCCGCCGGCAAGCGGAGGTTGCTGACAGGCGGAGGGTGGGTAGCTGACGGGCGGAGGCTGGGTGGGTAGCTGTGGGTAGCTGACGGGCGGAGGTTGGTGACGGGCGGAGGGGTGGACCTGACCAGGGGGGGGGGGAGGTTGTTAGATAGATGGTTAGTATCTGACGGGCGGAACCCGCCCGCAAACAAGCCGTGGAAACTTGACGGAGATATAGAGAGTACCTGACGCGGAGGTTGCTCGGTCGGAGGTAGCTGACGCGCGGAGGGTGGGTAGCTGACGGGCGGAGGTTGCTGACGGGCGGAGGGTGGGTAGCTGACGGGCGGAGGTTGGGTGGGTAGCTGATGCTGAGGCGCGCTACGGGCAGAGGTTGCTGACACGCGGAGGAGGTAGCTGACGCGCGGAGGGTGGGTGCTGACAGGCGGAGGTTGCTGACGCACCGAGGGTGGGTAGCTGACGGCGGAGGTCGGGGGGTGGGTAGCTGACGGGCGGAGGTTGCTGACGCACCGAGGCTGGGTAGCTGACGGGCGGAGGTTGCTGACGCACCGAGCATGGTTTTGGCTGGCGGAGGGTGGGTAGCTGATGGGTGGAGGTTGCTGACGCACCGAGGGTGGGTAGCTGACGGGCGGAGGTTGCTGACGCGCGGGGTGGGTAGCTGACGGGCGGAGGTTGCTGACGCACCGAGGGTGGGCAGCTGACGGGCGGAGGTTGCTGACGCGCGGGGGGTGGGTAGCTGACGGGCGGAGGTTGCTGACGCACTGAAGGTGGGTAGCTGACGGGCGGAGGTTGCTGACGGGCGGTTGCTGACGGGCGGAGGGTGTGTAGCTGACGGGCGGAGGTTGCTGACGCGCAGAGGGTGGGTAGCTGACGGGCGGAGGTTGCCGCGCGGGGGGTGGGTAGCTGACGGGCGGAGGTTGCTGACGCGCGGGGGGCGGGTGGCTGGCGGAGGTTGCTGACGGGCGGAGGGTGGGTGCTGACAGGCGGAGGTTGCTGACGCACCGAGGGTGGGTAGCTGGGTCGGGGGGTGGGTAGCTGACGGGCGGAGGGTGGGTGCTGACGGGCGGAGGTTGCTGACACGCAGAGGGTGGGTAGCTGACGGGCGGAGGTTGCTGACGTTCCTGACGGAGATTGATAGTATCTGACGGGCGGAAACCTTCAACCTCCAACCCGTGGGGACCTGACGGAGATAGATAGTATCTGACGGGCGGAAACCTCTAACCTCTAACTCGTGGGTATCTGACGGAGATAGATAGTATCTGACGGGCGGAAACCTCTAACCTCTAACCAGCAGGTAACCGAAGGGGGTTAGAGTAAGAGGTTAGGTGAGGTACATGATGCACTTCCTACACTCCTTCGAGGTGTATACCGTAGCTCAAACGAAAGGTGACGCGTCCGTCGACGACGCGTCGACGACGCGTCCGTATACGCGCGTCCGTACGCACGGAGTGCTGCACAGCGCTCCTCGAGGGCGAGCTGGGGCCGCTGCGACTGCAGCACCTGCCGAAGAAGAGAGCTGGGGCCGCCCAGAGCAAAGAACACAGCCCTCGATGGAATAGGTTTTCCACGCGTTTGCCACGTGTTTTTCATGCCGCCGAGCGGCGTAGGACTCCGCGGGGGCGAGGACCAGTCGAGTGGAGACCTCAAGAGAGCTCATGCCACAGCCACTGATCTCTGCTCTGCGCTCTATTTCGGGCTGTGCCTTGAGACGGGAGAGCCGGCCGGTCACCTCGCCGTTACAGCAAGATTCTGACAGCTTCTTGCCCTCATCTTCCGACTTCCTGCCTTGTCGCAGAGCTCGTCGAGCCTGAGCTCACAGCCCTCCCACTTTCAAGCCCTCTCTCCCTCTCTCCCTCTCCCTCCCTCTCTCCCTCTCTCCCTCTCTCCCTCTCTCCCTCTCTCCCTCTCTCCCTCTCTCCCTCTCTCCCTCTCTCCCTCTCTCCTCTCTCCCTCTCGGCCCTCCTCCCTTCTCTCCCTCCTCCATCTCTCCCTCTCTCCCTCTCTCCCTATCCCTCCCTCTCCCCTCTTTCCCTCCCCTCCTGCTACCTCCCTTCCCTCTCTCTTCTCCCTCTTCTCCCACTCTCCCTCTCTCCCTCCTTCACTCTCCTCTCTCCCTCTCTCTCTCCCTCTTCCCTCTCTCCTCTCTTCCCCTCCTCTCCCTCTCTCTCCACTCCCCCTCGCCCCTCTCCATCCCTCTCTCACTCTCTCCCACCTCCTCTCTCCCTCTCTCTTACTATCACCATCCTCCCTCTCTTCCCTCTCTCCCGCCTCCCGATCTCCTCTCCCCCGCTCTCCCGCTCTCCCGCTCTCCCCCTCCCCCCTCTCCCCCCCTCTCCCCCTCTCCCCCTCTCCCCCTCTCCCCCTCAGGCGCTGACGTCTCACATTTCTTGAATTCCTCCTCGATGCCCTGACAGCGCGAAATATGAGAGCGAGAGCGAGAGAGAGAGAGAGAGAGAGAGAGAGAGAGAGAGAGAGAGAGAGAGAGAGAGAGAGAGAGAGAGAGAGAGAGAGCTTCGAATTCAGCGGCCTTGAGCAGTGGGTTGGTCTCGGCATCCAAGAGGCCTTGGAAATCTCGGCTCTCACATCTCGGCTCTCTCTTCTCTCGGCCTCTCAGCTCCGGGCTTTGAGAGAAGACGTGGAGCCACTTGAGCATAAAGCAGCGCAGCTCCTGCCAAAGCGCTCAAAGCGGCTCTGCACTCTTCGAGTGCAGGGTCTGCGGCCTGGAGCATCAGGGGATCCTCGTAGAGCTCGCTGTAGTAGAGCTTCAGGTCCTGGCCAATGCGACACGCACAGGGCCCAGGCCAAGAACCCACTCAAACTGCAAAAGGCTCCAGGATGAACTTCTCGAAGCCCTGCACAGTGGCCGGGCGCAAACCACCCGAGGCGAACAATTGGAAAGTGGGAGGCTTCGAGTCGTCCCCCACTTCAGCTCAATAGCTTGTGAGCGTGTGATGCTTGAACTTCGGCTACAGCAGCCTCTGCCTAGACCCAAACATGAACCTGCACTCTAAACGGCCTCGCGGCTGCTGTCGAAAGAGCGGAAGGCGAAGTCCGTAGCACTCTCCTTAGGACGTGACCGTGCACGCTGCGCCATCTTCAGCCGATGTGTCAGCACCTACGCCACCAGACGCATGAGTCGTGAAGTCTTTTCCGGCTCGCAACGGAAAACCTTTAATCTAGTAACCTAGTAACGGTTGGATATCCGCCTTGAAAACAAAGAATAAACTTGCTGGGGGTGGGGCAGTGAGCTTTGCGGCCACGTCCTGAAGACAAGGCCGTCATGTCACAGACCCAACATCGCGCTGTTTCGCCAGCGCCTGCATCTCTGCCACCTCCACCGCAACATGTCTCAATCCGCCCTCTCCAAGCTCATGCAAGTCTCGACGCCTGCTGGTTGATGGATTCGATGAGGCCATGTACCTCGAGTTCCAAGACAGAAGTGACGGTCCAATGGGAACACATGAAACTGCGACTTTAGCAGAGCACCCGCGCCCGCGGGAGTGACAGCCGGAAGGGGGGTGCCACGCGGTCGGCTCTCGTCTGCTCGGCTAATCTGATTTTTGCTGTTAAAACCCCTCGCAGTAAAGGATTTTTCCGAAATTTCAACGAACCCACCCATGTTTAAGTGAAAATTTCCTCGTAACGATCCAATACTTATAAACGGTTTGACTAGGTCTAGGTGTCATGGTTAGCGATTACAGCCTCAAGGGCCTAAAACTTACAACCTCCTTCCAACTACAACCGTCTTGAAAGCTTAGTAGGAACTGGAAGTTTTGCTGCAGCTACTGCCTTCCTAGAAGCATAAAACCTGCTGCTTTGCTGCATCTATACCCCAATTGGATGCTAAATTAAATCGGCTGGCATTGCTGCAATTAGAACTTGCTCAAAGGCTTAAACCGTGCGGATGCGTTGGTATGCCTGTAATACCAAAACCATGATGTGCATGGCAACCTCGCAAGGGCTCAAGCGGCTCAAGTCCTTTAAGCTAGCCGTTGGGATCAAGACAGGATATACATTTTCGCTTTGAGACAGTCCTTTATGGCAGTACCACAGGCTGGCATCCTGTAGGAGTAGCTAGCTGTAGAGCCTACCAACATGTTGTTCTTGCCGCTGCTAGAAAACGTGGGCCCCTCGTCCCCTCTTGCGCGAGGGTCCCTCTGTGCTTCCAACCATGGCCCACTTCGACCCCCGCTCCCGCTACCACCCGCGGCTACTTCTGGTTAAGAACGCGGGAAGCCCTAGGGCCCTCGGGTTGAACCTGTCCTGTCACGTACGTTTATGCCTCCGTCGACGAAATGGGCCCTCATGCTGCGAACGCACGAGCTCGAGTTATCCAGATAAGAGCTGAGCACAAGTATATGGCCCTGGCGGAGACTCGGACAGCAAAATGGCGGATTGGAATGCCAAGGTCTCTGAGGTCAAAGACAAGGCCCAGGTGAAGAAGGATGCCGATTGCCATTGACTTGATGATGCAGCTTGCTGTGGCCCGGGATCGGCGAAAGAGAACCAAGTCGTACAACACCTCTGTCACCAAGGAAACGTCCGACTGGCACGGGATCCTGGGCGGCAGGCTGCTCGAGTGTGGGTCGGCAGGGGCTCGGCTTTAAGCCCCAGTGTCTTGATCAGGCCACTGAAATCTGTACTTTGGTTATCAGGCGGTCCTTGTTCAACGTGGGATGTCTCGCCCCGATGAACGACAACGACTTTCTCGTTGTTAGCCGGACTGCGTAAACTCGGAGTGTTCATTTCAGCGGACCGCACTTCAGAACTAACTGGAAAAGCTGGTGCCCTACTCTAACTTTGACTCGTCTGAGGCGTGCCCGTAGAGGTAGGAATGTGCTTAAGCACACGGGAGGATTCCTTGCAGCTTCAAGCTCCGACTGCGTCCTGAGCTGAATGTCTTCCTGGAATCGAAGTTGTTGCCGAAGAGATTGAAGTTCCCCATGCATCGTGGGCAATGACATCTGCTGCGGTCCGAGTCGATACGCTAGTTTTCTTTTCCGCCTGCCCGGCTCTTGACTCTTGTCGAAGCATGTCTTCCGTCCTCACAGTTGATCAACAAGTAACAAGAGGATGATGTATGTTCGATGCGGCGCTCTTCTCCTGAGTGAGCGTCCTTGATACATTTCCTGAGCCGTTGCACGCTATGCGAGCCTGGCCGATGCTTCTTCCGATTTCAGTAAACGAACATCGATCGCTCAGCGCGATCCTGACCGAGTCAAGCTGTGTCGACGTCCTGGTCTCAAGCACGATCATACAGCTCATGTGTCATCTTCTCGTACTCTCTGGGCATTTGCATGACTTCACCTTGCGATGTTCCTCGAGCTGCACAACAGAATGCGCTGCGCTGCTTGTTCATGGTTGCGAAGTTGTCATAGACCTCTCATACTCAGCCTTTGCGTTCTGATGAGCCACATTCGCGCTTCACATCCTTGAGGAACACGGTCACGCTGCTGTTGCGCTCTTTCAGTTCGAGTCAAAAGCTACACTTCCGCCCACCTACTGTGGATTTAGCAGCGGCTGCTCCACCAGTCGGTGTAAGGCAACTCGTGCCTTAAACATGGGCTAACATAAATTGGTGCTCTTGCCAAAAGAAGCAGCACCACGATCGGGAATGTACATATGTATCGAAAGGCGCTACTTGCAACACGTACTGATGCATCATCAAAAACTTGCATGGTGACACTCCTGAAACAGGCAGCTGAGGAAACAGCTGAATGTTAGCAAACACACAGCGCCCCAGTTCTTGCATCTGTGCAATTGGGTGGGATATACACTGAGCACGTCATGAACTCAATATCCCCTCCAAGGACTGAATTATGGAGCTTTCATGTGGGAACGGGGCTGCTTGCAGCGGCCAAAGCCTCCAGGGCGTTAGGCTCAGTGCCGCCAGAGACTGCCAATGACTGGGCACTAACTGTATCAATCCAGTGGAGATGGCTTTCACACCGAAGTCAACAGTTGACTGCCAAGCCTGTTTCGAGACCGTCTCTTCCACTATAGCCTCTACCGACAGGCGTACTGCAGCGAAAACTTTTGCCAGCATATCTTTGATCAAGGACTGACAGAAGAGCAAGCATAGCCACAAGGACATGAAATGAACAGTGCAAGAACCGTTCCTGCTATCCATGCCAGTATGGCCACACCAGCCCAGACACCTCTGCAAAAGAACCGAGTCAAGAGGCGCACATGCCTGCGTCGCTTGAGTCTGCAGGTCGTGCGCCCACATAGTCACTCAGGCTTCTGCTGCGCTTGCATGACGCTGACAAGCAAGCGCAAGATGTACAAGTCACGGGTGAGGACTGAAGCCTTGCGCATGCCAGCCTCCACAAGGGCCGTGTTCAGTTCCTCATCGCTGAGCCGCAACTTTACTGCTGCCAGCCAGGTAGACACCGAGCATGCGGAACGTGTGTAACCTTTTGCGCTGCTTGGTCGCACCTTGGCAATCCAAGCCTTTTGCTGCGCAGTCGCCAAAAGCACTGCATCCAAATCCCACCGCTCGACGTCCACATCTAACCAGTCAGGTATTGAGACTTGCTTCGATTCGCTAGCTGGAGGCGATGTGGTTGTCGGGAGTGTCGCCTTTGTTTCATCCGCAGATTTTCGCATCTTGTCGATCTCGGTCATCAGCCTTTCCTTCTCCGCCCGTCTCAAACACTCAAGCTCCAGGCGTAGCTTAGCCATGCCCTCTGCATGCTGCGTACTGTCGTCATGTGTCTTTGCTTCGTCCACAGCATGGGCCTCACTCGGCACAGATGGGGATCTACTCGAGGGGGTCTCTGTTGCGCCACTAAACTTAAAACTTACTTGCAAGGCCATCAAGCAAGGTCTTCAACCATGACGGTGTCTCACTCTGGGGCATCGGAGCCTGCGCTACATTGCATGGCCAAGCCGGGTTTCCGGCATCCTGGCTACCGTGGGACGGCTTGCCAAAAACCCCTGCAAAGCGCTGTAGCAGCGAGGTGGCCTGCGCTTCTTGCTGCTGCTGCTGCTGCTGCTGCTGCTGCTGCTGCTGCTTTGAAATGTCATGCAACTCCTGCTGCACGGGTCGTGGGGTTTGAGTATGAAGTCTTGCCATAGCCCGTGCCCTTGCCACTGTACTGGGGGTGCTGCTCATTACGCCATTGGCCTTTCTCACGGGCCAATTGCGCTGCCCATGATGATACTGCCCCCAGCGCTCGCGACTACGGCTTCGACGGCCTTTGCCGCCCATGACTTCTTCGTTACTGCAACCCAAATTCCCAAGGCAACAGCGAAGCCTAAAAGCCCGAAAAACTCACCAAGCAAACCCAGCCACCCGTCGCTTAGGGTGGACAGGAGGTTGACCGTGCAATCTTAGCCAGTACTTTACCCATGTAGCAACTGCTGGGCCACCATGTCTACACAAACCTTTGGCAACAAGAGACTGCGGGTACTCCAATCTCGCTAAGGTTGCCATCAAGTGCGCGACTGCAAACTTTAGTTGCTCAGACGACAGACCGATCTGCGACCATCTAGCAACGGGCGCTTTCACACGTTGTCTAAAATCAACACTGTCGAAGGCTGACTCATGCACATATGGTGGCCACCGCTGCCGGTCGGGGTATGGGGTGTGCCCTAACAACCAGGACTGTTCAGTGTAGGGGATATCAATGACTACAGATTCGCTTCAGAACAGGAGCAAGGCATTCCAAGCACCACGTAGAAACCAGAAGAAGGTCGTCAACGTATCTTACTGCCGCTAACTGGTCTTGGCCAGCTCTCTGTGGGCATGCAGAACACCGACGCTCTGGCGGCCCCAATGTCAGCATGGCATGCAAGCGTGATAGCAAGCCACCGATTGGACTGCCTGCTGCCTGCCGCATCACGCCGTCTCCCCACCTGACGTGCAACAGGTTCTCGTACAAGGACAACCGTATCACAGCAAGTATGTCTTCCCATGGCCACACATCTGCACCATCAACCACGACATGCTCACAGACTGCCGCGGAGTTTTCTGCTTCTCACGAGTACAATCCCACGGTATCCCTCTTGCTGTGCACGTTCAATCACAGCCTTGAGGTTGCTCAAAACGTCTGCTGGTTGGATCTGCTCATACATCTGGCCAGCATCAGCAACCAACAAGGAGGTGCGAGTGCGAGAGTTTCGTGGCTTTTTGCAAGAAGGGCAACAGATGCAATCGAAGTCAAGTTTGTCGAACAAACTTGCTACTCTTAAAGCTAAGGGTCTCCCAACCTAAGCAATACTTAATTACCAGTATGGTAGCAGCGCGGGACACCTGTCTAAAAATCTGCCTCACGCTTGCCTCACAACGTCCCCAGGAAACGATTTTTCTGAAACAGCTATGTCCAGGCTTTTCGCAACTGTGCTGACAACCAGTGGAAAAGGAACCCCTGAGCCCCTGAAGCACTTAGCCTTAACAGTACCGTAACCATGAGGAGCGGGCTCATGTACCGATTTTTGGGCACGGAGGCTGAGACTGCACACAGAACTGCTTGCTCAAACACTTTCCGTTCTTGCAAGCGAAGCAAGCCACACACCTCACGAATACGAGACCTGAATCGTCCCCAATCATCATGCGGGTGCCCAACATCAGGAAACTTTGCCCAAAGCTTCACACGCATCATATCCTTACCCAGCAAAACATGTGCAAGGTCATCAGTATGCAGCACCTCATAGTCTGCCCAACAAGTATTTTTCATAACTTGCTGCATTTTGAAGCGCTTGACTTTTATGCTGGGCTTGGGAAGGGTGCTCAACTTCAAGCGGGACTGCAACCATTGCCAACGAGCCGGGACACCACGAGACAACTGCCAAGCAACGTGGTGTAGTGCACTGCCAACATGCACCTCACGCGCAAACGAAGGCAGCTTCAACACACCTGTCTTCAAGGGCAGTTCGCGTGCCCACCTCATGTATCTGGCGAGAAATCCCAAACCTCGAGGTCTGTAACCTGGTCGCGGCTGGGCTGACACGCAACGCACAAGCCTGTATGCAATACTGCTACCCCAGAGCGAATGCAGCAAGGGCCAATCGACTCGACAGCCTTTGCTGCAAACCCACTGTGTTAGGAGCAGTAAAGACCATGCATAATGCAACACAATAGCCTCAACGCCAAGAGCCACACACCACGCTTGTTGGACCAGGCGGTACAGCAAAAGGAGGGGCAAATGCAAGTGTCGCGTCAAACTTTGCTCGCTGGTTGTCTGCACTGGTGCCGGCGGCCACTGCCTACAAGCATGAACACGTGCAAGCTTCAACAAGCAAGCAGGCAAGCATGGCTGGACCAACTCATCCCTGAAGAAAGCCGCACGCCGTACGCGGAAACATCGGTGGGGACGTGCACGCCCGCTCCCCGGTAGGCGTAGATCGTCTCCAAATTAAAACGTGCGATTTGCCGATGGCTGGGACTGCGAGATGTGGCACGCTTCAACGTGGAACAGTTCAGCTTTTGAAGCCACGTCATGCAACCAAACATACCCAACAGTTGACGGAGGGTCTTTGCGCATTAACACGGGTGGACAATGCAAGTGCTCGACAAACCTTCGCATGGGATCTCTGCCCCAGGACGGGTGCTCTTGGGCCGTGCTGACACCAACATACGTGTTCTTATAAAGCAATGCCATGCATACAAGCTGCCTCCTGCATTCTCTGCATGGCATGGGCGACACTGCATCCAAAGTTGCTGCAACAGAAACGTTTGAATGACAGATCGGTCCTTCACTGTCCCATTCCCTGCAACACATGTAAGCAAGCCAACGGCAACCGGAGAAGGCAGTATGCGCAAAGCGTGGCAAGCTCTATTGAAGCGTCGCTGACCAGCTCGCAGCTGCCAGCCAATCGTCAACAAAGATAAGCACGCACTGATAGCAAAGTATGCAGGCATCAAAGACTTTCGGCACGCGAGAGTGTCGGGGTGCCTGGATGCGGTCGGGTTGCCGGACCGTTTTGAACCCGACAAGAAAGCATGCAAGTGGAACAGAAGGCAAGTAGTCAGTTTCTGCATCAATGCAAGAAAGAGGCCGCACATCAACATGAGAATTGCACGTGTTTTGCCACGGACATTGCAGGCACTTTGTCATGGAGCACGCCATGTGCCGCACTCGTACCTGCCACAGTCAACTGGCATGAACTGCAGCAACCATGCAATCCAGTGCGGGACATCATGCAATGAATCGACATTTGCACAAGCAAAGTTGCATGTTGAGCTGCCAAGCTCGACCACAACTGATCCAGCATCGACATCAGGTCAGATGCAGTGCACCGTCAAGTGCATATGTAACGAGTTTGGAAAACAGCAAGGAATAACCGCCAAAGGTCAAAACCAAAGGCGCAGAGTCGGTAGAACGTGTATAGCGTGGATAGTTTTAACACTGTTGCCACCAAGACTAGTCTCGGCCAGGCCAGCTTGCTGAAGTCAAAAGCTACACTACAAGAACATAGGTCACCAATGTTTCGCGTGCGCCCCCTGTTCCGCCCACCTACTGTGGATTTAGCGGCAGCTGCTCCACCTGTCGGTGTAAGGCAACTCGTGCCTTAAACATGGGCTAACATATATTGGTGCTCATGCCAAAAGAAGCAGCACCACGATCGGGAATGTAAATATGTATCGAAAGGCGCTACTTGCAACACGTACTGATGCATCATCAAAAACTTGCATGGTGACAGTCATGAAACAGGCAGCTGAGGAACCAGCTGAATGTTAGCAAACACACAGCGCCCCAGTTCCTGCATCTGTGCAATAGGGCTATTCAATAGGGTGGGATACACACTAAGCACGTCATGAACTCAATATCAGTTCGAATCGTGTTGTGTCATTGCTTGCCCTTGCACTGCTGCTGGAACTTGGTCTTCTGTAAGCCCTGTGTTCTGGGTCGCATGAAAGTTCCAAGTTGCGTCAGGCCTGTTCCCGCAATCTCTGTCGAACTCTGAGCTTCCCTTGCCTCTTGACCCTCTTGATGAGATCTGGACCTTCTTGGCGGAGTCTGCTGTCCCTTGGCAGACTGAATCACATCTTTTGATGATCTCCGTTCCGCATTTCTCGATCCTGACGCTGTTCCTTTGGAACGCGGTCTGGAGTTCGTGGTACATCTCGCTCGATTTCCCGGCTGATGTCTTTGCCGGACTGGCTGGCTTCTTGCTCTTCTCTTCTCGGCGACACTGTCGCCACCGTGAGCTTTGATATGTTGTCAATGAAGATAATTGTTGCAAAGCTGAACCCTGATGTCCCAATCAATACCCACAAGCAAGCAGCGCTTCAGTCACTCTCATTTCTCTCTCTTCAGATGCACGAGAGAGTCTTGGCTTCGAACTCTTATGGTGCGATACCTCGTGCTTGTGCCAATGTAACAAAGCAGGCAAAAACATGCAGAAGATATGGCTCTCAAGACGGAGCGCACATCTACCTTTCTCTGACGGCAGCACGTGGGCTCAAGGGGCCACGACTGCACACACTGAAGCCTAGAAACTTTGGGCTTTAATGGCTTACGAGGCTGCGAGACATGGCCGGTTGCCCTAAGCTTCGTCCTCTCTACAAGTTGGTCTTGCTCCGCAGTGATGCAGCAGCGCCCCATGTCCAGCAGTCGGTGAAAATTTCCCCCGCGTCGAACCTGGGCCCCCAGTCCATCCTTTTGCTCGCACTCGCACGCGATTGCCACCTCCAAGGCAGTGTACTTGTCTGCCGCTTGAGTGATAACATTGTCGTAGACACTCTTGCGTCCACGATGCTCACTCCACCCACCTTCTGCAGCACCATATCGGCCTGTCAATGAGGCTTTGCCACTGTGCCTTTCCCCAAAGCAGTTCGCCAAGCCCTCTGACCAGCGCTTGGGTCCCCACCGCCAGGGTTGAAGGGACCTCTTTCCACTATTTCACCACGACAATGAACACAAAGCGTGCTGTAGTAGGCCAACACTCCCGGCGCTCCCAGAAACGAGCGGTTGTCGTATGTCGAAGAGGCATCAGCAACCACTCCAAGTCGCGATCGTTCCAACGGAATGGCATGGCACACCAGGATGAGCTCGGGCTTCTGAAGCGCGCGGAGGACATCCCTGCCTGCCCTGCTGCCCTCTGCCCTGCCCGGCCCCTGCTCTGCCCTCGAGGCCAACATGCTGGCCAAAGCGGAAGCGAGCGTCGGGTCTCTCTTCCTTGGTTGCCCACGCAAGACGCAAGAAAGCGGCTCTTGCGCGCCGCCTTTCCTTGGCCATCGCTGCCGTTGCCTCGGGCCTTGGACTTCGGTTGGGACTTTCGGCCACGTTCCAGGCGAACCTCGCTTGGTGTGACGAACTTGCACGTGTCCACCTTTGGCGAGAAGTCCTTCGCTCTCCAGTGGGTTTCCTGCAGCACAACAACGTCACAGATGTCTCGGACATCTCTTTGAATACTTGTATGCTCTACCCACGGGCGTTGGCCGAGATGTCCTGCACTCCAATATAGGATTTGCAGCGCCCGGCGAGCAACTCCTGAGCGTGACCTTGTGACCAAATCTGACGCGAGCAGGTGTCGATAAGAACCGGCACAGTACTGCACAGGGCTAGGCGACATCAACTCCCGAATTTCCTCTTTCTGGTATGAGAATAACTTTGTAACTCCGGAAGCCGCGCCATCCGCTGTTATCGCAACCTAAAGTGACGCCTGTTCGAAAGCCCCCGCTATCTGCGCGGCCGTGTGATCCGTAACACCAAAGCAACAACAACAACACCACCGCCAGCAACAGCGACAGCAACTGCAACTGCGACTGCAACTGCAACCACAATCGCAACCAAGACCTCAACAACCACCACCACAACCACCACCACATGCATTCATTCACACGCAGTGGGAGAGAGGCGCCCATGTGGGTGTGACATGTTTCATCGCTTTGCGAGTGATCGACCTTCTAAGCTCTACCTAGTGTTCTCAGCGACCGCGGATGGCAGCCGCACACCTCCGCTGAAGGCCGTGCCGAGGCCCTGCGCCTGCATGCGTCTCGCCTCTAAAAGCTGCAGACTACGCGTGTGATGCCTTTACAAAAGTGAAGCTGATAGCACGCTCGGAATCTTGCAGGTCATCCAACGGTTTTCTTAGAGACGAGCGATTGATCATCCTGAGTCCTCTTGACTCTGTGGAGGAGGTGTGTGTCCCCAACTCCCTATTGCTGACAGGCTGTTCAAGAGCTGAAGCTCTGTTGAGAGGCTGCTCAGACTCTCTACCAGACAATAATTGCATACCTTCCAAGGTGGAAGTCATGGCGGCACTGTCGACATGTGCTTAGAGGGAGTGACTCCTGTCATGCCAGGGAAGGAGGTTGGTGACGAAATCGTTCGCTCAATGACCAGAAGAAGCTTCAATCGAGCCGCCCATCGTGCCTACTGGAGCTAGCGTTGGCATTTGTGGTCCACTAGCCTCATAGCGGATGTCATCGTCCTAGCCGCCTTGACCACCTCCCCCTGTCATGGCTTTCACTCGCGGCTGAAGGAGAGCGAGAGCGGCCCACCATGTCACAGAGACTGCAATTGTACCTATGACTTGCATGTCCCTGCTCTGATACACGAAAGCTGTGGAGATTTGATTGGACGCCAGCAGGCAGCATGGATTGCAAACCCTCTGTTGTTCTGAAGTGCGTTGAAGACCCCGCTGCTGCCGGTCGATCACCTCAGAGTTGCATGCTCAGAGTTGCACGCTAAAAAGCAGGCCGAGGTAGCTGGGGTTTATCATCATATTTTGCTGCAGGTCGGCTGCGTCCCTGTCAGACACTGGTCCGCCCTAGCTTCTAACGGATTGGACTGGACTGTACGCACGACCAGCTCCACATTAAACAGCAACCGATGTGGAAGTGACACTCGGAGCAGAGGGTCCTGGTGCTCCCTACAACTCATCCGGACTAACGCCAATAGTCTGTGGCGGAGTACCTCCTGCCACTGCTGTACTGGTTACGTCAACCTCCCCTGTACCAGGGTGAGAGAAGCCCCCACTGCCTTTGGCGGAGGTGGCGCACCCAGAAGAGTAACTCCTGCTATCATAGTCGGATGACCAAAACCCCCTGAGCCTGACCCTAATTCCGTGTTGGCATAGCGACTCCATGCTCGCCCCGTCAACTGACCGGAATGGCCAAGCCCGCTTTCCAAGCACCATCCCGATCCGACTCCTCAATCTCGTCACTGGAGGGAGGAGACGCCGTGGTTCGATCACGACGTCGCACCGGTGGAGGCATTCTCGACGCATTGCGTTCACTGCGTGTCTCCGGCATGTTGTTTTTCACTGGGACTAATGGGCACAGCTGAGACTAGTTGATCATGTGGAGAGGAGCATTGGAGAATGAGCGTCATACACAAATCATCACATGTGGAGCTGCCTAACGCAGGGAAAAGAAAATCTGATACGCTTGCTTCGTCCAAGACCTGAGGGATCGAAAGGACGCGAAGCCAAATCTACTCAAATGCCTGCTCATTGAAACAGTGTGCTCATATTGCAAACCTTTGTTTGGCGCTGAAGAGCCCTCGGCGCTTAAATCCCTAAAAAGTAACTCCACTAGGATGAGGTCGCGTCTTTCTGCTTTACAGTGGACCTCCTCCTCGATCGTACTTCCGCTGAGTCTTAAGACTCGAAATAGAGAATCGCTTCTGCCGGAATGTCGTCCGGTGTCAACATGACACCGTTGCGACTCTCATAAAAGCGGACTCCTAGCGACTTGGCCCTGTGGGCCTTGTGGGCATCCAGCGCTATCAGCATCGTTGCACTTTGCCGGAAGCCCGAGAGGTCAGGCTTTCCGCGGTCATCTTCGGCGATGAGGTGGACGTGCTGCGGCCTTCTCTGCCTCTGCCACCTTTGCCCTTCCCTCTTGAAAGGTGGCATTGTGGAACCGGGCCACTGGGTGCCATGTAAGAGCCTTTCGGGGAGCGCCTCCTCCGAGAGTTCTTCAAAAAGACGGTTTCCGCATCAACGTCTGCGCGAGAATGCCCTTGCAGAGCTCTGATATAGCGAACTCCATCGCCTATGCCAAGTTCATAGCGCCCTTTCTCATTGTGCCGTACCACTTCAAGAACATCCCCCGCCGTCGCTTGTAGGTCTCGTACCCTGCGCCATTCCAACAGGTCCAGCCCAGCCAGCTGTCGTGACTTGTACCCACGGGCGGTGTCCATGCCTCAAGCACGCAGGCAGCGATTTGGATAGGTCGACGGAAAAACGGGTGCTCGGGTCACAAGAGTCTTCACGATAAGCCCCCAAGCTTCCGGGTGCTCCCATCCAGGGAGATATGCTCTTCAACTGCAGCAGCTCTTTGGTGAGGAGCACTCTCTGGGGGGGGTCTTCACATGTGAGTGCCATGGCTGAGAAGGCCTGTCCGTGTTTGAGAAAGGGACCTCCAGACTGCCAGCCCACTCCCGCAAGTCGTCTCCCAGGACCAGTTCCTCCTTGGTGGCAATCTGGAGAAGAAACGACCCGTTCCGCTTCATATTGGTATATGAGCTGATCGTCCCTCTCATGTCGGCAGTGTCACCGGACTACGAAGATCTAGCGGCTTGGCTCCCTGCGTCCATCTGGCAACAACAACCGGAAGCACGGCTGTAGCTCACAATAGAGCTGACAGTGCAGGCTGCATTATGCCTGCTTTCTTCAAAAGGGCGGTCAGGACTTCACTGGCAAGCAAGGGACGATAGCGTCCGGAGCGGAGAAAGCCCGATGGGATTGAGCGGCCGCGGCTCCTGTGCTTGATCGGTGCAGCTGCAACTCTGCCGCAGCATCATTTGCCTCCACAACCGTGTAACAGCGAAATACCGAAACGGAATAAGTTGTAATGGTATCCCGCACAGTCCCCAAGACCATTAACATGCACTATATCCCCCTACTCCACTGACAGCGGAGTTCACGTAGCAGGTATTCCCAGGGTTATAAGCATGACGCATAGCTGACGGGCCGCCACTTGCGTCTATACTTGTTAAGGTGCTGCGCGATTCGTTACAACAGCGGTCTGGTCAGAAGGGCGGTCCTGTGTGTTGCGGCCGTGCCGCGTACCCGGTGCCAGCACAGACACACCTGGAACAATAGTATACGCAGACTGCTCCGGTTGTTTTCGCCTGTCATAGACCTGTTTAGTTTCCTGCAGGACAACCACATCGCAAAGATGCGTGGCGTTCGTCTGCAGGCGGCACATCACCTCCGACCATTGTTGCTGGCCAAACGAAGCCGCCGGGACCTGTGGAGAGCAGTTGCCCATGCGCCTCAGCAGCGAAGGAGTGAGGACTTGACATCTGTATAAGACCGGCTGCTCACTGACAGCAGCCTTCTTGCAAGCATGCTTGCAAGACTTCTTCCTCATCTGAGAATAATTTTGTGAGTAGTACCAGTGCTGGTAGCAGCGCCATCCGCTGATTCGTCGCAAAGCGAGCTAAGCGACTTCCTCCACCTCGCGGCAAGTGGAAACCTTCCCGGTGGCCCCGTCTTTTAAACAGGGACTGGGTCCAGGAAATGGGACCTGGCAGATCAAACGTCTTCAAGAAATGCGGGGGAACATGGCTCAGCGTATGGGACAAACCCTTACCGTTCGAAAAGGAGCCTGGTCGGGACCTCTAACAACGGAAGTTGGCGCCCGGAGCCTGTTCGCAAGCCTCCTCTAAACTGCGCGGCCGTTTGATCCGTGGCGGCTACCACAACCACAACCACCAGCGGCAGCAGCAGCAACAACAGCTTGAACAAGAACAATAACAAGAACTAGAACTACAACCACTACCACTACCACTACCACTACCACTACCACGAGCACTACCACCACCGCCACCACCACCACCACTACTACTACTACCACCACAACTACTACGCTTGTCAAACCAGGTTTCTGGAAGCTAGAGCTTGCAAAGTCGACAAGTGCCGTGGTAGGACATTGGGAAAAGAACCGTAAATACCGAGTGAAATGCAATTGTGCCTCAGCGTGTCGTCATTACCCCCACCCACCACCCGCACCCCCGACCCTCCAAAAACATCCGAAGTCCGAAGCTCAAATTTGCAAAGTCGAGAAGTGGATTTTGAGATAACAAGACGTGGCAGACCCTTCCCCTCCGTGCCAGCACGCACGAAGGCCCCAACTTGGTGTTTCGAGAGCCGCGCCGTTGGTGCAGATTTCTCTCTCTTCGGCTGTCTCTGCCAGCTTTCTTTCTCAGAGTCTCAAGGTCTCAGAGTGTCTCTCTCCTTCTCTCTCTTCAACTCTCTTTCTTCCCTCATCCTTTCATCTCTTCTGACTGCCTTCGCAGCTGGCTGTCTCTTCTCTTTTTGGGGGACGTGAACCGCGCGGGAGCGGCCGCTGGGGCGGAGCGGCCTCGTCCTCGGCACGCTGCTTGTGCTCCTCGCAGAACAAAGAAGGCCGTCGACGCCAGAGGCGCACTGGGAGGGCGTGGGGGGTGGGCGTGGGATCCTGTAGGGACTCGTCGTAGGCTCCGATGAACTTGAAGAAGTCGTAGAGGCTCGGGAGCCTCGAGCAACTATCAAAGAAGGAAAACCCGGAAAGACTCTCCAAACGGCAGGGCATGCCATAACCACTGGCACCCCCGTGGCCCGTGACTGGGGCCGAAGCAGCAGGATCGCCGAGATCAACCTCAGAAGAAAAGATAGGGATGGCCCGGCAGATGAGAGAGAGGGAATCGGGACGGGGAAGGATAGATGATGGAGGAGACAGGGCTGAAACTGAGGGGACAATCAAGAGAGGTGCCTCCAGCAGTGTTGCACCACGGCTTGCCCGCTCTCTCAACCAAGCCACTGTCCCA
Organism: Symbiodinium sp. CCMP2592; assembly: GCA_905221615.1. Classification (NCBI taxonomy): domain Eukaryota; class Dinophyceae; order Suessiales; family Symbiodiniaceae; genus Symbiodinium; species Symbiodinium sp. CCMP2592. Next base: position 137,961 of record CAJNDT010006245.1, read on the forward strand.
AGCAGAAGGGCGTGTGGCAGTGCTCCTGCTCTCTGTTCTGCCTCTCCCTCCCTGCCTCCTTGTCTTGCTTGCTGCCAACAGACCTGAAGCTTAGCAAGGCATTCTCTCTGGATCTTTGCTTTTGGTTTGTTGGTCTGGTCCTTCATCTCTGGTGTTGCGCGCCTGCGCTCTTGCCGGAGATCGCCATCACAAAGCCCTGAACCTTAAACCCTCTCCCGAAGCATCTATACAGCTCCTTCTTGGGTTATGTACGTTTGCTCTACATGCTTTTGGAAGCATTGCAAGGAAGATTTAGGTACCAGTAGCCGTTGCAGAACAAATTAGTTCATTCAATACACATGCCCAAAGGCACCGGGGTTATTTAGCCTTACACATGGGGTACAACGGCAGCAGATCTCGCGGAAGTACCACCCATCAGCCATACAATTTGAATAAACCATATCTTTTGTTGAATGGCTTGATTCCTCCGTGACTGCTACTCTTTTCAAGACAATCTTATATCAAGGTGGGTAGTGACTGTGTTTAATCAGCTGTCACTATCGTTTTGCATTCAGACACTTAATCTATTGAGATTCCTCTTCTTTGTGCGCAATCATATCCAATAATGCTCATTTGTTTTGCAGTCTTTCACCATTGACTTAACATTGGTCCACTACTTCATTACCTCATGCATTCAGCAGGTTGGTTCTTGATATCCTATACTACAGCAACAAAACACCTTTACATGCTTGTTCGGAGTTTAATTCATCATAATCCCGTGCATTAGTTGTAGTAAGTCATGTCCATTCCGTCGTTGGTCGAACTAGGTGTTGTCTTTGCTTCAAGCCACTGTAAAAAATGCAGACATGGAAACACAACAGTTAGAAACTCCCCATGCGAACACCAAGTGCACACATAAAACGACATCTTAGTTACATAACTATCTTGCGAAGTGCATATTTCAAGCCAGCATATTATTATGTTTGCTGACTTTTTCGGAGCACTTCTTTAAGCGTGAAGGCGTGATGTAGCAATGTTCTATTAGTTCGAGTTCTCCCATAGTAAGCCTTCACTCACAGACAAAGATGAATGCTCCGTGCTTCTTACCAGACTAAGACAATCTGTGAACTGGTCTTCCCATAAAAATATCTTCACGCAGATACCAAATATCTAGGCAAAAGGGAGGCATTCATCAAAGGTTGTTAGGTAATCATCTCGCATAAAGACTTACCAGTGGCTAGTCAAATCCTCCATTGAGGTTAAGTGCGAGTTTCCTATTCTGCAAAGCTGCGGGGTTTACACAAGCCAAGGTCGAATGAACTATTGACACAACAAAAGGCTCGAGATATAAATTGAAATTCTCAACCCCATGAGAGTACCTTAAGCTTCTAGCCCTTCTAGATTGTCGCTGGAACATATATATATATATATATATATATATAAATATATACATACAAGTAAGTATGTACGTATGTATGTGTACACACACACATATATATATATATATATATAATACATACACATGCATACATCTCTCTCTCTCTCTTGTTCTTTCGCAAAAGTTGGGAGCAGGGGAACTGCCCCTACAATTGCGGGAGGGAGGAGTGACAAAGACTTTAGAGGCAAACCGTGACCTTCCGGCAGACTTCCCAGTAGCAAATAATTGCACCACGAAAGTAGGATAACCTAGACCTAAGCCTCAGACTAGCATTCAATTTGATTGCACGGAGGGGCATATCCCCTACCGCATGAATACGGCTGGGTTGTGCTTCTGCAACAAGCTTCGGCAAAGCTGACGGCTCACATCGATGTTCTCACTCAAGTTATGACTGGCTAGATAAACTGCAGAAACATGGGCCAAGGCCACACATGCAACACCACAATGACGACTGATGTGAACAGCTTCGTTTCTGCTAGGGGTAAGCTTGCGCCGCTCTCGCGGTCGTGCAACCGTGCTCTCCTGCAGCGCGATCTCCACGATCTGAGCAGCAAAACAGGCAGCAAAAGACAGGGCTTCTTCGGGATGCTGCGTCGCTGCTGCGTGTGTGGGTTCTGCTGCCCTGCTGCCTGCAAGATGACGAAGACTGTGGAGGAGAGGACCCCCAAAATGAGGACTAGGTGGAGCCAGTCCTCTTCATGTAAATCGCAAGGTGATCCTGTGCACGCCGGAACGTCCTTGGCACTGCGCCAGCTGCTGGGCAAGCATGGGCAGCAGAGTCCGACGTTACCTGCATAGGGTGGAGTTAGCCACAACGCAGTCATTTCATCGTTCAGCTCTTGAGCTGAGCTGCAGGGGAAGACCCGCGAGTGGCACCTGACACGTCGCAGAAAAAGCTCCGCCAAGAGCGGGGAACATCCGTCCTGGTGCAACAAGCACCCTGGCAGCGACATCGCTCCGGCTGTCCTCGCCCGTGTATGCGTGTAAGCGTGTAAACAAAGTGGGTTTTGAGCACAGCTGTTGACGACCGGCCCGCGGCTGCACTCCCAAACGACGCCTCTGACTCTCTCGGAAAGCTGCTTGCAGCACTGCTCGTCAGTCCGAAGGACGAGGCCGACAAGGAGGTTGAAAGCGCCGCTCGTGAGGGAGCCCCTGCCGTGTGCAGGATGGCGCTTTGGCAGAACGGAGGAGCAGAGAACGGAGCGGAGCAGCAGCTCAGAAGTCGCGCAGCCGAGGCACCGCCCAGCTCAGCCATCTTTTATGGAAGGCCCCCGCCCCCTCGGCCCAGCCGGCGGCCGCTAGCGGGCGCTAGCTAAAGCTCTGATTGCCAGAGCCATGAACCGATGAACCGGAAAAATAGCTGCAGCCTGTTACAAAGCTCAAAGACTCAAAGGATTCCATTTGCGACACTTCGTCTGAGCAGCATCTCTTCAAATTCCCGGTCTCCTTGCGCACTGAGTTGGGTTCAGACCTCGCAGTCGCTCTTCTCGATTCTCTGTCTCTGGAATTCGCCATGCAGAGAATATTGAATAAGTATCGGGGGCAAAGTCGGGACATCGGCAAAGGTCTTTCCCGTTCGACCTGAATGGGAGAGATCCCGGAAGTATACTTGCGTTTTTGGAGCAAAGACCGGGGATTTAAACTTGCGTGTGGTCCTAGGGTCCACGTCTCTTTCTGCGCTTGCACAGGCATTGGCAACTCCACGATTCAGTCGTGGCGGAACCAGAGCGTCCCTCGCGCCGCCTGGGACGACACTACGTCGAATTGACGTTCTGAACTGCAGCTGCAGCTGCTGCAGCTGCTGCAGCTTTAGCCGCGGGCGCTGTACCGAAGGGGCATCTGGGTCATCAAATCCTCGCATACTTGGCCGCTAAGCCGCTATCTCTGAAGCTCTTCACTTGCCGCTCCGCCGCTCGGCCTGACCCAGCAAGGCCACAGGCCCATCGAAGTCCCCAATGGTCTCTTGCGGTTGCGACAGCAGCTCCTGCAACTCTGGAGGGAAGGCTTCTGCAGAGGTATACAACAGCTAACCTCATGTACGGGTGCCTGCATGCAAGGACGGATGCATGTATGCATGGATACGTGCGTGTGCGTGTGTTGAAACACAGCCCCCAGAGAGAGCCTACTTTACCCCATCGTGGCTCAAGACATCGGTGCTCTGCCAGGACAGAAGCGCTTCAGGACAACATGCCGCTGAAGCTTCAAGGTTACTTTGGTTTCGCAGTCGAGTGTGCTGCGTGCTACTGTAGGGTAGTTCGTGTAGTTGCCTCATAGAGTGCATTCTCTCATGGAGCGGAAGCGGCGGCTTCAAGGAAGTTTGGAAGCACAACATTGCACTAGGAGGTGAGGACTATCTTATTGGAAGCTTCTCCCGGCGGACAACCGGCAGGTTGAGAAGAATGGTGTGAGAGGTTGGCAAAACCAAAGGATATGAGAGTGGATTTTTCGCGGGGAACGGGTAGTGCACATATGCATACACACCCGAAACACGGGATCCTGGAAATAAATTTTAGCATACTATCTATCTGTCTATATATGTATATGTACACATGTATATACATATATATATATATACAGAAGGAGAGAGAGAGGGGGGGAGTGCATCGGAAAAACTATAACTGGAAGGAATGTGTGCATATCTATACATATATATATATATGGTCACTCCCCTCCCCCCCAAGATCTACGCCTGCAGGCTGCATACCATCTCATGTCTGTATGTCACGTGTACACTAGTCCTAAGTACAGAAACCAATGTAAATATCGATATAATCGCCTTATCGCCGAATACACAGGAACCGTGCCGCTACCCATCGTGTTTCGATACACCGTTAAATCTGCAGCCGATTTTCGGCCAACAAGAATAGCACGTCATGTACTCGGAAAGCCGAAACTGCTGGAAGGTGTCGCGCATCTTCTGCTGTGGTACTAAAAAACCTCGTGTTCTTGCATTTTTTGAGGTGGGAGCAAACTATAATCGCAAATCACGGGCACTGTGCATTTCTTTCGGCGATTGCAGGCTGCCTTCGCACATGCTCACATGTCACGCTACTACACCACTGACACAACCGGATCGAAACAGTGTATGTCACGATTTCCAAAACAACGTGTAGAATACCACCTATACATATGGTATACAATACACTCAATACACCCTATAGACTACACGCACTATACGTAAAGAAGCATGTTGTATATAGCGAAGATCAGGAGGTGCCCCAGATCTAAGAACTCCCCAGTTGAAGTGTGGCGTATTGAGAAAGCGTTCATATGAAGGAACTGCATAATGTAGGATCTAGGAACTCTCTGAACAAACCGAAGCACATTTAGTGAGGCATTTGTAAAGAGAACAGACTGCCTTATAGAATACCCCTATACATACCCTATAGAATGCCTTCTGGAAGCCATGAATATTTGTATATACCTGGAAGAACATCTGAAACAGCTGTAGACTTATACAAAACCACCTATATATGATACACCCCACACTCCTCATATCATACATACGCTGTAGGATGCCCTATAGATTTACACTATATAAATTACCGTATAATTTACCCCTTAGAATACCTTCTCTGTTTATCTTAAAGAAGTACACATAGAATACCTAACTATAGAATACATTAATTCCTTACTGAATACACTATAGCCTATAGAACACCTTATAATACAGCTTGAGGAATACGCCGTTAATACAATTTATTCGAAAGTTTATAGACCACCTTACAAAATACCACCTAGAATATCCTACAACATACTAGTACGTGACGGAATATGTAATACCCTGGGTATACTGTATTAGAGGAACTTTCAAACCCTGGAGTCCTGATTGCCTTTAAATCACACCTTAAGAAATAAGCTTAGAAACATTAAATGAGTTCTTACATCATAGGCTCCTACATTCCTTTACATAAGTTCCCTTACCTACACAAGCTTCGAATTATAACTGCAATCCTCCGATCCTGCATGCTTGATTTCTCTAAATAGCCCCTTTATCAAATAAGTCTCGATGTTTTAGAGGAATTCTTGGAGATCTCCTTTTAAACAAGTCCTTTATTCAAGAAGCTGCACTTCAATTGGGGAAGTCTGAGATCTTGGGCTCCTTCTGGTTCTCCCTGTGTATATATATATATATATATCCTTTATCTGGAAGGTGTTGTTTATGGTACTCAATTATGTAGGATACTCCAGGTGGTTTTGTAGAAAGTATATACGGAACATATAGCCGGCATTGTATAAAGTATTCTATAAGGTATTTGCAACAGGTCCGGTTGGTCAGCGATGATCGATCTTGTACATGCACACCTGTGACGTGCCTCTCGGCTCTACTAGGGGCCCCTTGTTCGTACAGGCGGCTAGCTGTCCGCCATGGCTACGATCGAGCGTTGAGCTCGCGACCGGAAAAAGGAGAGCTGTGAGCTCTTTGCGTCTGGAGCCCAATCATTTATCTACCGACTGCCGCTACTCTCGCTGCATTGGTAGCGGAGCAGTTCGATCCGGTGGCCAACTTCCTTCTGCACCACTGGTTACGTTCTGCTCCGAACAAGGACGACAGTCCCTGCAGCGCAAGCTTTCTTCTGGACCTGGACTGCGTCCGCCCGTTCTTCGACTGGACGGTTTTCTCCGATTTTCTATTCTTCTTTTCAGTTTTCCTTCAGTACGATGAGTGGTGCAAAGGAAAGATCCTTTGTCCCAAGCTGGGACGGCTCAGCTCGATCCTGGCGTCGCTACACTCGTGAGGTAGCGTGGTTTGTCCAAGGAACCGCAGTTCACAAGCGCAGGTACTGCGCGTCACAGTTGCTTGGACGGCTCACTGGTCCTGCTAGGCTTTTGGCTATGAGTTGGTCCAAGATGTTCGTGGACAATCGGTCTGGCACACGACTTCTTCTGCAGAAGCTAGCTGCTAGTCCCCTGGTCAGACGCAACCTCCCGAACGCAGCAGCTACCTGCTCTCAGTACTTTGCCTTCCGCAGGAATCACAATGAGTCTATCGGGAACTTCCTGGTCCGGGAGACGCTGGTCCACGAGGAGTTCGTCGAGGCGATCCTGAGGCTGTGGGAAGATCGTCAAGGAATCTCGCAAGAACAGCGAGACTTCGGACTTCCTGATGACGAGGAAGACTGGACAGATGATGATTGGCGCAGCTGGCCATGGTGGTCGTGGGGTGACGACGATCACCGTGATGATGACGACCATGAAGTATCTGGACCTGATCCTTCTCCCAGGGCTGCGGCTGATCTTCCTCCTGGCGACGATCCTCCTGCCGACGACGGACCAGCTCCTGCCGAACCTGCACGAGGTGCGACTGGCTCTTCACCGAGTCATCGAGCTGAGACTCCAGGACTTCTTGGTGATACGTCAGCGATTCTTCGAGAGACTAAGGAACCACAGGTCCTCGACGAGTTGACGCTGGCGGACAGCTTCATCATGAATGTTCTTCGAGGCTGGCGGCTCTTGCAGGCTGCTGGATTGTCGCCTGATGAGATGCGGGTCATACTGTCCACGACCAAGAATAGCCTGGACTTCGAAATGATATCTGCTGCTCTACAGAATCTGTGGGACGATCAACTGTTGAGCAGCCGCAACCGAGGAAAGCCCGGCTACTCAGCCTACACCGCGAACTACGTGCAGGAGCCGATGGAGTCCGACCTCTACTACCAGGACTCGTGGGAAGGTGATGGCGATCATTGGTGGGACGAGAGCTATGGAGATGCCTACTACGCGGACTATGACCACTACGCGAACCACGCCGGCTACGAGGACGGCTGGTGGACTGAGGATTGGACTCCACAGAAGATCCTGGAGTGGCGCATGCAGCTACTACGGAGGAGGCGGACGATGACAAGATCCGCGAAGCTCAGCAAGCCGAGAAAATGGCTGAGTCCCTGGCCTTGGAGGCCCAACGCACATGGTCTGAAGCGCAGCGAGCGACCCAACAGCTGCGCAAGGACCGTGGGTTCGGTGCCACTCCCGTTGGCGGACCGGCAAGGTGCTACAACTGTGGAGGACCTCATCTTCTACGAGATTGCCCTCGCCGTGGTGGTTCCTCCTTTTCGAAAGGTTCTGGAAAGCCAAAGGGCAAGTTCGGATATGCTGCGGACCTCGAGGCCTACTACATGAAGGGTAAAGGCAAGGGCAAAGGCAAGAACAAGGGCAAGAAGGGGATGTACATGGATGCTGATGCCATGTGGAAAGGCAAGGGCAAGGGACCGGACTGGTCCCAGCGATCGGTGAATGCCTACAATGCCGACCTCTTTGGCATGGAGCTCTCTTCTGTGATGGACCTGGCGACCTCTACCACCGCGGATGTTCAGCGACCTGAGCGTGGCATGGTAGACTGTGGTGCGACAGCCTCAGCCGCGCCAGAGGCTGTGGTGAAGGGGCTGATAGCCTCGATTCTCGAGAAGGACAGTGGAGCACGTGTGGACATCGATCAGAGTGCTCGGCCATACTTTCGCTTTGGTGACGGTCGCTGGGGCAGGGCTTTGTATCGGGTTCGTCTATGCAGCCATGTTTCGGGAAAGTCTAGATCCTTCTCGCTCTACGCCTTGCCAAACCCCAAGGAGTACTATCAGCTTGATTTCGACAAAACCACCTTAGTCCCAATCCTGATTGGCATGGACTTTCTTGGCAAGGATGGTTGTGGGATGCTAATAGACTTCACAACTGGGTTGGCTATGTGTTCCCATGAAGAACCTCCAGAAGCTGTTCAGCTATCACAAAATCGCAAGGGACACTTTCTGTTGGATGTGTGTGAGTACCTCACTCGTGGTCATGTCAATCGCGAGGCTCACGCTCATGTGGTCGTGTCTTCAAGTGCATGCGGTGCTGTCAGTTCAGAGATGCACGTGATCGAATTCCATGTTGTGCAGTTTGATCTAACCCGCAGTGACGCTGTGTATGAACAGTCTGAGCTGCAGAAGTCACGAGAGAGGCTTTGGCATCTTTATCAGTTGTCCAGACAACATCGTGGCCTACCTGCTGCAGCCAGTTCTTGCTCAATGCTCGCGACTTCGCAGTCGCTTGAGAACCCCTCGACTTCTTCTTCTCGGACTTCTGATCATGGCGTCTCCGGCGCCCTCGCACATCGACAAGGAGACGGAAGCCATTTTGGTGGCATCCGCCAAGGCCAAGACGGCCAAGAAGCGAGCCAACTCGCTCGACCCAGCACGGCGCATGAAGGCCGATCCTCGGGACCCAAGGGTGTCGGTCAAGAGCTGGCCATGCTTCGGTCAACACCATCCGGGACCACCCGGGGCCAATGCTCACGCCCAGTGCATTCACTGTCAGGTTTGCGACCTGAGGCTACTGTACACCCCTCGAAAAGGGTCACCTTCGAACGCGACTGTGGTGCACAATCCGCAGATGGTCAAGAGAATGCTTACCGAGCTGGAGGCGATGTTGGGAACGACGAAGCCTACAGCAAAAGTGTGCCACCACATGTTTGCCAAGATCACGGCCGAGGAGGTGCTCAACAAGGCGGTCCGCGAGCTGATCGCAACACCAGGAACGACCTCGACTACGACACGGAGGCCGACGACGCAGCGCGGGTACGCCACGAATGTGATGAACAACGACGAGGAGGAGTTGATTGTCGACTACGAGATCCCAGTTGTGGAAGAACCGTGAAGGCCAAAGACTTCGACTACAAGGTCAAGCCACTTGGGCAACATGTTGCCAAGAAGGTGATGGTTTTGGCGAGCTTGATGACTTCGGCGGTGACCTCTACACTCCTCGGTCTACGCCTTGATGGTCGAGATGGACTGTGGGAGATTGCCAGTGCCCCGCACAGCTGGCTCACCGAAGCCAGTGAGCAGCAGGGCATCCCCGCGAAGGCCATCAATTACCAGAACGGCTACGACCTCTATAAGGAGGAGACCTGGCGTCAACTTGGTGCTCTTCGACGACTTCATCAACCTCGGAAGCTATGGTTTTCATTGCCTTGCTCATCTGGGAGTCCATGGACCAAGGTCTCAAAGGGCGAAGCGGCGCACAGCGGCAATAGTGTTACCACTCGCCGACGGCAACGGCGACTACTACATCTGGCCCTGGACTTTGTCAAGGAGACCCTCCAAGAGGACCCCGAGGTCGACGTCTACTGGGAATGGCCTACGGACAACCACGGCTGGCGACAACCGGGTGTACTGCAACTGGAGCAATGGTTGCACGACCAAGGGTTTGAGTGGCTTGGATGTCGTGTGGATGGATGCAACTACGGGCTGCGACACCCGCAGGACTACGACTTCATTCACAAACGGTGGAGCATCTACACCACCGATGGGCGTTTTCATCGACGATTCCGAGCCAAGGTGTGTCCCGGCAACCATCGCCATTGTCGACAACCTGATGTTGATCTTTCCTTGGCTTCCTACTACCCGTGGCGATTGGTTGAGGCCATTGCCAAACATTGGAAGGATGATATGACGCCATCTCGACACCGACAGCTTCTCGCTCTTCGTCAAGATCTTCCGAGCCTTCATGGTGATGACCAAGCACTACATGAACAACAAGCGGTTCTGGAAGAACTATGTGATCCTCATGAACTACCACCTGATGATGGGTTGGACGATGAGCTGTCAATCAATCTCCTCACCGAGTCTGAGCGCCTACAACATGAACATCAATCTCGAGAAGCTCGGATGCGAAAACAGTTCGACCACTCCACTTGCGAACGTCTTCTACATCAACTTCATCTGGTGGCCAGGAAGACGGGTGTGCACCACACCCGTGGGACCGAAAGTGGAGTCAACAGCTTCCTCCTGGGTGCCTACTCACATGGAGCGTTCTGTGGTGTGTCAAAACTTTCGCTACGACTTCGTGAACTGGTGAAGTACTTGAATGCCATGTTCCGTCACCACCTTCCTGGGAAGAGATGGTCAAGCTTTATGGTTGCATTCAACAACAAGTGCCTTCCACACCGGGACTACCACAACAAGAAGGGCACAGTCAATATTCTGTTGTGTGTGGGCAACTTTCAACATGGCGGGCTTTGGCTACAAGGACAACCACCTGATGGACGCGCGACCACCAGGAGACTATGTGGAAGCAACCGCTACGAGAACGGCTATGTCATGGATACCCGACATCAACTTGTCATCTTTGATCCCATGGTGACCCACGCCACTCAATCCTGGAGTGGACTTCGAATCAGCATCAGTGCATATACTACTCGGCTGGCAGACAACTTGTCTGCTGAGGACCAGCAGATGATGAACGATCTGGGCTTCCCCACACAGGTGCGACAAGGTGCTGTTGCACAAACCCCAGAGCTGCTGAATCAATCAGAACTTCATCCTCCTGCAGGTCCCCATGATGATCTACATTCACAGACCCCAGAGCTACTGAATCAGTCAGAACTTCATCCTCCTGCAGGTCCTTGGTCTGGGTTGTTAGCAGTCAATACCACAGATGGGCAGATACCTGAAGGGGTCACCAAGGTCGAGTATGAATCCTGGGAAGCCAAGATAGCCAAGTACCATCGCGCAGCTGGTCACCCCACAAATCGGAATCTGGCTAGGATCGTTTCGGATGGTGGCCATGCTGACTGGAAGGTACAAGTTGCTCTACATCACCGGTGTCCAGCATGTGAGTCACTTCAAAGGGGCGGAACAAGCGCAGGTTCCATTCCACCAGCTTCTACCACACCTCTGTGCAAGGCCTGGCAGACTGTGGTGATTGACGTTGCTGAATGGATCATCCCGGCCACCAAGAAAAAGGCCAAGTTCGTGCTCTTTATGGACTATGCCACCAAACTACGTGTGGTAGCACCCCTCAAGATCTACAACATCACCGTGATGGACGCTGAATCTGCTGAGACGGTTATTCACTCCTTTGCTGAGCGGTGGCTCAGTGTGTTTCCACGACCAGAGGTTGTGATCATGGATGCGGCCAAGACCTTCACATCAGCCAGAATGCATGAGTTCCTCTCCTCAATCAACATCCTGCCGCACTTCATTGCTGAGAAAGAACATTGGAGTCATGGAGTTGCAGAAGCTGCCATACAGGATGTTAAGACAACAGCGACGGCCATACAGCTCGAGGCGAGAGAACAGGATCCCTATGTTACTCTACACCTTGCAGCGGCAGCTCTCAATGCCACAGAGTACACTGCCGGATTCTCCTCCTTTCAATGGGCGCAACTACAACATCTCTGACGAGGACCAAAGGACCTTTGCATCCCTGCCTGATGATCCTGGCCGGGACTTCGCTGAACTGGTTGCTGCCAGACAACGGGCGGAGGAAACCGCTCGAAAGACACGCTCCCAACGGGTGCTGTCCAAGCTGTCCAACACCACTGCGAGACAACCACTACGACAATTTCATCCTATGGACTTGGTCAAGGTGTGGCGTAAGCAGTGGCCAAAAGAAGTTCATAGTGGACCCAGAGGAGGGCTAAAGGTTTCCGGACGTCCTCACTGGGTTGGTCCTGGTCGTGTGGTCTTCCACGAGATTCTGCCACACCAGACTGCTGAAGATGATCGTCGACATATCCTGTGGGTGATCATTGGAGCGAGACTGTATCGCTGCTCAGCCCACTCTGTACGATTGGTGACCGAGGCAGAGCGATTTGCCTACGAAGCATCTGGTGAGGAAAAAGTGGATCGCTGGAAGGACCTCACCGACATTCTTCCTCGACGAGAGTATCACGACATCGTGGATGAGGAGCCTACCGAACAGGATGTGGAGCTACCGGATCTACCGCGTCAACCCGATGACTCCACCATCCAGGTACCTACAAGGCGGGTGCGACAAAAGACCAGCTTCCGACCTGGTGACTACCAGGACAATCCAGTCCGCGACCGATTGGTCACAGAGACGGTGAATGACTACGGCGAGGACGATAATGGAAATCAGCCTGGAACTTCATCGACCACACCCACCAGACCTTTGACAACTTCCGAGGAATCCTCATCCTCCAAGCGCCAAAAGCAAGATCTTCAAGATGAACCAGATGATGAGGCACTTTATGCACAACCAGCATGGGTTGAAGACCTCTACCTGGGCGCGGCTATGGAGGAGAAGGAGATGGATCTCTACTCGGCGATGGAAGAAACCCATGAGTTCCTCAAGCTGGAGTTCGAATTGGGATTCCTGAACTCCAACAGGCAGCGAAAAATGCTTGAGAGAAACCCTCAAGCGTTTCTGGTGAAGAAGATGCGGGACTCTGAAGTGGTGATCACTCGTCTTCCCCACCATGAACGAGTTCTCTTCGAGAGGGCAAAGGTGAAGGAAGTGAGCTCTTTCATTTCCAATGAGGCGGTGCGGAAGTGTCTGGACTCCTCGGAAATCAAGGAGGCAATGGACTCCAAGCGGATCATCAAGGCCCGATGGGTTCTCACATGGAAGCTGATACCTCCAGAAGAGCAGACCGAGGCAAAGAAAGACGCGTCGGACAATCCCAACACTACAAGTACCACCGACGGCACTCGCAAGGCCAAGGCAAGGATTGTTTTGCTCGGCTTCCAGCATCCTGGACTTCTTGATCGACAGTATAAAACCTCGGCACCAGTGCAATCCACAGCTGGGCGGAACCTCCTGTACCTCATGTCTTCATTCCACCAGTGGGAGATTGAAGGACTGGACCTAGCGACGGCCTTTCTTCAAACGCAGCCTACAGAGGCCGATTCTCAACTCTGGACTCTGGACCACGGGAGTTGAGGAGTTGCGACAGGCGCTTGGCATTGGGCCTGAAGGGATCATGCGGATTCTTCGAAACATCTACGGTTCTACCACTGCACCTCGAGGACTCTGGTTGGACCTGCATAAAACCCTTACGGCCCTGGGTGCCAGTCCAGTGTTGGCAGAGCGCTGTATGTGGGTCTGGAAGTCCAATGACAGAATGGATGGAAAACACCCTCAAGTCATTGGTGCAATGGGTGGTCATGTAGATGACTTTCATCGTCTTGGTGATGGCAGTCCAGAGTGGATTGAAGTCAAGGCCAAGGTGGACTCGGCCTATAAATGGGGCATGATCAAAAAGCGCAGCTACAGACACGCTGGCACCGACGTGTCGACGGAGACGGACGGCGATGGCTTCCACATCGAGATTGACCAGTCCTACTACGTGGAAACCGTGCCGGACATCGACATCGAACCCGAACGGCTTCGAGAAAATGGAGTGCTGAACTCCAGGGAGGTCGGAGCCTGCCGTGCCACCCTTGGAAGTCTTCAATGGTTGGCAGTGTCTACGCAGCCCCAGCTATGTGCCAGGTGCAATATCCTTCTGACGGAGGTGGTGACCAACGGCCAGCTATCACATGCCCGGGAAATCCAGGACATGCTTGGAGAAATGAGACGCCATGCTTTCCGACTCAAGTTCTACGCCTTCCCTACGGCAAAACACTGGTCTGAACTGGTTTTCATCACGATGGGAGACCAGGCTCATTCAAACCGGCCCAAAGGCGACTCTACGGGCGGAATGATTTCTTTGGTGGCTGGCCCTGAATGTCTTCAAGGCCGAGTTTGCAGAATGTCCATCCTGGCATGGAAGACGTGGAAGCTACAACGGAAGGCTATATCTTCCAACGACGCAGAAGTGCAAGCGATCCTGGAGTCTGAGGACCAGAACTTCAGACTACGTCTTGTCTGGACGGAGATGCATGGTGCGGGAAACCGCAGTGACCCTCGCGAGCCGCTTGTGAAAGCGGCAGAGACTCAGGCCATGCAGGTCAAGGGCGTTCTTTGCACAGACTCCAGAGGCGGCTACGATGCGGTGGAAGTCAATGAAAGTCCTCTACTTGGGCTAAGCAACCTTCGAGCTGCTCTTCAAGCCTTTCAGCTACGTGAAAATCTTCGTCGTGTTGGCTGTGAACTTCGCTGGATGGCCTCGGACTACGATCTTGGTGATGCTCTGACTAAGAAGAAAATGGAGGCCAGATTGGGCCTCATCAAGTTTCTGTCGACGTGGCTGTGGTCGATTGCTTTTGATCCCAGCTTTACGAGCGCCAAGAAGGCCAAAGCTCAAGGGCGGAGTGCTATAAACACGATTGATGACTATCTAGGAAATGGCCCGGTAGAGCCCCTGCTTGCAAATCCGTTCATCGCTGAAGAAGTTTTGAGGCCGTGCAACAGGTCCGGTTGGTCAGCGATGATCGATCTTGTACATGCACACCTGTGACGTGCCTCTCGGCTCTACTAGGGGCCCCTTGTTCGTACAGGCGGCTAGCTGTCCGCCATGGCTACGATCGAGCGTTGAGCTCGCGACCGGAAAAAGGAGAGCTGTGAGCTCTTTGCGTCTGGAGCCCAATCATTTATCTACCGACTGCCGCTACTCTCGCTGCAGTATTTTATGGATTCGATGTCCGTATGGTATTCCGTGAAGAGGTTTGCAGAAGTTGTATTTTACGAGGAATACTAATCTCTCTATAAATGCATCCCTTACTGAAAAGGCCCCGATTTTTCGAGGAATTCCTAGATCCCAGATTCCAGCTTTCTTTCATATAAGCTTCTTGCTTAATAGGCTACAACTTAACTAGAGAATTCTCAACTTATTGGGCTTGGACTCCTCCTGATTGTTCTCTATACATCCTTATATATTTAACATATTCTATATGGTGTTATATATCATTTAAGCGTATACAAAGGGGCTATCACATATAGAAGGTATTCCACAAGGTAATCGATAAAGTATTCCGGATGGTCTTCCATGTGTCCAGGGATCTATAGTGTAGCTGCTAATTAAGTAATCCCCTGATTCCTGAAATATATTCCTTGGTCTCTGCCCCCATGTCTTGGATTCAAGGGTTCCCTTAGTCCACGAAATTCCCGTATCTCTGGCTCCATGTCCTGCATTTAGGGCTTCCCTAATTGCCTAGATTTTCAGATTTGCAGGCCCCAAGATTCCAGATTCCAGATTTGCGCGGTGCAAGATAGAGATTCCAGATTTCCAGATTTGCGCAGCCTAAGTTTCCAGATTCCAGATTTGCAGGCTCTAAGTTTCCAGATTTCCAGATTTGCAGGCTCTAAGTTTCCAGATTCCAGATTTGCAAGCTCTAAGTTTCCAGATTCCAGATTCCAGATTTCTGGAAATCTGGAAAACCTTAGAGTGAACAAATCTGGAATCTGGAATCTCTGGTTTCAAGATTCCTGATTTCTGGAAATCTGGAAACGTTAGGGTGAGCACATCTGTCTGGAATCTGGAAACCTACGTACTGCCGAAAGCCGGAAATCAGGAACTCCAGGATCTGGAAACTACAGATGTAGATCTTTGGGGGGGGGGGGGGGGCGAGCATATATATATATATATATATATATATATGGTACCCAGCCCCCCCCCCCAAAGACCAAGGTTTCTATATGAACTTTAGATACAAGCCTACTTACACTAGCCGATAGTCGTTGGTCTTTGGGGGGGCAGGGTGCCAATAACAACCCTGTTAAGGTGTAGGGTGTAGGGACAAACATGCATGACGCAACCCCCTTGTGGTTTTCATACAAGCCTGCATACAATAGTCCTTATACCATTTCCCGTCGCACATTCCAGGAGGCCTATTGAATTCAATAGGCCCTATTGAATTCAATAGGCCTTCTGGATTGAAGATTGAAGATTGAAGATGCCCTCAAAAAGTTTCCGGGGAGATCTTCAATCTTCAATCTTCAATCCGGGAGGCCTATTGAGTTCAATAGGCCCTATTGAATTCAATAGGCCTTCTGGATTGAAGATTGAAGATTGAAGATGCCCTCAAAAAGTTTCCGGGGAGATCTTCAATCTTCAATCTTCAATCCGGGAGGCCTATTGAGTTCAATAGGCCCTATTGAATTCAATAGGCCTTCTGGATTGAAGATTGAAGATGCCCTCAAAAAGTTTCCGGGGAGATCTTCAATCTTCAATCCGGGAGGCCTATTGAGTTCAATATGCCCTATTGAACTCAATAGGGTTTATCTTGAAATCGATCATGAGGGCCGTACGTGGAAGTGTGAAAATTGGGTTCAGGGGTCAAAGTCTACCGCTGCGTTTGCGTACTTTGGAGTACACGCATATGGGTTTTAAGGGCTATGAAGAGAAAGTCATCAACTAGACGTATGATACTACCTTTAAGCTTCCCTAAACGTATTCTTTTGATTTACGCCCAGCTTAATATCAGATAACACTACTAGTTTTATGCAACAAATGCAGTTGGAATACTAAGAATATAATCGAGGACTCAATCTATCGAACTGTATACTACTGAGGTATCAAAAGCACATACTTTAACGTCCATGTAGCTAGCAATCTATGCATGAATGTATATGTTCGATTCAATTATTGGAAAGACTACTAAATGCACCGTATTATGATAATACTTGGAACTGATTTGACATAAGTAAATACACACTCCGCCTAAATAGGTCCGAGGATCTGGCCTATCCAGCTGTTTGCGTACTCATATAAGTATAACGTGGTCCGTACAGGCACTACTGTGAATATATTGCTCTCGGAGATCTAATCGGCAGACAACAAACCCTCTATGCTGTTTATATATGTAAATCTGACGATTGTTAGCTCAGCAAGCCCTATGCTTGAATTGATCCGAAGATTCAATTCAATATACCCAATCATCTATGTTTCAACACACAGAATAATCATGTTTCTGCAGCCAGTAATCCGTATAAGTATGTCAGGATTCCTGGGTGTAGTGATATCATATGAAGCATTATAAATATAGTTTTCTGTCTGTTCGTGTTAACTGGCAAGGCACTTCATGAATAGCTTAGTTGTAGAGAGATTTCTTCAGGCTGCTTGGCTCCTATTCAAAAGTATAGCTTCCAAGGTTCTACTATACTGCTACGATTAAGCAGCTATCTGGGTAAATGAATCTCAAGCCATAATATTTGCAATTAGCAGTTAACAGACCCTGTAAATTCGATTGTATAACCAATTGCTGAGTACTTAACCTTATTTTTCCAAGAAAGAAATGGTGCATGCTAAATAACTGTTCCTCGTATTGCCACACTGGGTATCGGTGATGGTCTTGTTCCCATCTCAGCCATGCGTCCTGGGAGGTAGACCGATCGTGGAGCGATTTGGGGGCTTCTCGTCCCGAAAGTCGAAGTGGAAGGTGTAGTCAGGCAGTGAAAGAGTTTCTTGTTGTTGTGAAGGCATGGTGGCAATGAATAGTCGCGTGTTGTGATCTGGGGTTGGAGCTCGGGGCCAATCGGATTGTGGAGTCGATGCCATTCTCCGTCGAGTCGCCAATCAAGAGACCAAGGTGTGAGACGAGGTAATCGTTCCTCGATGATGTTCCAAGGAATCGAGGTCCACCACAGTCGTTTCCGATGCATGATGCCTGCGTCCGCCGCGTCGATGACTATGGGGTCCATGCTCAAGGGTAATGTCAATTCCATGACGTCGTCGCGTACATCGGGGTGTGGTAGCACATTCTCGAAGATCGTCTCGATGGGAACGCCAATGAAGCGTTTTCGAAGTTGATGTTCGATGCCGCGACCATGTGTCGGAACAGCCAACCTGATGTGCCGTCGGAGCCCTTGGGTCGGCTCCGTATGTTGGAAAAATCCGGGCACGGAGGGCCTGCCGTGATGACCATGATGTACTGCTGATTCTGTGTCGTGCTCTCGATTTGTTTTGCAACGGTTTCGAGGTCGAAGTGTTCGACGTCACCCATCTGAATCGAGCCAAAGTGTTTCGAGGTGAACTGCGCGCAATCGTGGTCGATCTCCCACGCCAGTGTAAGGAGGATGTTCCCATTGATGCGTCGAAGTGCCTCGGAGGCTATCCCAATACCATCGAAGAAGGACAAGTGCACCACCGGCAAGGTGCCGACCAGTTCGTAGCAAAGTGTACAGACTCGGTCGTGTGGTTCCGTCAATCGATGGTCGGCTCCAGGGTCGGATGACCCTGGGCCGTGCTGTCCCTATTTCTTGCCGGTTTTACCGGCCTTGCCCTTCTTCCCAGCACCCTTCGAGCCCTTCTCGCCTTTCGGGGTCCAAGGAGGTCGTTGTAATACTTGTGGAGCCGGGTTGAAGGGGAGTGTCGGAGCGGGAATCGGCGTAGAGAAGCTCGATGGTGTTGGTGTCGTCCATGAGTGTGTAGGCAAGGTCTGCCATGATGACATCGAGTGTGTGTTCCACGTCTGTGTCGGTGGTTGCCATGGTCGCGAAGGAGTCGTCGTGGTAGTCCAGGTTTGTCGGTATCGACGTCCCTGTCCAGGGGGTGACCATTTCTGCTGGTATCCCTTCCCTTTGCCTTTATAGGGTTGCTCGGAGCCTTTGCCGAATCGGGGTCGTTTGTGTAGAGGCTGCTGCATGACATCGTTGACTCGAGTAAGGTCGTTCATAAGGTCCTCGGTGATCACCTGGAATGTTTCGTTGGATCGCATTCGCATAGCGATGTCCCACGAGGACTCTTCCCAGAGGCTCTTGACGTTGTTGATTCGCTGTGAATGTTTGCGTACCAGTCGAATGAACCAGTCGACGTACTTGTTGACGACCGTCTCGGAGGCATACTTGATGAGGATCCATGCCCATCGGATTGCCTCGATCGCGTCGATGAGCATCCATTGTCCTCGGACGTCCCATTCTTCGTGTGATTTCTCGGTGATATTGTTGCGTTCGTCGAGGACCAATTTCTTTTCGTTCGTGTCTTTCTTTCTGGTCGAGTTGATGGTGTTGAAACTCGTCCATATTCGCTGTGATACAATCTCACCCAGGGCTGTGGCGGTGTACATCTTCGAGGTATGATGCTCGTGGTACATCCGGGCGAGGACCTTCTCCGCGCCCACCAGGTTCTTCTCGGGAAATTGGTCCTCGACGAGCTTGTTGTAGACACCCGTCGACCGGGAGTGTCTTGGGAACGATGTCCTTATCGGTGTTCGAAGATGAGGTAGTCGGAGGTGCTGTCGGGGAAGCCGTGGGTGTCGGCTGAGTCGTGGCTGCGTGATATGCGTGTCGTGCTGACTGAGTGAGTACCATCCACTGGGCGGTGAGGGCGTCCTCGTCGGTGCCATCCGCGAGTTTGAATTCAACGCCCCCAGCCGTAGCACCTGTTCGAAGTTTCGTGACCAAGTCCTTGATGCTTGCGTCGTCTTTCAGGTATGTGCTCACCGTGGCGTGTGATTTGAGTCCAAGTTTTGCGAGGTATCGTGCCACCACGTCCGTGCTCAAGTCGATGCCGGCCAAGTCTGCTGCATCCTCGAGTGGGTTAGTCATGGTCTCGCCGGGAAAATTTCGGGCCCGGACACGAAATTGCTTCGGGCTTATTCGAGTATGCTGTGTGGTGAAACATGATGTTCGTAACTGCATTCACCTGAGTTGGCACTAGGCGGTCTGTTCGAGTGCCAGCGCGGATCAGACCCGATGACACATCGCCGAGGCGGAAGTCAGTCGGGGTTCAGTCCTCGTCTTCATCTATCTGTGCATCCGCGAAGGCTTGTGCTTCGCGTAACTTGAAGCATCGTTTGCACTTCGGGCCCGACGGCTCGCGATACTCGCGACGGTGTGGGGCAAAGCCGTATGGCCAACCGCAGATCGTGTGCCAGTGTGTATTATCGCAGGAAGATTCGGAGACTCCTGGCAGGTGTATCACCTTGGTTAAAGAATTGACTACCCAAAATTTCGTCCGGAGGGTTTCGAGGTACTGTGCGACCATCTCGCGAACCTGTTCGGGTTTGGTCGGGGTCTCGGGTCTATGGAATTCATCGCCTCGATGTAGTGGGGACTCCTGGACATACACCTTAATGGCATCACTGCCCCATCGACCGATGAGCTGTACGGTGTCAAGGGGGAAGCCTCGTCGGGTCAACATCTGGGATCCAGAAACTCGACAGACGTGTTCGCAAAATCTGTCGAGGAGTATCCCCTTGGGCCCCAAGCGTGTCATCGAAGTTCCGGTCGCGGAGATGACGGACCGGAAGATGTCGATGGTCTGGCGGTGGTCGAGTGGTTGTCCATCTGTGCCTGGGAAAAGCGGGCCGTCCTTCGGGCACCCCAACACTTGTAGAAGGTCGAGGTGTCGTTGTAGTGCGTGGAAAGGACATAGTCGTGGAGAGGTCGTACAGCAGCACGGGTGTGATCGTGTGACACAGAGTCCCACGATGTCAGTCTTCGTGCATGGTAGTGTGATGAACGCCGTGCGTCCGGCGTGTGTGATCTCCACCCACGCTTGGCCGAAGGTCACCGAGGCCGCCTCGATGCCTCGTAGTAACCACCAGCAACAGATGATCACCATGTCCACTCGATGTCTTAGTCGTCGTGCCCATTGGTGTGGCCCATCGAATTCTGCTGTATCGGGTTGTACGGGTAGTCGGGCGATGTCCTCGACGACAAAGGAATCCTTGAGTTTCGCAGGCCCGCGTCCTCGTTCGACAGCTCTCTCGACTTGTTGCATTTTGAGACAAACTTCGGGTGGAACCGATGTACAAGTCTGTGCGACATGTTTTTGTCGTGCCTGGCTGAAGATCTGTTTCGCCGACTTGTAACCTCCAGATCGTAGACTCGCTCCGATCGCGTTAACCAGCCGAACCGACAGTGGCAAGGAGTCGAGGTCCCAGGCTTCAGCTAACGTAGTCCAGAGTTTCCACCTCGAGTCTCTGGATCTCTGCTTCGTCGTTGCATAGGTGTTAGTCTGCAGTTCCTCCAAGGATTGTCGGCGTTGCTCGGGTTTGGCTGCTTCGAGTGCTTTGGCTAGTGAACCTCGGGTAGACGGGTTACATCTGGGTAGGTCGCGTCTCCGCACCGGCACGACTTCGCGTGACATCGGTCTGCGGTCGAGTGCCGCCAACAGTCTATCGAGATCCAGTCGGCATGGGGCGATCTCCACGAGGACATTCTCCGATGTCCCTCGGAGTTTCTCGGGGGTCGGGTGCTAAGGCAGTGAGGTCGTGTGCTCGCAGTATTGCCAGGACATCTGCGAAAGACATGGGCGACCTCGGGACATGCTCGGGTTCCGTCTACCTAGAGTCATGGGGGATTCGGGCCAAAGGAAATCCACCGAACCGTGGACAAGTGTGAGACATGACATGTGTATTGGTCATATGTCAGGAGTTCAGGAGGCTCGTGTTCCTCGCAAACTCAGTAATTAATCACTTTTCTCTCGAAGGGATCTGTCGTCAATCCTCGAGCTTTCATTCGAAGTTCGGGATCGTGTACTCGAAAGTGACAGAGCCGCGTCCCTTCCGGAGTCGCACATCGCCGAGGCGGGAAGCGATACCGAAGAGGACGGGTTGTCGTGGTGTCACCTGAAAGGGTGCGAAGCAAGTCGGTTGAGCCCCGGTAGATCCACCATCGGGTATCAGGAACACTAGCGTCGCCGAGGCGGAATAGTGTCTTGGTCCCCGGTGTGTTCTGTGGCGCGGCTAGTAGCCGGCCTGCGCGTCTCGTCGACGCCCCTTGAGCAACTCCCAGTGGTCGGTGTCCGCATGGGTGAAAGAGAAGTCTCCGACCATATACTGCCCCAGGCGGTACACTAGCTAGCATATCCTCCCGCCACCTCCCTCAACACCACCGGGGAGTTCGTAGCAAGCCCAGCTTTAGCTAACCGGCTTCACACAGTAGCACGGACAACACGAACTTCACTCTTTTTAGCGTGGTGGCGAAGTCCCGCGTTAGCCCGGAGAAGAACTCTGGCCTTTGGCTAGCTAATCTCCAGGGTGGGATGGGTGGGCACTCGAAAATTGCCCCCCCAATAGCTGGGGGCTTTTCAGCACAATGGCCACGGAATAGCAGAGTTCCACCGGCCATGTGCGGACACTCTAGCAAACAGACTGGCTTCGTTCTGTTTAGCTTCAGAGGAAAACCCCTTCGACGTTTTCTAGCGAAACACCTTCGATGTTTCACCTAAGGATACTGACGCTAGCATACACGGTCGTACCTCGTCCCTCGGCACGAGTGCGTACACTAGCTAGCATATCCTCCCGCCACCTCCCTCAACACCACCGGGGAGTTCGTAGCAAGCCCAGCTTTAGCTAACCGGCTTCACACAGTAGCACGGACAACACGAACTTCACTCTTTTTAGCGTGGTGGCGAAGTCCCGCGTTAGCCCGGAGAAGAACTCTAGCCTTTGGCTAGCTAATCTCCTTGCGAAGCCGTAGGGCTACCTCACTCCTAGCTCTTGAAAGTAGCTAGCCGAGTGTTCGAGGAGACGGCCCAGCACGCGCCACTCTAGCTTTTCCCCCTCCAGGTCAAGCCTGAAGTCCGGGGAGAAACTAGCAAAGTTCTCGTTCGTGAGGTCGTCCGCTAGCTGGTTCAGATCTCTGCGGATCCACTGGAGCTGTAGCTCGCAGTTCTTAGCGGAGAGTTCCTCTGCTAGCTCCATCAGGCCAAGGTCGACGGGAACTTCGTAGTCATAGCCTTCTTCAGTAACGCCTCGTTGGACTGGTTGTCTGTGTCGCCACGAATGAGGTCTTCTTAGCGTCCCCGTCCGGGACCCAGAGTTTCACACCGACCAGGTGGCCAATAGCTCCAGTGCGGCAATGACCTTGTTCGGGTCCCCTTTAGCGAAAGCCCAGGGGGCCCACTCCCTCTTCACTTCTAGCGAGAACCAGGGGCCATGGCAGCCGTCCACTAGCTCCAGAAAGCCGCCAATCCAGGCGCGCCCGTTCTCCGCCTTAGCGTCCGTGTAGAAAGAGAGGGGGGCCGCCCCATCCAGTAGCGAGGCCGGCTTTTGTAGGCGTCCCCCCGCTTCAAGGCGGTCCGCCAGCCAGCCACATAGCACCCGGATCATGGTGGGTAGCGTCAGGAGCCCGGGCTTGCCTTGGATAGCCGAGGACCAAGCGTGTTGCGGACCAAGAAAGGGGCGCTCCCAGTCTAGCGCCATGGAAGCAAAGCCTAGCCTACCCAGCCCCTGGGCGAAGGGCCGGGCCTCGCACCTCCCGTCCTTGACTAGCCTGCGTAGCCACTCAACTAGCCAGTCCGTGCGCTTCTGGGACAGTCCTAGCCGCCACGTGGAGTACTCCGTCTCCATACCTAGCCACTCCACCCTAAACCCCCCCCTCGTCTTGGACCACTTGAAAGGGTACCCAAGACTAGCGAGGAAGAGGTAGCTCAGTGGGATCCCCATGCGTCCTCTAGCCCCTCGGCCCAAAAACTCGAGGTCGTCGGCATAGAGTAGCATATTTAGCGGGAACGATGGCCCTAGCAGCCCTAGCAGGTGGTACGTGAGCCGGAGCCCACACGCCGCTATACGGGTCCACCAGTAGCTAGCGCAGGATAGCCCGAAGGTCCCCACCAGGTTCACGTAGACCGTCTGGCTGTGGGGGTCCCCGGGAATAGCCTCCTCGGTGTCGATCTGGCACCCGAGGTAGCCATGCTCTCCTTCTGCATGTTTGTAGCGTCGGTGAGCTTTAGCAATGTCTCCCACCACAAAAAAAGCCACCTCATTAGCGTCGATGTGCTCCCGAAGTAGCTGCTTCTTCTCTCTAGCCCCCGGGGCCCGGATCTTGTCCCGACATTTGATGCGGTGGTTGACGACCCCGTGGGTAGCGTCGTGCATCATCCTCTTCTTTCCACTAGCTTCGTCTTCGACGATGACCGCTAGCGCAGCTATAGCACCGTAGCGGGCCTTGAACTCGCCTAGCGTCATCTTGGCCATCAGGCCCTCCGCCACATCTTCCTCGAACTTTTCCCTAGCGAACTCCCTGTACTCTTCGACGGAGGAGTAGTTCGGAACCCAGGCTAGAGCCTCCCACGGAGCATTCTCCAGGGGCCACTTTAGCTGCTCCTCGAAGACGTGGGGAGTCCCAGGTCGTTAGCCTCCAGCCATTCCTTCCAGATCTGGCGTAGCGTCTCTTGTAGTTCCTCAGAACCAGCGAGGGCACAGCCCTTAGCACCTCCAGCAGCCATGCGGAAGGCTTCTCTCTCTAGCTCCTCTTCGGACCCCACCTTGGCAAGAATAGCTTCCATCATCTTCTCTCGTAGCCAATCCCAGTTGGGTCCTTCAGCGTAGCTGCGGGTAGCGTGGGTCCATCTCCCCGGGGAGCTGTTAAAGAACGGGCTTTACTACGGGTTCCTACCCAAACAAACTGACGGACACTTTTGCTTTCCTGGGCACGTGTGTCCGGGGTCTCGAGCCTTCACGTCGCGTGTGCGTGACGGCCTGTTCCTATGCATTAGCACTGTAGTTCCTGCAGGCGTACTGTCACAGGTGGAATGTTTAACACCCCGCCTTCGAAGTTAGTGCCGGTAAGTTCCTTACCAAACTGGCTTCGACACTTCCGTGCCTATACAAGACAGTACCTGCACGACTTTCCTTTTCTACTCGAAAACAACTGTTGTTCCTCTACGCAAACGTTTCCGTTCACTCGCAATCCTCTCCAAGGTTGCTTGACTGCACAAAAGACGCTCCTGCACTTTACTTAGATCACCACAGAAACAAAAGAGACTGTGTCACGGTTCCTGGGTCCTGCTTCACTGTTCTTTCCTCGGCTCTCTGGCCTCAGTACTCCTTGCGGTTCCTTTGCTTCACTGGAAACCTTTGCTCTTCTCTTCTTCTTCTTCTTCGTCGCTGTCTTTGCTAACTTCTTGCTGTTCCTTGAGTTGCTCCTTGAGGTACTTCTCGAGCTGCTTTGCTTGTGCCTTGCACTTTTCCTTTCCTTGCTTGTCCTTTGACGCTGCTTTCCAGCCTGTTTCCTTTGATCCTGAATACCAGTACCACTGTGCCTTCGCTTCGTTCCACTTCCACTGGTAGTTCTTGTTGTTGAAACCGTAGACTGCAAACCAGTTTCCTTCAAACTCTCCACGGCCTTTTCCTTTCATGTACGATGCTTCGTTCACTGGTCCTTTGGCGGTAAGTTCTGGGTCTTCCTTTACTTCCTTTGTGTTCTTTGCCACGTTCGGTGGCTCTTTTCCTTCTCCTTTTCCTTCTGGCTTTCCTTGCTCCTTTGTCGGTGTTGTGTCTGGCTCTGTGGGTGCCTGTGACCCGGCTGCCGATCCTCTGCTTTCAAGCTCCTGTGTAAGGCTTGCAATCCTTTCCTTATCCTCCTTGCTTTCCTTCATCATTTTCTCCATCATCTGTTCCAGCTTCCTGATCCTGTCTTCTTCACGTCTCGGTTCCACATCTCCTGATCCTGTTGTTGTTCCTGCTGCTGCCTTCTTCTCTGCTTCCTTCTTCTCTGCGTCCTTCTTGGCAATGTACGCTGACGATTGCCTTTGGTCTTCCTCTCTCTTCTTCCTTGCTTCCTTCTCCTTTCTTTTCTTCTCCTGTTCCTTCTTCTCCTTCTCCTCTTTGGCTGCTGCTGCGGCTGTTGCTTCTGCTTCCTCCTTTTCCTTCTTTGCTTTAGCTGCTGCGGCTGTCTCTTCCTTCTCCTTTGCCTCTCTCTCTGCTTTTGCTTTGGCTGCTGCTTCTACCTCTCGCCTTCTCTCGGCGGCTGCTGCGGCTTCTGCTCTTGCTGCTTCCTTGTCTCTCCTTTCCTGCTCTTCTGCTGCCTCTTCCAAAATCAACCTGGCTTTTGCAATCTGCTCCTCTGTTGCCTTCTTCTTTTCTTCTGCTGCTGCCTTTGCTGCCTGTTGTTCCTTTGAGATCCTGTCCTGCTCTTCCCAGTATTTGCGATCATCTTCATCTCGAGGGCGAAATCCTGAGCTTTCTGCTCTCTGCTGCGGTCTTCCTCTTCCTTTTCCTGCCTTCTTTCCTTTCTCCTGTCCTTTTGTTCCTTTCTCGTGCTTGTACGTGTAGTCCTTGTCGATCAACTGCTTTTCTCCTGTGACTTTGTGCTCGCGGTAGATGTTGCCGTTCTCGGAGTATTCCTTCCACTCGCTGCTGTAGTCGTAGGGGTACGGAAAAAGCTTCTTTTCTTCCTCCTTCTGCTTTTGTCTTTCCTTGCTCTTGGCGTTGATCTCCGCAATCTTCCTTTTCCTTTCCTCTTCCTTTGCTTCCTCACTTTCCTCTGCTTCTGCTGCTGCCGCTTCTCCTTCCTTCTGCTTCTGTCTTTCATCGGGGTACTCCCCGGGATCTTCTCCTCCAACGTAGCTCTGCGTGTAGGCCTCGTTCTCGTTGCCGGCGTAGTAGTCGTTGTCCTGGTCTTGCTCGAGGATCCTGTCGAAAAACGCTCTGTCGGAGTAGTTCCTGATATCGTCATCCTCTGGCTGTTCCTTGCGTTCCTGGGAGGTAGGTGACGTAGCTCTCGAAGGTGCTGTTGTTCCTGGTCCATGTCCTTCACGACGTAGTTCTGCCTCTGCTTCTCTTTCCTTTCGCTCTTCCTCGTCTTCTTCTTCCTCTTCTTCTTCTTGTTCCTCTTCGTTCTGGTAGTAGTCCTGCATCATGTCCTGGAGCTGTTCCTTTAGCGTGTCGCACGTACCTAGGACGTGGGCCAAGTGTTCCTTGGCTTCTGTGCGTTCTCTTTCGTTCTGCTCTGCCATCTCCTGGACCTGGTGCTTGACGTCGTAGATTTGTCCTGTCAAGGACTTCACGCAACCAGCCACGTATTCCTGGCCACGCTGCAGGGTTTCCTGCTGTTCTGTGTTCTTCCTGATCAACTCTGTGATCTCTTTCCTTTCTGAACTTGCTTGCCTCAGTTCTGAGGCCGCTTCCTTTAGCGCTTCCAGTTCCTTGAGAACTTCACTGTTTGTCCTTGCCGAACTCGCGCTGGCTTCCATGGCTAAGGTTCCTTGACCTTCTACTCCTGGCAAAACTATTCCTTGTATGCCTGAGCGTTCCGCGAGTGTTTCGCAGAATTCCTTGAGCTGTGACAGCATCTCACAGCATGACGTTTCACGCGCTGTTCCTTGCAACGTTCCTAATGCACATGCACTCGTGTCACTGCACATGACGTCCTGCTCACATGCACTTGCACAACAGAAAACGTGTTCCTGAAACTCTGACTGACACTCTTCCTGAAGAAAACGACTCTCAAGACACTGTTCCTTGAAACTCTGAAACTGAAGACTGTCTGAAATTCCTGTAATCCCTGCAAACAACAAAGCTGCAAAAGACAAAGTTCCTGGGCTCTTGATCATACGTACGACTGCTTTGGCTTGTGCTTGGGCTTTGTGTTCCTTGAGCTCTTCTCTACCTACTGGTTCGTTCTCGGCGGTTTGAAAACCTAACCAGTGCAACAACAGTCTAATGCGCTTCGCTGAAAGGGGCTTGGTTCCTATGTCGGCTGTGTTTTCCTTGGTTCCTACAGGGTGCACGCTGATTGTACCTTGCTTGTGGAGGTCCTGAAGAAAAAGGGTCCTGATCTGTAAATGCTTGACTCTTCCTACACCTTGTCTGGTAATGATTCCTCTAGCTGCTGAAGAATCCATGTACAAATGTACCTTGCACTGTTTCCTTGTCAAGAATTCAACTGCTTCCTTTAACAAGATAGAATCTGACGCTGCTGATGCGCCTGCGTAGTACTCTGCCTCACCACTGCTTAGGCTGACTGACTTCTGGTTCCTTGAAAAGGAGTAAATGCATTGCCCGTCGAGGCAAACAGTTCCTGAAGACGTTGAACGTCGAGTGTCCTTCTTTCCTGCCCAATCCGAGTCGCTGAAAACCTCGAGAAGATGTTGTTCCTTGGGCTGTGTTCCTGTGAAGTCGTAGTTACCACTTCTGATGGATTCATGGAGGTTGCTAAGTCCTCTTGGTGTTTTCCTGTACACAAGATGGTATCCTTCAGTTCTTGCCATGTACTGCACAAGATGGACTAAATGTTTCCAAGAACCATGTGTGGGTTCCGACATCTTGGAGGCTAGTCCTCTCACGGCAAATTGCACGTCAGGGCGATCCTGACTGATATACAAGAGTATACCTACACATTTCCTGAACGATGCCGACTGTTCCTGGTTTAAACCTTGAGTGTTGTCAGTTTCCTGAGACTCTTGGGTACACGGAGTTGGCTTTGAGGCTTTGCTATTTAACTTCAGTTCTTCCTTGAGTTTCACTAAGTACTTGGGGTCACTCGTGATGTGAAGCTCATGATTGTGATAGCTGAATTTCCTTTTGAGGAATCTGATGGTTTGGTGTGACTCTCCTACTTCAAGTTCTTGTTCTGTCAAGAAGGGGCCTTCAACCTTCAGCTCGTAGGTCTCTCCTAGCTTTCCTAGCTTGGGCTCTAGGTGCCTGGTTTTCCCTGCTGCCTGAATGTCATCAACATGTACAACCAGTATGCTGTTCCTGTCGTCGCGAAACAAAGTAGGGCATGCTTTGCACCTATCAAAGTTCTGCTCTTTGAGTGTTCCTGCAAAATGATCACTCCAAAGTAATGCTGCATCTCGCTGTCCTGGAAGTACTCTGAGCAATAACAAACCTTCGTTCCTACAACTAGGGTCCTGGTCGCCAAATAGATCCACGTATTCCTTCGGGAATTGACATGCGCAACGAGTCCTCTGCGGTACCTGTAAAAATGCGTCCTTGACATCGATCGAGTACAGTGCATGTTCCTGTTGCAATCCCAAGATAGGGATAAGTCTCACCAACGATGCGCTCGTAGCTGGACTAAAAGTGTCGTTCCTTACTTCTACACCACGAAACTCTCTGGCTACTAGTCTAGCTCTACGCATCCATCGGCCATTCCTGAATCTCCAATCGAAGACAAATTTTGTTGTGAGCCACTTTGTTCCTTGTTCGTTCTCTTCTTCTTCTCTCTCTCTCGGTTCCTCTCTCTCATGCTCTTGCAAGGGTTTCCTTGCCAATGCCTTCATCTCTGTAAGTCGATTGATCTCCGTGAGCATTGCCTCACGGTCCAGTTCCTGCAACTGAGCTTCTGCAACTTCTGGAGGTCCTGAGTCCTCGTTCTTGAAGAGATCTTGTTCCTCATCTGAATCGCCAATATCTGAGTATGAGTCTTCCCAGAAAATGTCCTCTGTACCTGGTTCTGCTTCAGGTAGTTCCTCGTCGTTGTGTTCAAACACTCTTCCTACATTGAACGGAGGGTATCTTTTCTTGGGAGAATCAATCTTCGGGATCTTGGAACCTGTTCCTACATCTTCAAACTCACTCTTCCTAAGAGGTGCTGGTCCTCTAGCTGAAAGAAGTTCGCTGGCCATTGCACTGTCTGGAATGAGTTCCGGTTCTGAGGCTGCTTCCATGTCTTTGTTGCTGCTACTACTGCTTGACGACGGTGGGTCTGATCCTGCTTCATCTTGGTTGTCCTCAGGATATTCCTGTTCAAGTTCTTCCTCTGCTTTCCTTTTGCTCTGTGCTTGTTTGGCTTTGCTCTCCAAGTAAGTTGACCTAGTAGGTCCTGACTTTCCTGCAGAGTCCCCGCCTTGGATGACAATCGGTCCTGAAGGTACTGGAGGTCCTGAGTCCTCCACCGACTGTTCCTGAGTTGCTGTTCCATCCATGACAGGTGGTGCCTCTGCGATCGGTCCTGGGATGTTCTTCCTTGGGATGTTCCTTGTTGTAAGTGTTGTGTGCTTCACTTCCCACGTATGAATACCTACGCTGCTTACTCCTTTCACATCGAAATGATCTGTACAGCGTTTTGCGCTGCGGCTTGTTTTGATGCCGTCCATGTGCCATGTAATGAAGAGGTTGTTGTCTGTTTTTCCTAAGAACACTCCTCTCAACCAAATAGGGTCGCCTTTCCGATTGCCACGTGTTCCTGAACGATTGGTCAAAACCAAAAGTGATTTGCCAAATTCGGCAAGCTGGCCCTCGTAAGGGCGTCCAGCCATCCACTCGTATGGCGTCATTCCTGTAGCGCTGTGGCGATGGTACCTGTTCAAGGTCCATGCCGAGTGCCTGAAAGCCCAACTGAAGATTGGATGGGTGTGAGCTATATATGTTCCTGTTCTGTGTTCAAGGTGCCTAATCAAGGTTGTTCCTTGTCGCCTAATGGTTTGAATAGCTCTCTCAGCCATGCCGTTTGTTTCCTTCTGGCCACTGACTGCGTCCTGTAGGGTCGTTCCTAAACCTAAGGCTGATCGCTGTTTCTGGATTACCTGCTTCAGCTTCATCATCGTTCCTTCGTTGTCGGCCTTCAAATTGATGGCTCCATATCCTAGCTGAGTGCTCAAGTAGGTGACTCCTTCACAAAGGTGCTCTACAAGATCTTTTCCTTTAGATGCTGTAGGGATACAAACCATGTTCCTACTCCAAGAATCAATACACACAAGACTCACTGCCGCTGGTGCCTCATCATGACTTGTTCCTGTGAAACAGAAATCCATACAGAAAGTTGGTCTCGAAGATCTTTCCTTCTCTGGGTTCTCACGAAAGTGTGGAGACTCTTTTCCTTTACAAGCTACACAAGTGGGACACCACGATGCATAAGGCAAGTGTGTAAGATTGTGCACTGCAACTTCCTCTGGTTTTGGTTGCTTTGGTACCTTCAAGGGTTCTGCTTCTATGTATTCCTTGTACTTCTTCTGCGCTGCGGTAAGCTCCATGTGTCTTTCTGCTTCCATGATGGACCTGCTGAGCCTTCTAAGAATCTCCTGTTTAGATCCAAACTTTGAAACTCCAAGTTCCTTGCACAGTTCTCTCAGGGCCTTGAGGCTGTTCTGCTGGTTGTACTCATGACCATTGAATGTAAATGACAATTCTCCTGCAAGCTCATGTCTGTGAGCTGGTGCTTGGGCCTCTGAGGTCTCTTCTGGTTCTACTTCTTCCTGTTCAGGGATTGTGTCCAGTTGGTGAACCTTTTGTTTTGATTTCCTGGCCTTGGGGTTCACTGGTTCAATGAGTTCGAATACACTGCGTCCTGTCCAAGACAAACCTCCTAGTGGTTCTGGGTCTCTGTGAGGCTCATCCAAAGTCCAGAACTTATCGTCCTCAAAGAAATCCTTATTGATGGGTTCTTCTCCGTAGGTGTACCTGTCTGGTTTGAGGTTTCCAATATCCACCGGAATGTCATTGGTGTCTCGAGGATTGAACAAAGTCTTTCTCAACGAGTTGTGGTACCTAGTGAGAGTTGTACCGTCCATGCTGATAGACCATGCATCTTCAGTGTACTCTTCAAACATCTTCCGGTCCTCATCGTTCTTGGGTGCGCCTATGAGGTTCAATGGGAATTCCTTGAGCGATACTAGCGTCAATGTCCGATACTCCTTGCTACCATCAAAGATGGTTCCGAATGGTTCCTCAAGTTCTTCGAACATGATACTATGATGCAACAAATACCACTGGTCATCGTCCTCAATAAGCACTGCTCTGTATGCAAACTTTCCTGGTGGAAACATCAAGTAGGTGTCAACATGCTCAGAAGTTCCTAAGCTGTAGTGGACTTGGTAAGGGTCTCTCCAATTGGTCCAACCGACACGTTGCTCCTCGATAAGTTCCTTCAGGTTCTCGCACAAATAGATGGGAATCGGTTTGGCTTCTGCTTCCCAGTTGACTGCTCTCACAAAAGCTTTTGTTGTAAGTGAGTTGTTGTTGTAGTTCACTGCGATCTTGGTTGTTCCTTCTGTGAGGAAAGTGCCTGTTGCTGTTCCATCTCTGAACTCCCAACCTTTCTTCAACAGTTTACCTACTGCCAGAAGAGGGTGCACAACCGATGAAATCAAGAACACTTCTTCAACCTTCACAATGTTTCCTTGAACATCCTGAAACTCAACCTCAATGATCCTATGGTCTGAAACCTTGATACGAGATCCTTGTGCGTCTCGCAAAACTACCTTGGTAGTGTTGGGGGCTTTCCTTCCGTACTTCTTCATCCACATCGGTGCCAACGAAATGTCGGCTCCTGAATCCAACACAACTTCGATCTCACGAGTTCCTGAATTCCTTGCTGCACGAACAAAGCTGGTGTTCACTCTTGGTGCTGTTCTGTCAACTCTGTTCCTCCTGGGAGGATGGTGACATCCATACTCGCATTCCTGCATGTTTGGGTGCCAAGGTGTTTCATGACATCCATTGGGACACTCATAAAGGTATCCACGATCCTGAGTTCCTACTGGGGTTCCTTCTAGATGCCACTGCAACCATTCATCATCACATTCCTGAAATTCATCATCTTCATCACCAATCCAGAACTCTTCTGTCTCGCTCCTCTCTTCCTGAACTTCCTTCTTCACCAAAAACCCGCAAAACTCTTCCGAAGTACTCAATCTCAATTTCCTCTGAATTTTCACTCATGTCGAATTCCTCCGGAAAGCTTGTGGGTTCGTCTCCCATGTGATACATGGAGACCATCCTAATCACTGGTCTTTGAGTTCCTTGGCTTGCTTGGCTTTGGCTTGTTGAGGTCTTGTTGGATGACGACGGGGCCTGAGTAGAGGTAGCTGTAGTACTTGCTTGTTCGCTTTGGCTTTCAAGGTCCACGTTCCTTGCTTGGTAGCCCATGTCACGTTGCTTCTGCCTACACTGTGCTTCGAAATGTCCATACTTGTGACAGTAGTGACAAACTCCTGTAGCTGCTTGGGCCTTTCCTTTACCTTTACCTTTGTACCTGAAACCTTTTCCTCGACCTTTACCTTTTCCTTTGTGACCTCTGAAACCTCGACCTCGGCCTTTCCAATTGCCTCGACCTCTGCCTTTGCCAAAACCTCCGAATCCTTTTCCTTTACCTTTGCCTTTACCTTCGAAGCCGAAACCTTTTCCGAAATCCTTTCCACCTTTCTTGCCTTTACCTTTACCTTTGCCTTTGTACTGAACATACCCTTTGCCATAGCCTTTCCTACCTTTGTACCACGCTTGGTTGATGTCCATTGCTGCAAGACCACCATGATCCTCGCCTTTGTCTATCAAGTCTGTAGTGGTTCGGTGAGGTGTTCCTTGTTGAGCTGACAAAGAGTTAGTCCAACGCTCGGTTGACTCATAGTTCACAAGGTACTGACGAAGAGCGGTGTACTGTGTTTTCTCGTCAAGGTTGAGCAACAAGTGCCTTTTCACATAGGGTTTCATACCTTGAATCAGAGTAGATACTTTCAAGTTCTCTTGCACCTTTTCTCCTGTCGCCTTCTCGTACTTCTCTATATGTTCCTCATATTCGAGGATGTTCTCAGCAATTCCTTTGTTGTGGGCAAACCTGTAGTTGAGGATGTTGTGAAACAGTTCCAACGATCTTGCACGATTCGTTGGTTGATATTCCTTCATCAACATACGGTAGGCTTCCATACCGTTTTCCTCTCCTACGTGCTTTACAACACGGTAAGGCCTTCCTTTAGTGTATGAACAGAGAACACTGTACAGGCGGCGGCTAGCTTCCTTTGCTTCTCCAGACATCTCACTCATCTTCACTTGTTTGTCGTCTCTTAGGTTCCTTTCGACGATGTCCATGATCTTCACCATGTTGGAATCCACTGCTCCAAGCCAGATCCGCATCCTGTTCCTGAACTCTGCCCAGCCACTCTTCTCTTCTTGCCATGTTCCTGGGGAAAACGCTTCAGGGCTTTTGATCAACTTGTGCAACTCCACTTCTCCAGGCTTTCTGTGTTCCTTTACTGCTTTCTCCAGAGATGCTCCTATCTCCTCAAGTGTGGTTGCTGCATTTGTGTGCGCGTCTGCTAACGCTGTCTGTGCAGTCTTCTGCTGTTCCTGCACTGCTGTAAGTGTCTCCTGAAATGCTTGCGTAAGTCCTGCTTCTCTTTGGCTTCCTGATGCTGCTGAGCTCCTGATCTCCTCTGCTAGTGTTTGTATTCCTTGTAAGGTCTGTGCATTGATCTCTGCAAGTGTCTTCAATGCATCCTCCATTCCTTTTGCTGCTTCAAGGTTGCTGTAAACTAGTGCTGCTAAAAGTAGTGACTTGCACTGCTTCTTGCTCACTGCTTGTGCTCTCCTTTCTCCTCTTGTTTTCCTTTGGTGCTTTGAGCTTCTGCTTGCTCTTGTGAAAAACAAACTAGAATAGTACGACAGGGTGATCCAAGTAATCAGTCCCATTGGGGTTCCTAAGAACACTGCTATGCGAATTCCTTGAAATACAACTCTGTTGGAAATCACTTCCTGAACTATCACATGCACGACGTCGTGAAACTTCTCTCCTACACTGGCTAGCTTTTCTACGAAACTCTGAACATGTTCCTGTACAAACTTTCTCAGTACTCCTCGCTGTTGTTTTACTAGGTACCTAGGGGCGTAGCCTAGGTACCTAGGGGCGTAGCCTGACTCAAGGCTCTCACTCTCCTGGTTCTCGCTGTTCTGGTCGCCGTTCCTGTTCTCTTCCGTGTAGTACTCGCCGGTCACGCTAACGACGCTATAGAGCTCGTTCATCACTTGGTTCGCACACAGCAAAGCGTACGGTACCATGACTTTTCCTATCTCCAAGTAGTCCTTGATCGTGTACGCGTTCGTGTTCCTGATCGTGTTCACGTTGGTGCCGTCGGGGTTCACGCTGCACTCGTTGTAGCCTTGCTGGTAGTACTCGCCGTACACGTCGTAGTTCCTGTAGCGGTTCCGGTGCGTATTGGGCTTCCTTGTTCTGCTCGCCCAGACTGCCATGAGCTCGCTCTCGTCACTCTCCACGTACGTAAGTTCCTTTCTCCCACGGCTCACTTCCTTGAAGGGTACGCCATCTCCAAGGGCAAGTTCATCCTTGGTCCTTTCACTGCTGCCAAGGGCCTGCCACGGTGTAACAACCAAACTTCTTGTTCCTGGGACCAAGGTCATCCCGCACAAAGTTGCGAGGCTTCCCAGGGCGAAACCAACCAACAGCACAATGCATGCTGCCAGACCGTAGCACTTCATGTTCCTGTACTCTTTCTCTTCAACCAGCACTCTGTCTGGGAAACAATCTGAACACGCTTCGAAGTCTCGAGCGTTTCCTGCTGCCACGTTGTGGTTGCGAAGGTGTCCACAACCTCTGCGATGGTATCTGGTTCCTGAACGCACTGCGATCCTGAGCGTGGGCATGTTCACCACTGTCTCTGTCTTCTTGGTTACCTGCTCACTTGCGCGCATCTGCTTCCATCCGGCAACGAGGCAAACTCCCATGGCGACGAGCATCATTGTTCCTACTGCTACAAGTAGCATCATCGCTGCCAAGGAGGTTCCTGGAGGCAGCTCCGCTACCATGTTAAAGAACGGGCTTTACTACGGGTTCCTACCCAAACAAACTGACGGACACTTTTGCTTTCCTGGGCACGTGTGTCCGGGGTCTCGAGCCTTCACGTCGCGTGTGCGTGACGGCCAGTTCCTATGCATTAGCACTGTAGTTCCTGCAGGCGTACTGTCACAGGTGGAATGTTTAACAGGAGCAGAGACCTCCTCCGTCGTGGTAGCTCTTGCTCCCCCCTAGCTGCTGGCAGGATCTCGGTGGGCCAGAGCCCCCTAGCACTCGCGGACCCTCCGGCTCACAGGTCGGGAAGGTAGGGGGTAGCTGGCACTCCGGCCTAGCGCCACCCCCCTCCCCCTGGGCAGCGGTAGCAGGGTGCTGGCAGGAGTCAAGCAAAAGCGTAGCTATCCACTGACACATCCTAGCGGGCCATTTCTCGGAACCAGAGGTCTTGAAGGGCCCCTTAGCAGATTGTTTGAACATGTGCCCCAGGGTAGCAGCAGAAGGCAGTGGTCCAGTGTAGCGGCCTTTTTCATCATAGCACGGCGGTCCTTCATGAACGAAGTCTGGCATAGCGGCGGAACACTTCAGTAGCAGCCGGGTCGGCTTAGCGTACGGTGTCCCAAAACTAGCTTGGTGGAAGGCCACCGTCCGTAGCCCTTTGCGCAAAAGGTCGGGTAGCGGCGGCCACTGCCACATGGGTAGTCTGTAGCTGGGATGGGCTTCGCCCAGTCCCGGACTTCATGGGTAGCCTCGGCCTCCGCTTGCCTCTCGGTGCGGGAGATAGCGGTCCTCCATGCGATGGTGACCCCCGCCGCCTGAGCGCGGCTAGCGAGCGAGGTCGAGGGATCGATGGTAAAACTGTCCTTTAGCATCTTCTTGAGGTCTTTCTCGTCCGTAGCGGAGGCTGCGAACTTAGCGACGGTATCGATACCATTTGAAAAGAGCTCGGATTGGATAGCATCCGAGACTTTGTGCTGCACTAGCAGGAACCGAAGCTCGCTGGATCCGAGGGCTAGCTTCTTAGCCAGCTCCTCTCCCATGGTAGCAGGCACGGGGGAGCCTACGCCACCTTAGGAAAATTAAACTTAGCCAGAAAAAGTGCGTCCCTGCTAGCACATTGGAGAAAGCATCTAGCGTGAGAGTGTGTGAGGGTGCCCGTCGATAGCTTCCGCTGAAAGGCAGCCGACCCCGGTCCCCCCCCGTTGCTCTCAACACTCTCTCTCGCTCTAGCTCTCCCTTCTGTCTGGCTGCCGACATGCATGTAGCGTGGCTGCTGCGAAGCACACTGGCAGACTAGCGGTGCCGCACTTCCAGAGATTCCACGTTTTCACTGCGGCTAGCGGTCGGCAGCAGAGGGCGCTGCAAAAGTAGCCGTCGTGGTGCACATGTACATAGCGAGGCTGCAGCCTGTAGCGAGGGCCCAGGGCCCACTTTTAGCGGCCGCCCCAATCTTCCCCTCGGGAGATTTTCTTGCAGCCATCGCAATCATGCGTAGCGTGGTCATCTATCTTGAACCACATACGCCTATTGCAGGCGCGCAGACCGCATTTTTCGCAGGTCGTAGCGCATCGGAAAATAGCGGCATTGGAATCCCAATGCCCTAGCGACCACTTGCACCGCCCAGGGCGGTACTGGGTATAGCAGCTTGGCAAAAGCATAGCGAGGAGCTTGTCTGCCCTCTCTCTAGCGGGCCCCGAGACCGGGTGCGCATAGCGGGCCATGAGGTTGGCATGTGTACAGGTGCTCGCCGTACTTGATAGCTTAGCCTCCTTGGTTAGTGTGCCATCATAGCCTTTCCCATAGTGGGGGTTGGGGCCTTTCCCCTTCCCCTTTTCATAGCGGCGATCCCACGAGCCCAAGGGCCAGAGATCGCGGTCGATACTCGACCACGATAGCTCGAGGTACCAAAAGCCCTTCCCTCTGGGAAGGCTGTTAGCGTGGGCCCCGGGCGGCGGCCGGGCCCGACCTTTTAGCGCGACACTCACCGGTGTCCCCTTAGCTTCGCGGACATTGGCCGGCATGCCGCCTGCCTGGTCGATAGCGCGCTCCTGCTGGAGCTCCCGGCGTAGCAGCTCCAGATAGCGATCTGGATCATCGAATAGCATGCCCCATGTGTACTCATACACATTGACTGTAGCGCCCGGGCCCTTGCCGGGCTTCCCCTTAGCTCCCTCCTTGCCCTTGCTGCGACCAGGGCTAGCAGCGCAAACGGGGGAAAGGTAGCGGCAGGGGTCTTCGGCCCCAGCTCCAGGAAGGTCTTAGCGGCCGACTTTGCCGGGGTCGGGTCCTGCATAGCGTCCGTTGTTGTGGTAGCCGTGCCCGCCGCTGCGGCAGCAGGCAGCGGGTCATCACTGCCAGTAGCGGTGTGGTCCTTGGTAGCGGCCTCTTCCGCCGCCTGCAGGGAGGCTTTGCTAGCGGCCACCGCCTCCTGAAACTCCCGCTCGGCGGCCTCCTCCTCCTTAGCGAGCCGCTCTGCGGCCTCTTTCTGCTTTTGCTCTAGCGCGGCCGCTGCGACCCTCTGGTCGTGCTCGGCCTTCTTCTGCATAGCGATCTGAGCGGCCAGCGCCTCGGCCAGGTAGTCCTCGGTCGTAGCCGGGTCATTGGCCGTAGCGGGGCCGCCCGCCGGCCCTTTGCCCTTAGGCTGTGTAGCAGGGGCGTCGTTGCCCTTTCCTCCCATAGCTGCGCCCAAGGCACGGATAGGGAAACCGCTGGAAATTCTAGCTACCGTACGGTAGCGAAGCCAGGGCTATAGCGTGGGAGGAGGTTCAGCTCAGACACTGGCTCCTGCGCCTAGCTCCTCTGTTCCCTGTTGCCTGGCGTGGGCCCCGCCCACGAGTTTCGCAGCGCCTTCCTTCGCTCAAGGCTCCTTCCTGCAAGACGGACCTAGCGCAAGCTAGGTGTTCCCTGGCTGGCCAGAGGAGGGGTCGCCCGGCCCCGGTTTCCTAGCGCCTGCCTCCGCTCCTTGCTCCTCCTGCACGGCACTAGCGGAACACACGAAAGCAGAACACAACACACAGCAAGTGACATGTAGCAAGAACGTGGTTCTCTCCACTCTCTTCTGTCTCCCCCCCCTGCCCACGACAACCCCCCCCCAGACACCCCGTGGTTTCTAGCGGTGTTCCCCGAGAAGGGAGGGCGGGTTAGCACGCCCTGCGTTCAAGGATGACTGCTAGCGGACCCTGACGCGGGTTCCCTGGGACCCTCTTCGTCCTCCGAGTTAGGAAGCGAACCCTCGCTAGCGTCTCCTTCGGAGATGGGCCCTTGGTTCGGCCAGCATAGCTTGCACACGTGCGTGTACTCATGCGGCTCCGGAACCGAATCGAGAACCCTAGCGTTGCGGAAGGCACGGCGCCGTCCCATCCAGCAACCTGTAGCACCCGCTTTGTGCAGGCGGAAAATAGCACCCGGGACCTCTACGATAACATAGCTACCCTGACTGCGGTCGGGAACACGGGCCTGCTTCTTAGCAGGCCGCTCC
This sequence comes from Symbiodinium sp. CCMP2592, assembly GCA_905221615.1. Lineage (NCBI taxonomy): Eukaryota > Dinophyceae > Suessiales > Symbiodiniaceae > Symbiodinium > Symbiodinium sp. CCMP2592. Next base: position 176,645 of record CAJNDT010006245.1, read on the forward strand.
TCGACTTCCGGTTTTTCCGGAACCTCTAGCTCCGCCGCTTCCGCGAAACTTCTAGCGGGGTCTTGCTCCAGATCTTCTGGAGCCGACCCGTCATGCTCCTAGCCTGGAGGTGGGTCAGCTTGGCCCTCTCCTCTAGCCAGGGCTGCAGGTCGGCAGCAATCTCCCGCTCGTCTAGCTCATCGTAGCGGTCCTCCCCTCCAGCCGTTTTAGCGAAAAGGGCTTGGAGCCGGGACACCCTACCCGCATAGGACCTAGCGTACACATCGGAGCCCTCGGGCTTCCAGCGTCCTAGCAGATCCTTGTCCTGCGGGGGGATCTCTTTTAGCGCCAGCCCCGTTGGGAGCACCGCGCGCTCACCGTGCTCCGTCCAGTTGCCCTGGACCTCCTTGGGGTAGCCCATGATAGCCAGGAGCCCTGCCGTGGCCACCATAGTGTCCGCGTAGGTAGCGATCTTCTTCTCGAGTTGCCCTGCCCGGCCCAGCCGCGGCATGAGGTAGTCTCGGGCATAGTTAGCGTGGGCCTTGAGCAGGTCGAAGCCGGTGACCAACCAGCCCCTAGCGACCAGGAAGGCGTGCTCAGAGACCACCACATGTAGCTCTTTGACCCTCCGCGTAGCGCCAGACATCTTCGTCTTCCGGAGGGTGGTGGAGAGCCTCCACTAGCCTTAGCTCTGCCTTAGCGTGGCCCACACCTTGACCAGCTTAGCCCAGGCCCAGACTCGCCAGCCCACGGCCAGGGCCGTGTTCACCACCACCAGCTCTGCTGTACCAGCATATAGACTGGATAGCGCGGGGCCTTTTTGGTCAGGGGTGCCCCCTCGGCTAGCTTCTCCACGATGCTGTCCTTAGCGGCCCACACCAAGCGGCCAAAGGTGGTCCTTAGCTCCACAGGGAAGTCGGCCACCTTCTCGACCCACGAGACGGCTTTGAGGATAGCTTCGGGAACCGACCTCCCGCATGGTTCGTTGCTGCTAGCGAGGAGGTAGTCCACCAGATCAGCGGCGGTGCCCGGAGGCGGCCTGATCAGTCTTCTTCTTAGCGGCCTCGTCAATATCCGACGAGTTTGGGTCTTCCACAGGCTCTGAGCTTTCGCTCGACTCCGAATTGTCGTCTGACATCTTGTCATCGCTACCGGCTTCATCCGGTCCTGGGTCTTCTTTGCCAAGTCGGGGCTCCTCTGGCATTGTCTTTTCAACAGCTTCTGGATCCTTGACTTCGTTTGCCACTTCCGGCTCCTCGGTCTCGTTGGCTGCTTCCGGCTCCTTGGCCTCATCCGCTGCTTCTGGCTCTTTAGCCTCACTTGCCACTTCCGGCTCCTGCTTGATTCTTAGCTTTCTCGGCATCCTTGGCTCGATCCTCAAGCTCCTTGTGCACTTCATCCAGAACTTTCTGGGCTTCTCGCGATGCCAATGTTTGGCGCAACTTTTCTTTGTGGTGCTCCTCATACTTCTGTCGAAGTTCATCCCTGGTCGGTCCTTCCTTCGAAGGTTGTTCTTCCTCATTTCCAACCAGATCCACAGCACTTCCTCCTGGCTCGTCCTGGGTGATCTTCTCCGGCTCGGCTTTCCGCTTGGCGCTTGCGGCGGCGCTTGCGGCTTTACTTGCTTCATTGAACATGGTCTCCACTTCATCCGGGCGAAGAAAGGGGTAGTCTCCATCCTTTCGAGCTCTTTCCCAGTGCTGTTTGTTGGATACAGAAATCTCCTTCGACATCGACCCGTAGTCGCAAACTGCGAGCATCGGGAAGAATTTCTGGTACGGGTTGAGTCCTTTCTCATCCTGCCGGTACCCTGGCTTCGTGATTCCTCGCATTGGGTACAGTCGGCGGGTTTTGGCTGCACGATCCAAAACCGTAAGCATGGCTTCGTACATGACAAAGACAAGCGCGTGGTATTTGCACTGCTTCTTCCAATGTCCACCATGCCAGCATAGCGAGCACAAACTTTTGGCCGGTGGTAGGCTTCCATACACAGTACATCCTCGGGAGGTCTCCGTGGATTCGATGTCCAGCCATCCCTTTCCAGCCGGGTGAAGGCTCCAACATTCCAGACCATTTCCACGTCCGGATCCTTTGGCTTCACGCCGAGTTGGTACCAAGCGTACACTATACACTTCCAGCTGCTTGTTGAGGCTTTCGAAGTCACTTTCTCCAGCCACTTGCCACGGGAATGGAAAGATGGGCTGGTATTCTGGAGGGTTACCCTTCTCTGCAAATCCTCTTGTAGCAAGGTCCTGGAGCAATCGAGATAGCTCCTTTGTCCAAGTCTGCGTAAAGGGTGGTACGCTGTTGGGCAAGAACTCCTCCGAGGCTTTGAGTTCTCTCTTCGACTCGATCCAGTCCTCCTCGTAGATCTTCTCGGTCCACTCATGTCCAGGCGTTTCTTCCGGAGGTTGCTTCTTTCCTTTCCTCGGCTTCTTTTTCTCCCGAAGCTTTCTTTCTTCATCCTCAGTGCTCTTCGTATTCGCATCCGGGAGCTTAGGCATTCTCTTCGTCTGAGGCTTTGTTTTACCTGCACCTGATGGTTCTCGAACTTGCGTCGTTGACTCGAAGATCTCATCCAAACAGTTGCTAAGGGAACTTTCCTCTCCAAAGCGTACAGCTTTCTCCATAACCTTTCCAACAGCCGATTGAAGCTTCTCCGAGGCGACCGTGTATCCTCGCTGGGCGGCCAAGTAGTTCTCCTGGGCTTTCTCGAGGTTCTTGCATGCAAGTAGCCATTCTTCCTTGGTCTTACGGGCAATCTCCGTCTGCTCAGTTCTCCTTGAGCGTAAGCGATCCACAACTTCCCGCGATTTCTCACGGTACCATTCTTCCTGGGGATCCACCTTGAGTGTTGGTACTTCGACCTTACTCTGCAGGTTCGCCTTTTGCAACTCCTTAGCTCTCCGTTCAGCATCTTCCACTGCTCGGATACGCTTTGCTTCGTCCTCCAGCTCTTGTTGTTTCTGCTGGGCTTCCTCTGCCAAGATCCGCTTCTTTTCTTCCAACTCTGCAAGCTTCCTCTTCCGAGGCTCTGCTTCAACTTTCTGGTCCTCTTCTTCCTTGAGAGCTTCGAGACGTTCGTCCTCAGCCTCCTTCCCTGGGGCATAGGGAGGTCTGGGCTTGAAGCGTAGGTTGTTCTGCAGCATCTGGTGGTACAGACTATGGAACGGGGGTTGATACGTCCGGTCAAGGCTGAACCTCTTATACTCTTTCTCAAGCAACGTAACATTCTCAATCGTTCCTGCCACTTCCATAGCTTCATCCAGTCTGCGTCGAACACCTTCAGGACTTTTGGTCTCTTCCAGCTTCCTTTTGTGCTTCTCGGCCTTTTTGCTTTGCTTCGCTTCTTTCCGGGCAGTCTTCTTTTCTTTCTTCCGCTCTTCTCGTGACTTGACATTTCCAGATGCCGGGGTCTCTTTTCTTCCGGTACTCGATCGGGGCAGCTTCACTCCTCGCTGGAGTCTGTGCATCCACAAGTGCCTTCCTTCTTGACTTCGCGCTACGCTGCATTTCTTCCAGTTCTGCCACTCTCGCTTCCATGGCTTCTTCCTGGAGAGGGGTAGGCTCCGTTGGAACTTCAGGCCTTCCCACTGGCGGCAGAGAATACTTCTCTGTGTACCGAGTGCTCTTTGGTACTTCTTCTCCCATCTTCCGTATGGAGCAAAATACTCCCATACACAACTTTCCTGATCCTCTTTGAGGGGGTAAAGCTGCGGCAAGACATCAAAGGCGAGACATGTTCATCCACAGGCAACTTGTTCCTTGAGTACTTCCCTGGCTCAGCATGATACTCATCCACAATCCACACATAACTCGCAGAAGGTCCTTGTACAGCTTCACCGTGGTCATCGTCATGGCGAATCCAAAGTTTCTCCAATCCGGTTTCCAGGTATACTTGAATCCTTCTTCCGGTTCCAATCCGGGTTACAGGGTTTCCTTCGTCCCACGGGCTTCCTGGATCTTCAGGCTCTTCTGCTCCGCTACCAAGTTAAACTGTAAGACCCTGAGCGTTCACGCTTTTCCTGCTTAAGCCAAAGGCGCTGCGTACGGTCCACTATACAACTATACATGTAATACACCGTAGCCTAGGGCTCACCAGAGGTGTGGGGCGTTCCTATGTACAAGATTTAACAAAAACTCGTTGTTTCTGCTCCCCATCGAGTTTGGCGAGGTCCGCGACAAAGATGTCGGTGAGGCGAAGGATCCTTGCTCGTACTTCTCGGCGGACGTTCGACTTGGAGTCGCCGGGGCGTTCGCGTTCGATGTCCTCGCACATTTGCTTCCACGAGGCACTTCGTTGTCTCGCGGTTTCGCGAGTCAGCTGTTTGCGGACGGAGTTCACCTTCTGGCAAATGGTGTACCAGTCGGGGATACTGATCGTGTCACAGCGGGTCGAGCTTTTTCGAACAAAGGTCGGCTTCCTGACCCACCTGCACTTCGAAGTGTCCCAGTAGTTGTCGAAGAAGACTTTGCAGTAGAAGTTGTGTGTCCGCTCGATGGCAATGTGCCACCCTGGAGGCTTCGTCTCGTTGTCATCGTCGCGGTCATAGAGTAGTCGGCGATCCGTCTGGCTGTAGGGGGCGTCTCGAAGGTTGCCTCGTAGTCCTATTTTGGCCGGCGAAAGATCGGAGTGCTCCGCATACCACACAAAGTCCTCGTTGGCCCCGGTCGCGCACTGGTAACAGCATCTGTAGTGCACATTGCGCCAGTCGTCTTGTCCGTCGGGATTGACCGAGAGCAAGTAGTACGGCGGGAAGAGGAGCCCACAAAAGGTACAATCGAGGGAACCATCGTGGAGCTCGTCGTTGGCCGGGGTGCTGAAGTACTTGAGGTACATCTCAACCCGATCGATATCGAGTTTGTGGTGGTCTTCGATCGACGATCCATCGCGGCCGATAAGTTCGATGGGCATGCCGCTGTCATCGACTTCCTCGCCGGTCAATTGTCGGCGCCAGATCGTCGCGAGCTCGGCATCCGAAGAGTTCGGGAACTGTCGTCGGAGTGATGACATCGCGAACTGTTCGGATGCTCGCTTGAAAGCAATGATCTCGAGGGCTCCTTGGGTGTGGTGGTCGTCGTAGAGTCGACGTTGCATCTTGAGAGCTCGGCCCGCCTCGGTGTCTGGGTCCACCCCTTCGAGGTATCGCGCGGCCGGCAAAACCGCCCCAGAGCTACTGGCGGGATTCTGTGAGAACTTCTCGATGGGGTCGAGCTGAGTAGTCGACGTCTCAGGGAACTGCTCAATCGGGTCCGACTCAATCGGGGTCTGACGGTGGCTTGCCATCACGTCGGGTGTGTCGGGGTACTCGGGAACAAACGGGGAAGGCTTGAGAGATCGGAGTCTACAGAAGCCACGCAATCTCCAAGGAGAGAGCAGGCCCCACTACAACTAGCAGAGCCTGGTGCACAACTGAGCCTAGTGTCCTACGAAGCAGGCAAGGTGCAATCCTGTTGTCGTGTAGAGCGAGTCAAATTCGAGATATGTAACCTTCAGGTCAGGCGGACGCATCGCCGAGGCGGAAGTCCCCTTCACCGAAATCGTCGGTGACCCAGAAACTCCCGTGCATCGCCGAGGCGGAAACGGGGCAACTGTGAAACCGAAAAGGTCGGGAATGCCTAGTTGAAGGCTCGCACATTCTCCCGAAATCGCAGTATGAAGGCCGGCGTCTCAGCGGCGATGATGGATCGCATTCGCTCGTGTTGGGCGAAAGCACTCCGCATCGCCGGGGAGAGCATATTCGAGGTGCAGGAGAGAATCGCCGCGGCCTGCTCCCGAAAGAAAGTCGTCATGGGCTCGAAGTATGGCATTTGTCCAGCGAAGTTGTTAAGATTGTGGGCCGAATGGCACCACAGTCGGAGTCTGTTCATGCGGTCCTCCACCGAAGTATGGCTCAGATCGGCGAGAGACGCAGTAATGTTGTGCCACACCATCGAGTAGGTCAAGGTAGTCCGGGGTTCCACGAAGTTGTTCGGGACACCCAAGAGCAATACCCTTTCCTGAAGTACATCGTCTTGTGGCGTGTGGATCGGGAGGTCGATGTACAGCCCGAATTGGGTGAGGTAGCTCCCGAAGGTGGGACATCGCAGAACTTGCTCGAGGTAAATGATGCCGTCGTAGGTGATCTCCCATGGCGCGTCGAAGGCAAAGGAGGAATATGGGTGGTTGCCAGGGGGCAACATCGCGACATTGTGTCCGCCCACCGGTGTCATCGCCTGCAAGTTCGATGACAGCATCGGGAAGTTATCGAAGTGTCTCAAGGTCTGAAAACCAAACACTGGCTCGTGTGAGGTCTGTGCATTGGATCGAGCGTCGTCGATCGATGTCCTGCCTTTGTCCACGACCTGTGAGTCGCGCCGCTGTACTCGAAATCTCTGGAGGCAAGACTGTCGTGGTGGCTGCGGCTGGACTGCAACCGGCACACTCGTGTAGGGATTCCCCAGTGAGGTCGTGATAGTCGAGGAGGATGCCGCCCCGGAAGGTGCCGTTGTCGGGTGAAAGACCTGCCTCGGGTCGGCTCGAGACAAATCCACCGCCGGGTGAACAGAGAATCTCGGCGGCACAACCACCCCGGATCCCGCTGAAACTCCAGCATCGGGGTATGGCCGCTTGGGCATGGCCATAGTCTTTGCTTAGGAGGGTCGTAGTGGTCGGAGAGCCAAAGGCCGGGTTGATCCACTCGGAGTCACTCGCGGGGTTGACTGCCGGCACTGTGCTCGGGCTGGCCGTCTGTGTCACCGGTTGCACAGAGTCGTCGTCCTCATGCCAAGGGTCCGGAGACAACGGCGGAGCCGTCGGAGTGGGAGCCGGGGTCGATGTAGCAATCTCGTCCGGTACCTCGATGATCACCAGCGTTTCGCCGGTGATTGTGATCTCTTCGGGAACCTCGCCGGAGACAGCGGCCGTTGCGAGCCCCTCGCTGCTGCATTGCCGTGGCGGAAAGCAGTTCGGGGCCCGCGTCCGAAGCTGGGGGCGTCGGAGTCCGTGTCCGTGCTCAACTGGAAGAATGGTCGGCGTGGTGTCGAAGAAGAAGGTGCCGTCGAAGGAGCAACTGAGGGGGCCGCAGTAGAGGGGGCCGCCGAAGGCACCGCGGCGGGGGGGAATCGAGGTCCCGAGCTGGGAAAGATCGATCCACGTTGTGGGGCCGATGTTTGTCCCCAGGTCGCCGGAGGCCGAGAGTCATCGCGAAATCTTCGAGGAGAGCGTCCCCGGTGGTGCAAACCTTCGGCGATTTCCTGTCGGAGTCTCTTCGCGGCGTCCGACTTGTCCCAGGACTCATAGCCTGGACAGCCCTTTGTCGTTTCTTAAACGTCGCGTGGTGTTTGCTGTCATGTGTCGTTTCTTCCCCAAAGGGGCTGGCTATTTGATGTTTCTTAACGTTCGATTGATAGGTCCTTTGAAAACTATGTGATTTTGTCCGCAGTCAGAGGCTCCTCAGGCGATATTTTATGCCTATACGACTTTGATAGTGCACATATGTTGAGCGAAAATGACACATCGTATGCGTATTATACCAGGGCGATGGCATTTTGCCACCCCGAGAAACGTGTGTTATAACTGTACACTCTTGCCGCCCCTCAGCCCAAGCACCGAGAGCCGAAGCACCGAGAGCCGAAGCACCGAGAGCCCAAGCACCGAGAGCCGAAGCACCGAGAGCCCAAGCACCGAGAGCCTCCCAAGCACCGAGAGCCCAAGCACCGAGTGGCTGCAGAATCGGGCGTTGGCAATTGCCACACCGGGAAACAGCTGTGCAAACAAAATACTTTCACATCACCATCGTGCTTTTATAAAAAAGCACACAGCTTCGCTTATGCATGGTCCGGCCCGTGTCCGTTGCACTCGATTGTGAGCCTGGGTTGATTGGGAAAACTGGTCGGTTTTGTCCGCAGTCAGAGGCTCATCATGATGTTTTGGACCTATATGACTTTCAGATTTAAGTGTACATGACTATAGCAAAATCACACATCTTAAGATATGGCTGCAGAATCGGTCGTTGGCAATTACCACACCGAGAAACAGCTGTGCAAACAGAATACTTTGACATCGCCATAGTTCGATCTATTATAAACAAAGCACGCAGCTTTGATGGCCACCCGCTCCGTGTCCGTTGCAGTCGATCGTGAGCCTGGGTTGATTGTTGTGTGTCGTTTACACTTGGTCTGCAATTGTCTGGGCCAATACCTTACACCCTCGGAGATTCACACGCTAGAGGGGGCCGCCCGCTCAGTGTCCATTGATCGTGATCCTCCGTTGATTGTGGCTTGCGCTTTGCCCTTGGTCTGTGAATTTCTGGGCCAATACCTGACACCCTCGGAGATTCACACGCTGGAAAGTGTGCACTGGTGGATCAGTGCCGACTTGCGCTGGCACATCCTCGCAAGCTCACCTGTGCACTCAAACCAGTCAAGCGCTGCAGGCTCAGAAGACTTACCTGTGCATCCTCGCAGGGCAGGGTGAGATGTGCTTTCTGCAGTTTTTGGTGCACGGCCCAAGCAATCCTGCATTTAGCTGCGCTCGATCATGCAGAGAGGTTTCCTCAACAATCAAAGCGATGGCATCTTTGGTGGTGCCGGCCGTAAGCGTAAGTCCCCAGGTGCTTCGACTGGCAGCAGTGGCGCCACGGGCACCGCAGGGACTGACAGCAGCGGCCCAGTTGCTTCGACTGACAGCAGCGGCCCAGTTGCTTCGACTGACAGCAGCGGCCCAGCTGCTTCGACTTCGACTGGCAGCAGTGCCACCGGCCCCGTTTTGGGTGCCGCTGCAGGATCCACTGCAGATGACAGCAGCGTTTCGGGTGCCGACGCTGGAGGCGACGCTGGGCAAGGCGGCTTCGGGCCGTACAGCCAGGAGCAGGTCGAGCACTTCAAGCGGCAGCTCAAGCATATGGACATGATGGGTATAGACGTCTATGTGACGGACTTTGGTGCCATTTTTGATCGCGATTCACTACGCCAGATCATTAAACGATCTGGCTACTAGACAGAAGCCTCGAGCGATCAGAAAAAAACGAGTGGGCTCGCGCGTGTTGTATGCATTGCTTAGCAACATGGAAGCTTGAGCATGTTCGCTTGCTTCCGCCTTGAGGCAAGTACTGCTGGAAAGGGGTATATAGTGGGCACTTGCACTATATATGGAATACACACACGTATAGACATAGTATATGTAGATAGCCTAGATATGTACGTACGTAAATAGATCGAACACCTGAAACCCTAATTTCTGTCTCCTTGGGCCGTGCAACTTCGACTGGATCGAAGGCACCACAGGCTTGCTTAAATCATAGTTCTCGTAAAATTCTAATCTCAAGATTACCGTGTCTGCCAGGTTGCATCCTCGCCCTCGTGCCCTTCGACATATCCCTACAGCTTCCATATAGGCCTGCTCCCGCAGCTTTCACTGGCTTCGACATCGGAGTTCTGTGCCATCGCAGTACTGCGCCAGGTTTCTTCGCCGGAGAGGCCGCGGCAAGTGTTCGCTTGTGGCCCGGATAGTTTGCAGGCTAATTGTACTTTGTCGGCCACAGGCCTTCTCCATCTCACTCCGACTTCGGTGGATAAGGACTGCCTGCATGCACCCGGCCGAGAGGCAGACAGTCCAGCAACTTGCATGCATGATCGAAGCAGCTGCATGAACGTTTGCATCCCATGCAGCATCCCCTGCTCAATATTGTGTTTGGTTTTCTGTTTCACCGGCCATGGACGCCTTAAGCCGCATGGAAAAAGAGACGTTGGAGCTTCCGCCTCTGCGGCTTCGCCCTCGGATTTCTGGGCCGGGTCCATGCCCAGCCATGGGCCCTCACAGCGCCCACTTGCGGCAGCTTGGCTTCTCAGAGTTCAATGTTTCAATCTAGCTGAATACATACGTATGCGCACGTGCACTTCTGGTGCAGATTTCGTCCTGATCACTACGTGACCCCAAGCAACTCGGACCGCTCGCGCAGCAGTTCCTCGATTGCAAATGTATAATAAGGGACATCCCCATCCTATTGTTTTGCTTACGTGCTTTAAGGCTTCGGGCACATGACGACTTTGGGCAGCGGCGGCGGCACCATGGGCAGTTGCAGCGGGCCGCGAATGACGCAGTCGGGACGCATGATCGGACGCTGGACTTACATACGTTAAACCTTCTTCGTGGCTGCTGGCAAATCTCCCTTCCCCAGGATTCGGCTCGCTGGAAACGCTCGATGGCGGACACTCGACATTTGAACCCTAAATGAACCTCAATCTTAATTCTAAATTCTGTATATCCCTTAAGCAACTAAGGATTTGGAGTGCTGCCGGAGCTGCAGATGCCGGTACGGCCGGCTGATGGCGGACACTCGACATTTGAACCCTAAATGAACCTCAATCTTAATTCTAAATTCTGTATATCCCTTAAGCAACTAAGGATTTGGAGTGCGGCAGGAGCTGCAGATGCCGGTACGGCCGGCTGATGGCGGACACTCGACATTTGAACCCTAAATGAACCTCAATCTTAATTCTAAATTCTGTATATCCCTTAAGCAACTAAGGATTTGGAGTGCGGCAGGAGCTGCAGATGCCGGTACGGCCGGCTGATGGCGGACACTCGACATTTGAACCCTAAATGAACCTCAATCTTAATTCTAAATTCTGTATATCCCTTAAGCAACTAAGGATTTGGAGAGCAGCAGGCGCTGCAGATGCCGGTGGAGCCGGCGGTAGCAGATGAGGAGCCCATGGAGTCCCCGGACAAACCCGGGGAATGGACTCCATCCCTCAAGAGTCAGATCAGCGAGGACGAGGAAGAGTGCTGCGGCTGCGGGCTATATAATTGACTGTACAGTCATTAAGGCATTTCCAGAAGAAGTATAGTAGTAGTTGTTGTTGTTGCTGCTGCAACAGAAGCTTTCGACCTCCAACCCTGAACACCATAAATGCTTATTATGCTTATTATGTGCTTTCGGGGTCCCTTATATACTTGAGTGCCATATCATAGAGTATCTTGCACGACGATGCCCGTGCCGCAGCAGCTCCGGGGCCTCGATTTTGTGCACACACCAGCAGCTGCTGTTGCGAGCGACGTGATCGAGCAACGAAAAAGATCGAGTGCTGCAGGCCGACACAGCCATGCATGTGTCTAGATTCCGATGTTCATGTGCATGTACTTACGCCTTACGCGCCGAAGGACTCCCTCCACCACGCTGCGCAGATCAGGCCCGGGCCCGGGTGTTGGCACCTGCCACCCCGGTGCTGCGGACCTTCCAAATCTCTTGCACTCTGGCTTAATTGGACGCATGTCTGTCTGCTTGGGGATGAACCTGAATGCCAGGATGGGACGATCTCGGAAGAGAAAATTCTTATCAGGACTGCTCCTTGATGCCTCTTACATGCGATCGTTGTTTGAAAGTGTAAACGTGTGCGCCTGTGCACAGAACGAGAAGCAAATGATGTGGCCCGTCCGCTCAGCAAGTGCCCCCTCGCTTTGCCAGCAATTGCTTCTGTGAGGCTTTGTTGTTGTGCCTGTGCGATCACGCATCATGGATGCTCGAAATCGTGTCTCGGATTGCTCGAGTCAAGTGACATCACGTAAGCATAAACCTCGTTCCGGCACCTTTTAGGGAAGCCGTTCATACAGCAATAACTCTGGCCGCTAAAACATATTGTATGTGCCGTGCATGTAAATCATTCTTGTTGGGCTGCTGGGCAACATGGATCAGCCTCTGAAATTTCTAAATTGGTCTACGCACAGCGCCTTGGACTCAAAGCCATGGTATATATTCCAGATGTGCTGCTGGTTGAAAAGTGCCTAGAGCGCTTGGAATTCCATGACATGAGGGAAATATATGGCATGGTCTTTCTTGGCCTTCCTTGGGCTCCTTGCTCGCAATAGGCGTTTGCACTTAGAAAGATTCCGTGGCAGTCATGCTGCATGCTGCACTTTTGTTGATTGCATACACTGGATGCAAAATGGCTCTGCAGCATGGTGTTGAATGTGCATGGTCCTGGATTCCAGGACTCAGCTACAGGTATCTCTAGCAGTATAGAGCTAGCTGCATGCAGCTGTGCATGGTCCTGGATTCCAGGACTCAGCTACAGGTATCTCTAGCAGTATAGAGCTAGCTGCATGCAGCTGTGCATGGTCCTGGATTCCAGGACTCAGCTACAGGTATCTCTCGCAGTAGAGCTAGCTGCATGCAGCTTTTGTCAGATGTGCACATTAAGCAAACCAGTAGAATGGGTCGGCCAAGCGGGATGGTCGAGCGGACTTTGGAAGCGGACGAGCTGTCCGCTGTGGTTGATCAGATCAAGAATAATGTGCCCCTGGACTTCATCCCGAAGGTGATCGAAGATGCTCAAAATATCTTCAAGAAGGTGGCCAGTCTGAAAGGGACCATCGCTCGCGAGTTTCTGATTGCTCCCCGGCGAAAGTGAGTTCTGCTATTCCTCTCTTTGTTGGGCCTCATCAGTGGTGAGTCGATGCTCAGCTCAAACTGTAGATCGTGCATGCTGTGTTGCCTGAGATTGAACATTCCTGACTCAGGATGGTGCAGATTCTGTCGAGTGTGCTCCTGCCGATCATGCCGGGGGTGATCGTTGAAACCCTGGCGTACGACTTGAAGGCGATGGTATCGGCGCTGCGGAAGCTTCGGCGGTCGTGGAAATTTCTTGCAGCGCGTTGCGGCAGCACAAAGTGGCCGAGCGTTGCCGCCTCCTATGATGAGAAGCTGCTGGAGCTTCTCGACCTCTTGGAGGACGGAGCTCAAGAGCTCAAAGACGACGCCGAGATGCCCGAGGCCGAGTTGGAGCATGACCTGCTGTTCGATGTGAAGCTCGAGGAAGGCGACAGAGAAAGAATCGAGTTGCAGAAGCAACTGGATAACAAAAGGAAGCGCGTCATGGAGGACTGGGTGGTCGACTCATGTGCTTGTGTATATTCCTGGGCCACATGTCACCGGTCTTGTTGCTGCTATGTATATAGGATCTACAAGACAAGCTCCTGGACCTTTGTTCGGACGATGAAGGTGCCGGCATGCCAGCTCCTGGCCTCTGATTGAGTCGAGTTGTGCCATTTAGGTTTCATTTGGATTTCTGTGTGTCTGCGCAATGTATTGCTGTTTCCTTCGCCGGCCGCTCTATCTCAGTCCGCCGGAAGTTCGACCGACAAGCCCGCGGCGGCCGGAAGTTCGACCGACAAGCCCGCTGCGGCCTCTGGGGCCGCATGATTGAATTCCAATTCTTTCCAGAGGGTTCAACACATGATCGACTGCATGCACCAGGCAGACCCGGCTCCTGATCCAGACCAGTTCGCTGCAGCTTCGAAGGTGGCATACACAATTCTTTCCAGAGGGTTCAACACATGATCGACTGCCTGCACCAGGCAAACCCGGCTCCTGATCCACACCAGTTCGCTGCAGCTTCGAAGGTGGCATACCCAATTCTTTCCAGAGGGTTCAACACATGATCGACTAGCCTGCACCAGGCAGACCCGGCTCCTGATCCAGACCACTTCGCTGCAGCTTCGAAGGTGGCGTACACAATTCTTTCCAGAGGGTTCAACACATGATCGACTGCCTGCACCAGGCAGACCCCGCTCCTGAGCCAGACCAGTTCGCGGCAGCTTCGAAGGTGGCATACACACCACAACCGGAATACGTAAAGGAAGCTCTGCTGCCCCCAAAACCATGATGCCTGCATGCCTTGCCCTGTTGGATCAGTCACCTTATAGACTGGCCAGGATATGAAAGATCACAATGCACGCACACCGGCAGAACCGCTGTTGTCGTCAGGCTGGGCCTTGAGTCATGTGTTTGAGCTGTCATAACCATGAAACCTTCCTGGCACTGCAGACCAACTGAAGCTCCGTGCGGAGAAGAAGAGCGTGGCTGCTGAGAAAACAAAGAAAACAAGAAAGACCTACGTCACAAAGAAGGCACGTCGCAATGGAAAAGATGTGTCTCGCCGGCAGGATAAACTTCACATGCAGTGCATGTCGTCATATGCTGCATATGATGCGTCAAACATGTTGTGGTCCAGATCCTGGCTCTGGCGAAGAAGCTGGATAATGGCAAAGACAAGCAGCTCATACAATTGAGCCACCACTTCGATGAGGCTGGGATCTTTCACCGCTGAATGTATGCTTCCGAAAGAAAACCTCGGTCGGACGTGCTCTTGGGACCCATTTTTCAAGTGCTTCAGGTGAACGCTGCCGCAGCAGAGCTTAATGATGGTGGTGATGAGGGCACGGTTCTGGAGAGACTCCGGAACCTGAAGAACGCTGCAATGGCAGACGCTAGCTGAAGCTATATATGCTGCGTGATGATGCAACCGCATGGCGCTGCGGCGAATGGGAAAAACGCAAGAGTATGTCACATTAAATCCATGTTCATTCCGGATTTGCGATTTCACACATGCAACATCCTGGATATGAGGTTCTGGTGGAACTGGTGATCTTCCACTTTGTCCTGCAGAAAGCAGGAGTTCGTGCGTCGGAGGAGCAGCAATTTAAATTGTGACTGCCACGCAGAACCAATCCTCTTTGCCTTTATCATTCCTGTCAGGAGGTGTGCGGTGATGTGCAACTCCTGGAATTCTTCGCTGGGAAAGCCCGCCTGGCATCTGCTTGGCGGAATATGGGTTACGATGTGAAAGCCATTGATGTCGATCGAACCAATGCTGCAATACATCATGTATTGTCTTTCCAATTTTCGAGAACTGAACCTTGTCTAGTTCGTAAGGCAGCGAGCTGCATGACCTGAGCTCCAACATTGGCTTGCTGGTCGGCGTGGCAGCAATCCTGCTGGCCCAGCCAGGGGCGCTATGTCATCTCGGCGTCGTCTGCTCCAGCTTTGTATGGATAAATGCTGCAACACATCAGAGGAGCCCCTTCTTTCCGGAAGGTGACACCACCAGGCCGCACGTGGCTTTGGGGAACCGCCTCGTTGGTGTCACGGTGGCATTCGCCTTGCTGGCATGGTGGCGTGGATCTGTGTTCACGATTGAGAACCCGAAAGGTTCTCATATAGTCAACACCGTGCCCATGCAATATTTGATATCCTTCTTTAAGGACAGAGGTGGCCTGAGCCAGTATAGCATCAACCTGGGAAATTGGGGCGCCGATTCACTGAAGCCTGTGTGGATCTATTCTGCTGATGATGTCACGGAAGCCCTCACGAGCTACACGTCCTTCACAAAGAGTGATCACTCCAGTCTGCCTGTGACCTGCAGGCATCTCGGTTTAGCTAGTGGCATTCCTGCATGGTGTCCTTATTCCCCTGTATATATCGTCTACCCAACGAGGACTCATGATGTGAATGGAGTCGAACGAGTCACGGGCGGTCCGGGATTGAAGGCCAGTCAAGACTATCCCGTCGAGCACATGCCCGAGATTGCGTGACTGCTTAATCGTGCAGTTTAGTCGTGCGGCCTAAATAGGATTGAATGCCAACCCAGGTTTGGGCGATGCATCGCGAACTGGTGGAAGATCCATCGCAGTCGCTTGCGATCCCTCGGGACCTTGCTGCATGGTATGAATCGGTGTGATCCGGATCGTGTTACATTAGACACGTGCAGGATGTCCCGTCGGATTGCCGCATTGGCTGCTTCTGGTGACATGGGCCTGCTCCAAATGAAGGATTGGGTGGCACGTCTACCCCTGAACTCTGCTGTGATAGAGTGTTGCCCTGGCCATGCTGACCGTAGGTTGGCATACTTCGGGCTGTTTCATATGACGATGTCGACTTGGAGCTGGCGGATACCCTCATGTACTGTCGACGTTTCCTGTGACCCGACTGCATTTGCTGATTCGTATCATCCGTCACAAACAAGTTCCAATCAACCGTACAACGGAACGACCCGTTACCGACCCGTTACCGAAAGAAACGTCTATTACATAATAGAACAGGGCCACCCGTTACCCACCCGTTACGACCCGTTACCCCTATAGAGCAACTTACCCTTCCTATCCATTCGAGTACATAACACACCAACCCGTTACCAATTGCCTTCATGGCATCTGTTGCTGTTGGTTGGATGTCGTCTCAGGATCCGATGGCTTGACGCTTGAATGCAACATCTGTCTGCGCTTGTGTCAAAACATTGGGCAGTGTAATTGCTGTTGTGAACATGATGCATTCTACGGGCTGTGCTTCGCTGCTGCATATATGGAGCTCCGATTGCCCACCTGCAGCTTTTGGTTTTCCTGTAGGGATCCCGTGCATAGGGAGGCCCTTGCTTTGGGTCGTGCTTCGATCCTTGATGTCGGACATGTCCGACATTTTGTAATTTGACAGACAACTTGGCAAAGCCAGCTTAGCAACAAAACTCAAACATGTCCGACATCAGGGTGAAGTTGGAGCAGATGGACTCGGCCGAGAAAATCGGTCGAGTTGTGTGCCGGGGTTTGAAAGATGCCGAAGTGCATCCTGCTCCTCGGGCCAGCGAGACACAGTGCATGGAGACCCAAGCAACGATGGCGACGCAGGTGGGCTTGTTTCATGCGGCAGTCATGCGTGTCAGAACATGTGTACGTTGCTGGATGTGCATTTCTCTGTCAGGCTGACAACGATTACATGGAAATGGATCTCGAAGATCTCATGGATGAAGCGGAAATGAAGGCCCGGTATCCTTTTGTCTGGACACCGCATGCATTGGACTCGTGATGTTAATTCAGCGCAGGAGATTTCAGAAGATGCCCAGCTTGATCCACTCAAGAAAGTCGAAATGATTTTCGAGATCGAAGAAGCGACCCAATTGCATTTGGTTGAATTAGGTGCTCTGCATGCAAGTCGTCCGGTCTTTCCGTCGAGGCAAGAAAGAAGCGACGAATGGAGGAAGAGGAATTCCTGCGGAACCGTGTGGTTTCCTTGAAGAAACAAATGGAGGTAGGATTTGCAGTTCGTAAGTGCCAACACCCTTAAAGTGTACGTCCGTGCGGGGTGGCTAAGTGCCAACGCCCGCATACTTTCGCCCTGAATCGTTGCTAGGACTAGTGTACGTCCGTGCGGGGTGGCTAAGTGCCAGTGCCAACGCTAGGACTAGCATACTTTCGCCCTGAATCGTTGCTAGGACTAGTGTACGTCCGTGCGGGGTGGCTAAGTGCCAACGCCCACATACTTTCGCCCTGAATCATTGCTAGGACTAGTGTACGTCCGTGCGGGGTGGCAAGTGCCAACGCCCGCATACTTTCGCCCTGAATCATTGCTAGGAACAAGATGAGAAAGCCACAGCGAAGGCGGAAGAACAAAGGCTGAATGAGGAGATCCGAAAGAAGGAGGAGGAGGAAGCCAGGCGGAAGGAAGAAACACAAAGGCTCAGCGATGAGCTCAACGAGGAGATCCGCATGGGGATGGAGGAAAGCAGGCGTAGGGAAGAAGAAAACCGCCTGAGGGATGAGATCCGGAAGAAGCAGGAAGCCATGGAGGCAGAAGAAAAAAAACTGAAAGAGGAGATTCGACAGAAGGAGGAAGCCATGCGAAAGGCAGAGGAGCTGAAGGAGATCCGCAAGAAAGAGGAGGAGGAAGCCAGGCGGAAGGAAGAAGAAATGCTGAAGGAGAAGATCCGCCAGAAAGAGGAGGAGGAAGCCAAGATGAAGGCAGAAGAAGAAAGGCTGAACGAGGAGATCCGACAGAAGAAGAAAGGCTGAACGAGGAGATCCGACAGAAGGAGGAAGCCATGCGGAAGGCAGAGGAGCTGAATGAAGAGATACGCAAGAAAGAGGAGGAGGATGCCAGGCGGAAGGAAGAAGAAAGGCTGAAGGAGGAGATCCGCCAGAAAGAGGAGGATGCAAAGCGGAAGGCAAAAGAAGAAGAAAAGATGAAAGAGGAAATCCGCAGGACCAAGGAGCAGGAAGCGAAACGGATCGCAGACGAACAGAAGATTAAGGATGAGGAGTTCATGCAACGCAGAGCTGCTTTGGAACGACAGTTGGAGGATCTGCGTAAGAAGGAAGAATCCATGAGGATGAATAAAGCTGAGGAGGATGAGGAGGAATGCAAGAGACGCAAGGAAGAAGAAACGAAGAGAATGGAGGAGATGCAGAAAAAGGAGGAGGAAGACAACAGGCGCTGGGAAGAGATCATGAAGCAAGATCAGGAAAACCTCAGGCTTAAGAAGGAAGCAAAGGAAAAGGCCGAAGAAGAGATTAGGAAAAAAGAGGAGGAGGAAGCCAGGCGCAAGGAGGAAGAAAAAAAGGCCAAAGATGAGATCAGGAAAAAGGAGGAGGAGGAAACCAGGCGCAAGGAGGCAGAAGAAAAGGCCCAAGAAGAGATCAGGAAAAAAGAGGAGGAGGAGGAAGCCAAGCGGAAGGAGGAAGCAGAAAAGGCCCAAGAAGAGATCAGGAAAACAGAGGAGGAGGAGGAGGAAGCCAGGCGGAAGGAGGAAGCAGAAAACACCAGACAAAGACTCCGGAAGGAGATGGATGACTTGGAACGGCAGCTCCTGATGCTCCAGAAGGATCAGGAAGTCAAGTGCAAGGAGGGCCCAGAAAACACCAAGGATGAGACCAGGAAAAAAGAGGAGGAAGAAGCCAATCGCAAGGAGGAAGCAAAGGCCAAAGAGGAGATGAGAAAAAAAGAGGAGGAGGAGGAAGCCAGGCTCAAGAAAGAAAATGAAAAGGCCAAAGAGACTCCACTAGACCAGGCCGATCAATCCTAAACCTTAAATGTCCACAACCCTAAACCCTAGAAACCCTAAACCCTAACTTATTTAAACCCAACACGTGCGCTCTGATCCGATCTTCCCAAAACTCGCCCTAACCCCTAAACCTAAACCCTTATGAACCTCCCCAAACCCTTATAACCCCTAACCCCTATAAACCTTGTAAACCATTAGGCTAGAAACTGACAGGAGAAGAGATACGAAGACGAACGGGAGCGACTTCTGCTGGAGCTGGATCGACTGAAAGCGGAGAAGCAAGCACGTCAGGAGGAAATTCAGCGAAAACTGAATCTACAGTCCAAGATGGATTCAGAAACTGTGCAAGAAGCGATGGCGAAAGTCAGGGAGCAGCTCGACAAGCAAGCGGAGGACAAGAAAAAAATGGATGAGCTCGCCCGGCTGCGTCAGCAGTCACAGGCCCTGAGGTCCAGAGTGGATGACGAGGACGAAGTGAAGAAACAGTTGGGATGGACCAAAGTGAAGGAGGAGAAAACCGAGGAGCCCTCGTGTGAAGAGAAGAAGGATGAGAAGAAGGATGAGAAGAAAGAGGAAGAAGCAAAAAAAACTGTGGATCGGAAGCCGGCTTCCGAAGAGCCGCCGGTGCAAAAGCCTGCGTGCAACAGACGCCAGAGCGCGATGCTTCTGAATCGCCTGAGGAAGAATCCGAAAAGGCAGGAAGCCCTGCCCGCTTCCCTGAGAGAGAAGCTTGCAAAAGAGGATGACGACTCCGTTTCGGACTTGATCAGTGAGCTCATAGAGCATGGGGGCGACTTGCAGGAGCTGTGCAGCAGCTACGAGCGGCAAGTCGTGAAGGAGGTCAGCAGCCAGGAGCTGACGAATTCAGCTCCCTACACGGAGCTGGAACTGATCCAGAAATACGGAGAGCGGGCGAAAGATGTCATGAAAGAGAAGGAAGCCAGTGGAGATTGGGCCGAAGATCCAAACCTCCGAGGCTCCAAGATCTTCTACCTTTCCAAGACAGAGAGGACCACATGACATCATGCGACGTCTGAGAGTTTTGTTCATGCATGTTCTGTAGGTCTGCTGCATCTTAAAAGTGCTGCTGCCCGTGTCCTCTCGAAGGAACTGGGGGAGTTCCGACATCGATCGTTCCTTGGCCTGACTGATCCCATGCTGGACATGTGCCTTTAATTGTGTGTTTGTGACGTCAATCAGTCTCCCTCGAGAATCCCATAGCTTATTTCATGTTATCTCAGGCCAGATCGTGGGCGCCCGCACGAATGTTCATCGAGATGATTTGCCTGCTCTGAAAGATCTTATGCCACCTACCCAG
The DNA here is from genome assembly GCA_905221615.1 of Symbiodinium sp. CCMP2592. Lineage (NCBI taxonomy): Eukaryota > Dinophyceae > Suessiales > Symbiodiniaceae > Symbiodinium > Symbiodinium sp. CCMP2592. The sequence goes on from CAJNDT010006245.1 coordinate 196,533, forward strand.
ATATAGTGAGGGTTGCAGGTCCAATGCATTTGTGCACCACATGCTATTTTGCACATGTGCTACGGAGGCGGCCCGAACCGAGTGCTCTGAAACGACGGCTTGGACAGCCGTCATCGTCCTCGGCTCCCTCGCCTTCGCCTTCGGTGCCATCAACGCCTGCGACGGCCGATCCGAAGGGTGTGCCATCGGGAGAGAAGGATACCCGAGATCCGCCAGCACCCAAGAAGCCGAAGAAGAAGACGCTGGAAAACATGACTGTGCTCGACAAGGGCGAGGACCTGGCGAAGAAAGCCCTGGCTGGGTCTACGTTGGCTGCCAAGCTGAAGACGGAGATGGAAGCGAATCCCTACGGCAAGGACTTGCTGAAAGATCTGGCCAACGCCGAGAGCAACTTCAAGTGCCCCGCTCGCACTTATACTTTCTCTCGTAGGGAACTGTTTTCGATTCTGCCACATGTGTGCGTGGCGCATGTCACATGCCAGGAAATTGTACAACGATGTGAAGGCATTGTTGAGAGCCAAAGTGGATGTGGAGGAGCAGTACCTCCCTTTCGGGAAGCAGTACGTGCTGCTGCTGCAAGATATGGAAAGGCCGAAGCAAGCAGCTGAAAGCCTCACAAAAGCAGCGACCATGAAACCGGCCAATAAGCAGGGATCCAACAAGAAACGCAAGGGTGCTCCAAAGGAGCAGTGAAACCCTCGCTTGTTTTGGTTCGTCTCTGCCGGGCATGAGGCCTCCTCTCCCGGCAGCGCAGGTGTCGTGCGGGTCACGGGTGCTGTCTGGCAGACGTGGCAGGGATGCAATCTTGTCCATGTTACTCTATAGTGTGGGCTGAGGCCCCGGCCCCCTCAATCCAGGAAATAGAATTTGACCCGGCCCCTTCTAGGGAGCCGCCATGATACCAATGAAAATTGCGTTGCTGCGCATGTCGTCATGGCCAAGACAGATCCTGCTCCGATGCCTGCAGAATCCTACACACTTTTGCTATAGTTCAGCGGCTATTGTGACAAAAAATCTGACAGCTGCGTTGTTGCCTTCGGTCTCGCGTCGCACGATCGATCACAATCTCGTCCTATTATATATCCTGTCGCAGGTACGGTGCGTCCACCTCGTGCAGTGCAGCTCCGAACTTGGAGTCCGCGGTCATGCCAGCTGCCTGCAGAACATGCAATCAATTATGGGGAGTTGCAATAATGCTTTTGTCCACAGCTACGCTCAGCATAAATTTTGCATGGTTGCTGCAGGAAGCAACAACATCGACGAATGAGTCTCAACCGCATTATTTCCACATCTCTTTCAGGGCGTTGGCACTTGCCACCCCTGTACAGAGCTGATCAGGAAGACAGACGACATGGATGGCCGTGGAGCGGAAGTGTTGGCAGAACGTGTGGGGTCTGGTGCCATGTCGATTCACGACTCCGCTAAGATTGCCGCAGCCTTTGTCTGTGACGGTGCACGTGGTGTCGCAAATCGACAGTTTTCAAGGAGCACGAGAGAAAGAGACATGTGGCGCTGGATACAACTCCCTTTCCGTGGATACAGATGTAAGCTGCCGCTGCTCAGCTCTGGGAGACCCGGCCAGAATCAAACCAGAAGTTTGGTTCACGAGGAGGTTTGCTTCGTGCTGCCATCTGATGTCTTCCATGAAATACACGCTCGAGGCCTGGAGTCTGAAATTTTTCTGGGGCTGGGAAGCTTGGAAGAGTGGTGGGCCAGAAACTCCGCAACTTTAAAGTAGTTTATTTTTTTCTAAAAGAAAACATATCGACCAATCTACCTATCTAGCCACAGACCCCTGAACCCCCGTATAACACAAATGCTTGAGTCCGTGGGCGACACACTGAGGAGAAACAGATGAGGTGTACCTCTCTGCTCATAAGGACCACCCGCTGCACCTGACGTACCCCATGGTCTGGCACGAAGACGCCGTGCCAAATTATCATGATGAGTCTGCGGCATTCTGGAGCTGGTCTGTGCCCCTGAACGAAAGGGGATCCCTCTTGTCGCGACATTGCTTCATTGGCTTGCCTTCCAGTCGCATCTGCGCCAAAACACGAGAGGCAGTGCTGGCTGTGCTTGAGTGGGACCTGAGATCCTTGAAAACTGGATGTTTTGCAGATCGCGACCATTTGGACGTGGTTTTCCCAGAAAACAGCTTCAGGGGCAAGAGGGCAAAAACCCCGATCATGGGCGACAAACGTGCCATCTTCTCGTGGTGGAAGGGTGACCAGGAAGCCCACATGCTCAGCCACCGGTTGAGAAGGAATTATTTGACCAACAACTGTTGCGACCTTTGCCTTGCCCAGAAAAGACTTCGTGGCCTCACCTACGCTGACTTTACGATGGCTGCCAACTGGCGACGAACCCTGGAACCGAGGCAAGCATGTACCACAGAGGAGCACACTCCATGGAAGGTGATCCCTGGCTTTCACAAACACAGACGCGCTTTCGACAGCTTCCCACTTGCAGTATGATTGGCTGGTAAACGGTGTAGGACTGAGATTGAAAGAGTTGCTTTAACAACTAATGTGGTGCCTCTGCAGCCGAGTAATGCACATTGCCCATCTGGGCATCTTGCGGGACCTCATTGGCAGTGTCCTCTGGGAAACGTTGGAAAGCCGAATCTCGGAGCATGGTAAGCTGTGACGTGGGTTTGTTTGCTGCATGTCATGGGGTTTAGAAGTTGCTATCATTTGTGCTTTCGAATCGTCCAGGTCAGATGCATGAGTTCCTGGGCATGGCTTCTGACACACCGTTCGACAATGTCCTGTTTACTTTTACTGCACGAGCCAAGCTGTGGGCTCGTGACCGTCGCCTGGACGTCCACATCAAGCCGCTGACGGTGGCATCGCTGGGCAAATCGGACAGCGCCAACTACCCTGAGCTGTCGTCACGCATCAAAGCATCTCGAACGAGGAACTTGCTGGCGTTTGTGACACACTTTGCCATTGACGTAGTACTTGAACTGCATCAGCCATATCGCTTGTTTTCCTAAATGGCATGGTGAAAGATAGATATATATATATATATATATATCCTACCCAATGAGGAGCGGGCCGTGCCGTGGACTGCAGATGCTGACTTTATTCACTGGAATCAAGTTCGTGCCGCTATGCTCTGGTCCTTGGATTCCGCTTTGTCGCTCTTCGGCAAAGGCCAACGACCGTTTCTCGCTCGACATGAAGCCTCTCAAGGCACTGCTTTGCTGCAATTGCACCTGGAACTCTGGCAAAGGATGGCTCGGCAATGCTTGCTTCGCAAGCAAACTCTGTACAAAGTGAGGCCGAAACACCATTAATCCCCTCCCCCTTTTATTAAAGGACCCCCTAATTATAAAAACACTTTTCCCCCGATCCACCCGGAAGTAGCACCGCCCTTTAAACCCTAATTTGAATTAGGGGGAAGGTTTAGGGTCTATAGATTGAGGGTTGAGTCAGCAACTGCTCAATTGAGCCGCATGAAAAGCTTTATTAGCCAAGCCTTTATTGAAGCCTATTTTTTTAATGCGTATTTACGGATTTAGTGTGTATTTGCACGGATTTGTGTGTTTGCACGGATTTAGTGTGTATTTGCACGGATTCAGTGTGTATTTGCACGGATTTAGTATGTATTTGCACGGATTCACGGATTTAGATGTATTTGCACGGATTCCGTGTGTATTTGCACGGATTTGGTGTGTATTTGCACTCACGTCCTGTGTAGTTGCACGAATTTAGTGTGTATTTGCATGGATTTGCACGGATCGTGAGTATTTGCACGCAGTATTTGGTGTCTAATTACAGGGATGTAGTGTGTGTATTTGCACAGATTCCGTGTGTATTTGCACGCATTTACTGTGTGCCTGGTGTGTAGTTAGAGGGATTTAGTGTGTGTGTCTTTACACGGATTTAGTGTGTGTTTGCATGGATTCGGCGTGTATTTGCACGGATTCAGTGTGTATTTGCATGGATTTGGTGTGTATTTGCACGCATTTCGTGTGTATTAGCACGAACTTGGTGTGCATGTGCACGAACTTCGTATGTCTTTGCACGGTTTAATGTGCATTTGCACGGATTTGGTGTGATTTGCAACCCTTATAATAGCGTTTCTTAAGTCTCCAGAGAGCCCAGAGCTTCAGGTCACCCCAAAATCTCGATTCCGGGTGGGGAAAGGGCCCAAATGACACCCCCGGGGATTGAGCCCGCAGCCTTTGCGAGGAGGGCTTTGGAGGCAGACGTTTACCCATTAGGCCATGGCCAGATAGTTCTGGGGGCTGGCGGCTGCCTCCCTAGGGGATTTGGGCACGGTCGCAGGCCCAATTCTGGCGGTGTCCCCGTGGGCCCTTTCCCCATCCAGAATCGAAATTTGAAATGACCAAAAACCGCCAAGAGCACAACCAAACCCGCCGAAAACCGCGCAAACCCACCAAAACCCTCCCCGGTGCAAGTTCCCAACATCAACAGCAGGTTGCAGAGGTTGAACCAGCAGGTTGCAGAGGTTGAACCAGCAGGTTGCAGAGGTTGAACCAGCAGGTTGCAGAGGTTGAACCAGCAGGTTGCAGAGGTCGAAGCTGCAGGTTGCAGAGGTTGAAGCAACAGGTTGCAGAGGTTGAACCAGCAGGTTGCAGAGAGGTTGAACCAGCAGGTTGCAGAGGTTGAACCAGCAGGTTGCAGAGATTGAAGCAGCAGGTTGCAGAGGGTGAAGCAGCAGGTTGCAGAGGTTGAACCACAGCAGGTTGCAGAGGTTGAACCAGCAGGTTGCAGAGGTTGAACCAGCAGGTTGCAGAGGCAGAGGTTGAACCAGCAGGTTGCAGAGGTTGAAGCAGCAGGTTGCAGAGGTTGAAGCAGAGGTTGCACAGGTTGAACCAGCAGGTTGCACAGGTTGAACCAGCAGGTTGCAGAGGTTAAACCAGCAGGTTGCAGAGGTTGAACCTGCAGGTTGCAGAGGTTGAACCAGCAGGTTGCAGAGGTTGAAGCAGCAGGTTGCAGAGGTTGAGCCAGCAGGTTGCTATAACAAGCATCACCGTAATCGTCATCATCATTTTCATCGTCATCATTTTCATCATTTAATTACTTGTAGAACCTGTGTTTCTAGGAATTGAGATAACAACACCCCCCTAATTATAAAAACATTTTCGAGTTTTTATTTAGGGCGAAGGGGGGGGGGCCCCGACCCTTTAATATTAGGGGGAAGGGATTACTTGTGTCACCTGATATCTGACATTGAACGCAATGCTATCAACCCCATGTTCTTCGCAAACTTTGCAGAAGAAGATTTCATGAAATTCATGAGATCTTGTGCCCACGCTTCCCATCCGCGAACTATGTTGATGGCGTGGAGTGCTCGATATATCTTGAAGAGATCCATGATGTGGCGCCGTCTGCAGAGTGAAAAAGGTTGGCTTGTGCACCATGTCTGACACACGCACGCTTAACTCGTTGCTTGGTCGGTTGGCTTGTTTTTCGGTCGGTCGGTCGGTCGGTTGTGCTGGCTTGCTGTGCTTGTTCGCTTGGTCGGTCGGTCGATTGTGCTTGGTTGATTGCGCTTGCTGTGCTTGTTCGCTTGGTCGATTGGGCGCCTTGGGTTGTGCTTAAGGCTTGCTGTGCTTGTTTGCTTGGTCGGTCGGTCGACCGTTGTGCTTGATTGGTTGTGCCTGAAGGCTTGCTGTGCTTGTTCGCTTGGTCGGTCGGTCGTTGTGCTTGGTTGGTTGTGCTTGAAAGCATGCTGTGCTTGAAGGCTTGCCGTGCTTGTTCGCTTGGTCCGTCGGTCGTTGTGCTTGGTTGGTTGTGCTTGAAGGCTTGCTGTGCTTGTTCGCTTGGTCGGTCGGTCGTTGTGCTTGGTTGGTTGTCCATTTGCAGAAGCACCCGAAGCCCGAGAGCCATCGAAGCCGAAGGCAATTCTTTGTGCAAAAGCCCCCCATAGCCCTAAGCACCGAGAGCCGTAGGCAAGTGTATGCAGAAGCCCCCCGTATAGCCCTAATCACCGAGAGCCGTAGTTAATTGTTTGCGCAGAAGCCCCGGTAGCCCTATAAGCACCGAGAGCCGTAGGCAATTGTATGTGCAGAAGCCCCCCGCAGCTCTGCACCGTGCCGTATTGTCTGCAGAAGCCCCGTAGCCCTAAGCACCGAGAGCCGTAGGCAATTGTTTGCAGAAGCCCATGTACCCTATAAACACCGAAACCAGATTCGAAGCAGTGCGACTGTTATTTATATACTTATTAATTAAGCCCAAAGCATGGACCTTGATGTAAAGTTACAACTTGTTGTTTCTTTTGTTTATTGCTGCTTGTCTGTTGTTTCTTTGCCTGAAAAATAATCGACTTGTTGTTTAAGAAACGCCAAAAGGTTGTCCAGGAGTCGTAGTACTTGGAGAAGTTGGTGCCGAAGTTGAATTTGCGCATCTCGGCGTGGCGGAACGTGGTCATCGTGTCCATAATCCACTCGCTGGCCTGTGCTCGGGTGACCTGCTCGATGAATCCACCTTTCGATGAGTAATGGTATGGAGGTTCATCTCGGCGCAGTTGTCGTTGTAGCTTGAAGGCCCTCCGCATCGCTTCATCGAATGTATGGCCGTGCTGGTTCCAGCACGTGTTGTGGTACTCGCAGCATCCCTGAAACCATTTGTGGCAAATCAGGTTGGGTACCACCCACTTCTTGTTAAGGAAATCGGGGTGGAGGTGTGCGCAGTTCGCCATGTTGCAATTCTTTTGCTCGAGTAGTCGGGGACAAATCTGTCGTCGTAGGCCAGAGACAGGGATTTGGGCTTCATCGCGTACTATCTCGGGAAACTCGTGCAACATGGAGTCCGGCACAGGAGCCGTGACATTCACCAGCGTACCCTCACAGAGGAAATCGAACCAGGAGTCAGCTCGAGATCGTGCCATGGCTACGAAGTAACTAATCCAAATCGATGACAATCGAGGTAGAGGGCCTGAGCCCTTCGAAGTTCCGCTTTCGAGCTGTAGATGCAGCGGGTTCGGGGTTATGTAATTCCATGTCAAAATCATTACGAAAAATTTCTGCCAAATGCTGATTATGCAAATCAGTCTCGTGTACAAGAAGGGCAGCATCGGTATCTTCGGGAAGAGGTGCATGGTCAGATTCGGGATGTAGAGAAGCCTCGACGACCGCGAAGGGAATCGTCAGCGGCTCCGCGGAGTCGTCGCGATTGGTAATGTGGAGATACAGAAAGGCCTCGAGATTGGGCTGCTTCAGCAGGGTCGCAGCCAGGTTGACAATGTCGTTCGCTGTCCGACACTGAGCAATCGGATCGATGGCCTTTCGAATTTGTCGCGACTGTCGTTTGTTCCAAGCTCCCCAAGTCACATCCTCGGGTTTCTCGATCTGGAAATCTTCGAGAACTTGCTCACGGCTGAATTCTTCGAGCGATTCCTTCAGACTGTCGACAACCGACAGAGAAGCCGTAGTGCTCGAAGTACTGGCCGCCAGCAGCGGTCGTAATAGAACTCGAAGTACTGGCCGCCAGCGGCGGCTATGACCGAGGAGTGATCCGAGGGGATTGAAACAAAATTTTCCCTCAAGTTGTAACAGCCTTCGCCAAATGGCCACGGAGTATACAACCGTTCGAATTGAATCGGTGAGTCAATCCCCTGACCGATTCGGTGAACAAGTGAGATATCGAGTTGTCACTTCGCACAAACAAGTGTGTGCTACACGAAAAATCAGCAAAAATGTTGCCAAGAATAGCCCGGTCTCTTTCTTTCGCCGTGAGCTTAGCCAGCCCACGCGGCTCGCCGAAGCTTCTAACCGGCCTGGGACCTTTGCGGTTCGCCCAATTCGACCTGGAAAACGTAGCCACCGGCGGGGAGATAGCCACGACGTCGTAAGAGCCAGACTGGACCAGATGGAGGTATTTCGCCATCGCCTTGGATGTAGCCAGGTCGGTGGAAGGACTCCTAGCCAGATCCACACAGGAGATCTCCACATCGACTCCGAAGCTCGAGGCTAGCCGTCGGAGGTGGCTTTGAAAGCTTCCTAGCCTCTCCCTGCCCGAGAAGAGGTACAGAACTTGTAGCCGACGGTTGGTCGGAGCCGTAGGCGGAGTAGCTAAAGGTGTCGTCGCCGGCGCAGGCTGAGAAAGTCAGTTAGCCGCGGTCGTCGGGGTAGCCGTTCCGGGACAGTTGATCGCCGAGTGCTGGCCCCGGCACTTCGTACATACATGTACGAAGTGGCATTTATCCCCTTTCTTACAGCCACCTTTCAAATTAAACCGAAAACAAATCGGCTTATTATCCTCAGTGCGGTGAAAGGTGCCGGTCTTAGCCTTCTTGTTGCTATCCTTGCCGTCCTTGCCCTTGCCCCTGCCCTTGCCTTTCTTGTTGGGCGGCTTATCCGGCTGCGAGTTATCCCAGGACCAGGGCTGCGGCCTCTTAGCACAGAGGGCTAGCGGGGTGGTGAAGTGGCGCTCTTTGGTAGCCGCGTCCTTCCAGGACTGGACTAGCGCGTCAGCAAAACCTATCCCCTTGAGGACCATTTGCTTGTAGGTCTGCTTGCGGATAGCATTCTCGTAGGATAGCACTAGCGTCCACGGCGGAGCCAGGGAGCCGCTAGCCTCGTTGGAACGTAGCCCGTTCGCAGAAGTCGCCGAGCAGGTAATCCTTGTATTTCTCGAAGAGCTGGAAGTCGATATCCTTCAGCTCTGATCGCCCTGGGTGCTGCAAGCCTATTGAAAACGTAATCGGACTTTTCCACAACTCAGAGCCTAGTACGTAGCGGAGTTCTGCAATTCACAATGTGCTCCATGGAATCGGGCTCATGCCAAAATCACGTGTTAACACATGTAAAACTGTTCAAGCAACGTGTGTACAAAGGGCAGGGATGTAATGTTTCATCACCCCGCCTGAGGTTCGTTGGTTGACTACCGTACACTACGAAGCTCACTGTGAAACTCACGAGAAACACTCACCTCATCACGCCCTGTGCACCGTAAAGCCTGGTGCACGTAACACGGGCTCTCCATTTTCACATGCCTGGCCACCGTAAAGGGAATTGGTGACCGCAAATGGCATCATGTTTGCGTGGTAGCATCACGCCTCTCGTACTGCCTTCCGTGAGGCAGCTCGTAGAACTCCAACTGTATCATAGCATTCTCGTCCCTCAGAGAACGAACTTCGCACTTCAACTGCTGAAGTGCTCGCTTGTCATCTTTCTGCTCATCCCATAGAGCCGAACACAAAGTTCCGAGTTCACGAACTTCAATGCGCTCTCGATTGAGCGCACTCCGGGTGCGCACGAGCAAAATGCTCAGCACCACAAGTATGCACAGCAGCCCACAAAGAATCATAAAAGAAATCATGTCATGGCTGCTTTCTGTAGTTGTCGTTGTTGTAGTCGTAGTGGTAGATTCCATCTCCACTCCATGAAGGAAACCGGCCGAAAATGACCCAAGGCTCCAAGCAACTGTTGCCATAACAACACCAATGGCATACACTGCCCCACGACGGTACCACGGCCCGCCGGGTGTTGCAATATACAACCATCCATCATCACCACCATCGGCACCATGCTCTGCTGTACTCTCCATAGCATAAATCGACATGCACATTGAAACAAGCACTGCAAGAAAGAAGCATGCACTCATGTTTGCACTCGTCACTGCACTCGCCTCCGCAGGAATCGGCATCATAAGCAAGAGCATCGCCACTCGCTTAACCCACGTGCTCGATATGTCTTTGCCTACCACTGTCCGGACACGCTTGACCTGAGCTCGGATCGTCGCCGCAGCGCACGTGTGCTCCCACTCGTTTTCCCCGATTGGCCTGGAGTGGCAGTCCACAAAGTCATGCAGAAAAAGTAGAGTTCGCAATCGGCTTGGGGAAAGTGGCTTGGTGTGAAGGTCTCCTAAGTTGAAGTGGGTCGAGATGTACTTCATCATCAGACGCTTCTGCTGAACAATGTCTTGCAACCACAATAGCCGGCCCTCAAAATGCTTGCTTGCTTTCGTAACTCCCTGGCGCAAACAGAAAGCCTTGCACGACTGGTTGTCAACATACAAGATCAGGTCGCAGGGGCTCCGGCTCATAAACTCGATCACAGCCTTCATGAACAAGCCCTGACACGCGCTTCCCACAGCACTGTAGTACTCGCTTTCCATCGAGCTCAGACTGATACACTTCTGAGATCTACATATGTAGTGGACATATTGTCCGTTCACACAGAAACTCGCTCCACCATATGATCGGCGATCCTTCTTTGACCCTGACCAGTCAGCATCTGAAAACACCTCCAGCACATTACGCTCAGCGTCATCTGCACAACCAGAATCATACACATAACTGTTCAGTTTCCTTGTCCCAGGAGCTGCAAACTTCATCAGGATCCCATAATCACATGTGTTGATAAGGTACTGGATCAGCTTGATCAAACCAACCTTTGCATGTTCAGTCGGCCTCGCCATGTAGCTCGCGAGCATGCGCACAGCATAGCCCACATCGGGCCGGTCACACGATATGTATAAGGCTGTTCCCACTGCTTGTCGAAACTTGCTTGCATCGATGTGGTTGAGCTCACGGGTGGTGTCCTTAGCACGAAGTTCACTCCAACATGGAACCCGTTGTCGGTTGTTTTGCGTGACATTCATGGTCTGCTTCATCTGCTCAATGTAGGAAGAGGGTTGCCGAATCACAATACCCTGGTCTGTAATCGTATGCTCACGCTTGAGAAAACTGAAAGAATGACCCACCTCATATGCAAGCTCATAAGTGATCTGAAATCGTTGTTCAATCACTGGAAGAAAGCACTCGCGGGCCCACTGGAGCGGCAAAAGAAGTAAAGAATCATCAACATGGATCATGCCCGGACCCTTGTCTGCACAAACTCCATCAGATCCTGGCTTGCTGCTGACGTGCACTACCGCAGGGCACTCCTTGCACTTTTCAATCACAAAGTGTTCTCCGAGATACTCGCAGAAGTGTGAGAACCACTGTTGTGATCCTTCGCGTTGTCCCGGAACCATTCGCATGAACACGAGGTCTTGACCTTGCACCTTGGAAACCACCGGTGTCGGCTGAGGAACTTCAAGGTATGCGTCTTTCACATCGAGCGCCAAAATGGCATACTGCTCGGATGGCCGTGTCTGTTTCCAAGTCAGCCACGCCGGAATGAGGCGCACAATGTCAGTGCTTGTAGCAGGGCTGAACAACCCTTCTTTGGACTCATCCAACCACCGAAACTCCCGAGCACACAGTCTGGATCGGCGGTACCATGAAGGAGTCCCGTTCCGCTTCTTGTGCCGCCACGTTCGAACAAACTTTGTAGTGAGGCTCTGCATCGAACCCAAATCATCATCACTCGTGGCATGTCTCAGCACAGACTTCTTCAGCAGTCTGCTGACCTCAACTTGATCAGCAAGTTTGTCAAGCTCGGCCAAAATGGCATCATCGAGCTCTGGCTCCCTTCCATTGTCGGGAAACCACAATCTGTCATCATCTTCGGCCACCTCCGCTTCGGGATCGGCCTTGCACTCATTCGTGAAACTGTCGTCCGTCTCGGACTCCATGGACCAAAGTTTGGTCTGCACTTCCCAGCCGTCAGGCTGGTCCAAATCAAACTCGCCTTCATCGTTCACTTCGTACGACTGATCACCAAACGTCACAGCCCGGATGCGCAGCTTCTTCAGCGGTGGCAGTTCTGCTTCAGGCGTACTCGGTGGATCGGGTCTCATTGCAGGATTGGGCCTCGGAGGCTCAGCTTCAACACCAGCCATGCTCTCATCTGGAATTGCTCGAGCACTTTCAGGAGGCACATTGCTCCTCGGTGGCGCCATGGCTCCGGCCCCGCCCAACGGCGTAACCGGCATCCCAAGTGCCTCAACTGCAGGTGTTGGTGGCTCACTGGCGGCCTCATCAGGGGACCTTGGCGGTGCAACATCCTGCACTGGGTCCACAACCGGATGTCGTTGTTTCGGCATTGCCACAAACTTGGCGCCTATAACACCACTTCCATAGTCCCAAGGATAGCCTGTCAGCTCACGGTAGAGCTGAACTTCAAGCTTTCAAGGCTGGCCAACACGACGGATGGATCGCGACAGCCGGATTCCGTCCTTGCCAGCGATGATGTACATGTCGTTGAGCGAGGATTTGCTCACAAGGATTCCAAGCATCCACCGCTTGTCGTCTTTCTGCTTAACATCAAGCTGGCAGTAGACCGGTTCGGCGAACGGCGCAATCCGCCCACTGTACTTAGCCCCACAGGCCCTTTCATAAGCCGTCATGTTGCCGATGACTCTGTATCTATTGAGCAGCCACGCGCTATGCACAAAAGCCCAGGCAAACAACACATGTGTCGTAGGCAGCGGAAGGCCGGTGCGGTGACGGGCCTGATCAAGCAACGTGTTTGCGAGCTTCCGTGCTGAGTCAATGGCCTTCTCACAAAAGCCTAGGGAACCTTTGGCACCTATGGCAGGATTCTGCACAAGCGTCTGCAACCCGAGCCGTTGCCGAGCCGTGACGATGGCTCGCTGCAGAGTCAAAGTGGAGGGCTCGTTGTCGCACTTCAAGGTCACAGTGGTGTGGTCGAGGCTTTGGATGAACCTCATAAGCTCAATGCCTAAATACCTTGTATCACCTTTGGACTCACACGGAATCGCTGCAATCATTCCAGTAGCGCTGTCGTGCGCCACAAGACACTTGAGTGCACGCTGGGAGTCCTCAGGAGCAGCATCGAGGTTGCAAATGCCATCCGGCACACTGTACCCTGAAAATGAAAAATCAAATTGAATGATCGGGTTGTCGCGGGGGCCCTCCTTCAAATACTCACTCCGGTCTGGCATCGCTCGCATGCTGATGCAGTGTGGGCACCACGGCTTGAAAGGCACATGTGTGCATTCATGAAGGAATCGTTCCGCCTCGGTAGGGGCGGCTGCGACCGGCTGAACCCTTGGTTGCCTTTCACCTGAAGACTGAGCATCGGCAGCAAGCTCCAACTCCAAGGCCAAACGCTGCTTCTCAAGATATCCCTTGACACGGCTGAAGAGACGAGACTTGGAGCCGGCCGTACTGAGGTTGAGCTTGGCTGCTGCAGTTTTCAAAACAGCTAAGCTGGAGTCATGTGCAATGAGCACACCATCAAGACTCAGCGGCTCGACATTGTCGGTTGGCACTCCATCTTCTAACTGGTCGGGCAGTGGCATTGGCGCTGGGCTCGATTGTCCAGCTGCATCCTCTAGGCCTTGCATAGCCTCATCTTCAGGCACCACACGATCATGCTCAACTGTCCCGACAGGCGCTTGCTCAGTCTCGGCTCGAAAATCATAAAAATCTGGCTCTGGCAGACCTTGCGGTTCGGTCATGCCTGCAGGGAGCTGCACACCTATCTCACACACGGGCTCAACCTGCACGTGTAAAAATGAAATTACCTCGGCAACCTGACCTCCGGGCAAAACGGCTTCAACCTCCTTCAAGTCAGCCCACGGCACGCAGTGTTCAAGCAAGAACCATGTCCCACTGCGGCAGATGAGTGTGCTCCTGAGGGGCCAACCGATTGGCGCCATGAAACTCGGATCCACGAACCTACTTGTGCGCCCTCTCCACACCAGGTGCCCAGACGAACCGACTTGCCATCCGAAATCGAGAGACTCAAGTCTCGTAGCCTCAAAATGCACCTGGATGGACGCAACATGCAACGTGTTAGGGCACACCTCTCGGACCTCACCTGTGACCTGAAACTGGGACTGACTGCATGCGGCATCACAGACCTGTTGGCTGTCGGCATCACGGACCTGTTGGCTGTCGGCATCACGGACCTGCTGGCTGTCGGCATCACGGACCTGTTGGCTGTCGGCATCACGGACCTGTTGGCTGTCGGCATCACGGACCTGCTGTTGGCTGTTGGCATCACGGACCTGTTGGCTGTCGGCATCACGGACCTGCTGTTGGCTGTTGGCATCACGGACCTGCTGTTGGCTGTTGGCATCACGGAGTCCCGCGTGGAGCTCACCTTCGCTAGCTTCATCCTCGGAGTGGTTGTTGACCTCACCTGCACCTGGATTGTAGTGCATCAAGTCTTGTTCCTCATGCTCCACACGGCGGATCTGAGCATTCACGGCCAAAGAGTAGCCTTTGAACATCAAGGGCACCTCGGCGCCACTCCGTGGGTGGCGCAAGCACATAGGACCTGCGCCTGCATTGTCACCTTGGCCTAGGCGAATGGGCCACCATCCCTTGCGCATGAGCCGTCCAAGGCTCAACAGTGGTTGAGTGACATTTGCAACAATGCACCGTTCACGAATAACCACGGGCTGGGGCCCGCCAAACAGCACGAAATCTACCAAGCGTTCAGCCTGAACCTGCATCGTGCCTCCTTGGGCATCTTGCACCTGCAGCGGCCTTGCACGAGCGGCACGGCCACACGACTGGAAAGTCTCAGGGATGCACGAGATATCGGCTCCCGAGTCGATGATCACACACTGGCCTGCACTGGTCACTGCTCGAACACACGCAGTAGCAGGACTTGGCACCAAGTCAAGCACAGCATAGTCATCAGGAGGCAGGGTCCACTGGCCATCATCATCCTGGGCATCCATTGCGTAACTCTGTGGCGCAGTCACAGTAACCATACAGACATTGGGCTCATAAGGAAACGGATCCTCCAGGTCAGACAGATCGAAAAGAAGTGGCTCAGCCTCAGCCGCAACACGGCGAACGGTGGACTGTCCTGCCTTGCCTTGCTGGGCATGAAGGGCACTTGCGGAAGAAGGGGCAGTCGTGCTCGTGCCGGCATCGGAAGCTGCAGAAGAGTTGGCCTGAACCTGCCGGGCACCTTTCTGATGGCCTTGCATGTAGGCCTTGAACTGGAAGCAATCTCTCTTGTAGTGTCCCGGCTTCTGGCACCAGCCACACACGGAGGGCCAGTTGCCCTTTGCATTGCCACCTTTATCCTTGCCTCCTTTGCCTTTGCCCTTGTCGCCTTTGCCTGCATCGCCTTTGCCGCCTTTGGGCCTGCCTTTGCCATCTTTGCCTTTATCGCCTTTGCCGCCTTTGGGCCTGCCTTTTGTCGCCTTTGCCTGCATTCACACGGTCTACTTCCATCGGCGCAACATCGCCGGTATCATGCAAGCCTTTCTTCCCATCACTCAAGCCATAACTCGAAGCAACACTGGTTTGCCACTTTGTGTTAGCTCCATCCCAACGCAGCACAAGTTCACGAAGATCACTGTACGAGCTGTCATCGGATATGACAAGTAACATTAGCATGCTGACGGAGCTGACCTGTCAGGCAACTGAGGAGCGTGGCCATCTTGTTGTTCTCGGGCTCGAGGCGCTCATACTCCTCAAAGGCGCTTTCTAGGCGCAGCAGTTGCTGGGCAAGTCCTTGTTGGGCCGCGAAAGACGGCCAGCTGTTGATCGTACGCAACAAAGCTAGAACTCGATTGCGGGTCTTTGGCATAAGATCTTTGCTAAGCAGTCTCCATGCCTCAAATCCGTTCTGTTCCTGAACAGATCGCAGCAACCGCCGGCCACGCTCATACAGCAAGCCATTCAACATGCCGTACAGTAGCCGAGACCGCCGCTTGGCGCTCTCATCCAGAGAACTCAAAACCACTGCTGTCTGCTGCCGGCCGTAATCACGGAGCTCATTGCTAAACTCAGGTTCCAAACACGATAAATACTGTTCAAACGTCCAGCTCCACTGAGGCCATTGCGCGAACTCCTCATCTCGCGTAGTGGGCCGGAATGGATCCGGCTTCGGCAAAACCTTGGTCAGGTCTCCAACTCCCATAGGTCGGGAGCCTTGGGCAGTGCTTGCAAATGCAGCGGCTTGAGCAGCCGCACTGGCAGCCTGTGTAGCCTCCGACATGCGTTGCATAAGGACTCTCAGGTCGGCAGCTGTCATAGCAATCTCAGTTCCAGCATTGGTGGGGCTCGTTGGCTGAAAAGGGTTCGTAGGCGTTGGCTGCACAAAGGGCGCATGACCAAATGGTTGCGCTGAGGCGGTGGCTCCAGAGGGGCCTGTGAGCTCCTCATCTGTCTCATCACCAATATTCGCCATTGCTCTGTAAAGCAGGGCAATCAATCAATATCAATCACCTCCTTGCAACTGTTCGAACAAAGATTGGCACCAAATGTGCGTCGGGGCTCGGGCCCTTGCAAATCGATCGGCTGGTCCGGAGGGGCCGGCCTCACTCGAAGCAGCACCGCTGGGCGCTGTCGCGCCCTATCCTCTGT
This sequence comes from Symbiodinium sp. CCMP2592, assembly GCA_905221615.1. NCBI lineage: Eukaryota > Dinophyceae > Suessiales > Symbiodiniaceae > Symbiodinium > Symbiodinium sp. CCMP2592. The sequence continues at coordinate 212,694 of CAJNDT010006245.1, forward strand.
GCTCTCCGGCTCGTTCGGGTCTAGCTCCTGGAAGGTCCCTATCCGGTAGATGTTCTCCATCCTAGCCACATAGCTGGAACCACGGTATCCCTTCATGCACCTAGTCTTCTGGCTCTCGCCTGGGTGAGAGAGTACTCGCTGCTAGCCCTCAGCCTCTCCGCGTCGGCCGCAGTCCCGGCCGGGTCCCGGCCCAGGGTTGACTACCGAGAAAGGCATTGTCGTCGCCGCTTCCTCTGTAGCCGCTGCCTTCTCTCGCCGCGGCGTGCTCCTATCCTTGGTCTGTTGGACCGTTGGCGGGTCCCTAGCCGGCTTGGGTGGCTTGCCGCCCGCCTCGCCTGGCGCTGGTCCCTTAGCCTGCTTTGCTATCCCCTGCTGGCCTCCTCTGACCCGGCTTGGGTCTCCTCCTGCCTAGCCGCAGGGGTAGCAGTAGCCCGGACCTCTTTCTCCAGCTCATCAGCTTAGCCATCATCTCGTGGAGCATATCCAGCTTAGCCGGTGGAGCTGCCGCGCTGGAAATAGCCGGCCTCTTCTGTCTCCCCCTGCCAGGGCGTATCCTCCAGATCATCCGTCTGCTCGCTATCCTCCTCTAGCGCGAGCTCGCGGTTCTTCGCTATCCGCTGCGCCTCCGTAGTCGAAAGGCTGGCCTCCAGTTTGCAGGGGATATCATCCCAGCAAAAGGCAGTCTGGTACTGGACTATCCGGGCAGAGAGTCCGAAATCAGCTAGCCTCAATTCTCTCGCCTTCCGAACTAGCTGCACCAACTCGTGCTGCTTATCCAGGCTCAGCCTCTCGTAGATCTGCTCCGCGAGGCTAGCCGGATCTCTAGCCATTCCTCCAGCAAGCGGATCCTCTGGGCTAGCGTGCTAGCCGACTCTGTCTGATCCGCCCAACTGGCGGTTCTATCCATGGGCCGCTATCCGGCCACAAAGGCAGACAGGCTCGCCCACCTAGCGTGGGCTCTGGTGGGCCGTAAATCCACCCTTCTAGCCAGCAGTAGCCGCGGCAAATTCTTTTGTGCAATGCCCTAGCCAGCAGACGCAATCACAGCCGAACATGTGCACATGCGGTCTAGCCTGCCTCCGAACCTCACAGCCTACGACCTAGCCCGCAAGACAACAAGGCAAAGTGCAAGAACGTGATTCTCTCCTCTCCTCTTCTCTCCCCTTCTTTCTCCCCCTGAGGCACCCCGCCCTTTGAGGGATGGGAAAGAAGGAGTATATCCCGAGAGGCACCCCCCAAGGAGTATCCCTTCGTTGCCCAGCCCCGCTGTTTCCTCGGCGCATCTATCCCTTCAGGCAAAAGGTGGCCCCCAGCCGAACGGGATAGCCGGAAACGGTTTTACAGGAAACTGGGGTCTATCTCTGGCGGTTCCCCCAAGCTGCTCTGCCGCTGGGGTTTTTCAAACGTCTCGCCCTCTCCCAACTCCGGCTTCTGGTCCCCGGTGCTAGCCTGAGAGGTGTCGCTATCACTAGACGGGGGCCCTTCTTTCTGACCTTTCGGCCCGCATAGCCTACAGACATGTGTGTACTGGTCGGCGTCCGGCCTAGCCGAGAACTGGGAGTTCTTAAATATCCGGCGGCGGCCCATCCAACAACCGGCCAGGCCCCCTTGTGTAGCCGAAACTTAAGCAGCCGCTCCGGTGTGGCTCCGGTCCCAGCTCCGGTCGCTCACTTCTTCAGGTAGCCCAGGGCTAGACCAGCTCCGCTCGCTAGCTTGTCGGCATCTTGCTCGCTAGCCTTGCCAGAGCGGAGCAGCCAGGCACCGAGGTCGCCGGCGATCTCCCTTTCATCTAGCTGATCTTCCCGATCCCGCGCTCTAGCCGCTTCTGCGTAGATAGCCTGGAGCCTAGCCACCCGGCCGCCGTAGGAGCGGATATAGGTATCCGATCCCTCAATTAGCCGGCGTGGTTCTTCAGCAGGTTGAAGCCCACCAATAGCCAGCCCGGACCCTCGAAGTAGGCTCTCTCCGAAATGCACACAGGTAGCTCACGAACCCCGATGGTTTTCCTTCGCCGCAAGATCGTAGATAGCAGGCCCTCCAGCATCGCCAGCTCGTTCGAGATCATAGCCTGCCATCGGAGACGGCGACGCTAGCATCAAGGACCAGCCTCTCCCACCTGGCCAGTTTTGCCGCTGGGTACCTTCCAAGATAGCCTCTCGACCACCGTATCCTTGATGGCCCAGGCAATCCTCCCTGAGGTAGCCCTAGCCTCGGTGGACCATACCCGTTCTATCCAGCTAATCGCCTTGAGGATAATCTCCGGCACCGTTCTGCCGCAGGGTTCATCCCCTCTAGCCATGATAAAATCGGCTAGGTCCGCAGGTAGCCCAGGAGGACGACCATCCTTCGCCTCCCGTCGCCATAGCCGCCATCTCACGTGGATGGAGACGTAGCGCTTGCGTGCTAGCCCGGCTCTTCCCAGCCAGTGCTAGGATAGCTCTATCCGGATCCAGGCTCCCCTGTAGCTTCTTCAAGACCGGGGCCTCGCAGATCTCTAGACTCTAGCTCATCCTTCAGCTTCATGGCCCAAGTAGCCTGTAGCCGCTCTTCTCTCGCCTGCCAAGGAGCCCTCATTGACCAAGCGCTTCTGCCTATCCCCCTTCGGGGGTTCTGGCTCGCTATCCTCCTGAAGGTCTATCCCTTCAATCGCCGGTCGCCGAGGTCCACCCAGGCTAGCGAGGTTGCGTTGTAGCCAGAGAACCTTTCCACCAGATCTCTAGCCTCACGGCCCTCCTGAATCCACAGGTAGATCGAGTCGCCGATGTACTCATCATAGCCCACGCCAAGTTCCTCTGCCACCTGGTGGCCTACCTCTTCCGCGTCCTCAAGAGCGAGGGTAGCCAGCTCCAGTACACCGAAGCCCCGCGATGCCACATGCTCATGGCACTTATTCAGCATTGCACGCTTCTGTACAAGAGCACTATCCCTCAAGGACGGAAGCGCAATGGGACTCCCTATCCCACCGGTGGGGGAACCCGGTCCCGCGCCCTGCTCGCCCGGCGAGGCCGTAGGCAGGACGGCCGGACTCCCTGGCTCCTCACCCCCAGGGCTAGCCGGAATCACCGTGATAGCCAGTGACGGAGGACTCGCCGTCCGCGAAGCAGAAGGGGTGCGAGGAGAGGCAGCCATTCTCGCTTGGCTAGATAGCCAAGTTCCCCTTCTCTCCCCTCTACTTGAAAAAAACCCCCCTGATGGGGGACTTTATCCAGAATGGCCACGGTCACAACTCACGTAGCCATTCCAAGTCACAGCTATCCTGTCTTCGCATGTCAGAGGCAACTCTCCTGCGAGCAACGATAGCGATCGAAACTTTGTTTCTAGCGAAGCTACCTTCAATAGCTTCGGAAGTAGATAGGTAAGCTAGCACACATAGTCGTAACTCGTTCCTCGTCACGAGGTACGATCATCAGGACCTGCTTCTGACGGCTCACAATCCGAGAGATGATCTCCCTCGGGACGGGGAGGAGGTCTAGGCAGCTGAAGCTCTTCATACGACAAGAACTCTTTGGGAACTGGGGTCTCAGGAGCTTTAGCTTCTCTACCAAAAGCCTTCTCAAACCTTGCAATGCACTCAGTATTGTGATTGCTTTTGTCATTGTCGCAAGCATAGCACCCAGACGTGGGACCTATCTCACGAAATCTAGCATACGTGATGTAAATCCTACGAAGCTTCTTCCTTTCGCTTTGCTCTGTGAAAACATGCGGCGTGAAAGGAATCGGAAGAGGGTCTTCAGCAGGCACCTCGCCTTCATCGGCAAACGTTAACAATGCATGCTCTGCTGCGTTGCGAAGAGGAAACACAGGATCACCAGACCGAACGTAAAGCTCAGCTTCTGGAACACTGATTGGCTCAGTCCAAGCACCAATCTTGGAACGAAGCTTCTCAAGATCAAGCACAAGAGTTACAGAACGATAGATACCACCTGGTTCCAATCGCCATCCCGCGAATAATCCTGGTGCAGCATTCGGGCCGAACTTACTTTCATGCTTATGTCGGTAAAACACAAGCTGGCCGAGAATCAGCTTTCTGATGCATACTTCATCCCTGCCCGAATCCTCAATGTTGAAATCCCACCTACACAGCGACTCATCTTGCGGTGAAGTCAATGTCAGATTCAAGGCGGTGGCACCATAACGACAAGCAACGGGCCACAACTCAGGACGGATCGAAAACCCGAGGAACGATGATCTCACGCCCTCTTGGAAGGTCCTAATCTCCCGCTCAAGTTGAGCGTTGTGGGGAAAGCGATTAGACAAGGATGGTGAAGAGATCCATCCCATTTCTTCTGCCGCGGCTTCGAACTCATCAGCCGCATCAGGCACTAAAGTCACAGGCTTTGAGCAAGTTCTACGTCCAACAAACTTTCTCAATGCAGTCACAACGGAGCTGGTTGAACGATCATTCCCAGGGTATGCTGCAAACAAACCAGTGTACTTATCCCTCAAGCACAACACGACGTAAGACTTGTCCGGAGCATCGGAGTCGTCCGGCGATCTAAACACGTGAATGTGATCAGCGGCAATGACTTCTCCAAACTCTGAAGCTTCAAACGGATCTGGTTCTTCCTCGGTATCACGAGGCTTTCTGCGCACACGCCTCGAAAGCATGCGAGCTTGATTACAGATATCACAGAAAGGATTCTTCGGGAAGTGGAACAACCTGTGCTCAAGTGACATTGCTTGATCTCTAAGCTTCCGAATCCTCTCTGGAACCTTATCCTCTGCTCCATCATCCTGTTCAACTTCACCCACACCTTCAGCAGATGCATCAAAGCCAGGCCCTTCGGGTGGCGCATCAGCAGCCGAACCCTCGGGAGCCTCAGCAGCATAGGCCGGCAGTGGCTCTTCACAAGAGTCGATTGGGAAGCCCAGAGCACGAAGTTCTTCACAGTGCGATTCTTTGACTTCTGAAGGATGCTTTGCAGAGAACAAAACCACCACAACGCGATCGCCTTTCCACGGCATAGTGGCATGAATGAAGCTCTTAGCTCTGAACCGGATGACACCGTTCTTGAAACTAAGAACCTTTCCAAGCTTGGCAGGATCACCAGGACATGGAACTGCCCCCCCTGATTCTTCAATCCATACGCCTCCTCCTGAAAAACCACCCAAGGAGATGACGGCATTGTCAAGATTGGCGTTGTGGAAATCTTTGTGGGGACCTGTTGTAACGTTGCTGAACATGCAAAGGGTCGTGTATCCAAAGCCAGGAAGCTTCGAGCAAGCAAACTTGTTGAGAGCTTTGGTAACCAAGGGAAACTGATGGGCTGAAGTCCTAAGTTCAAGAGCTCCACCCAAACGATAAAGTCCAGTAGAAAACGATTCCCCATGATCACCTCTAGCAGCAGGTTCCTTGTCAACCAGACCGAACAAATTGCGAACCGCACGACAGCCGATGTTGCCGCCAGAGTTCAAAACTTGCCGGGCTCGGATTTCAGCAGGATGGTTCTCTGAGCATCGGATGGCGCTTGGGATAGCAGCCGGACTCTCGCTCTCAAGCCCCCCTGAAAGGTCACTTACAGGGTTTGGTGCTCCATGAGTAAACCTCACCTGACTGGTAAAAATCGGAACATGCTCTTCTAGGCGAGTTGCGTAATGTCGATACTTCTCAGGGCATTGAACAACGAGTTGCGAAACATCGCTGACGAAGAAAGGTAAGCTGCCGGGCAGCCAGATGAAGGCTTTCCCAGAATCAACATCAATCCCTGTGCTTCTGACCAAAGGGCAACTGTCTAACATGTAATGATTCGCGAAATCCATGTTGTCAGACTCGAAACCGAGGGTCTGCACACCAGGTTGAGGACCACCGCCGGTATGAAAGGTCACGGGAGACTTAGACGCACCTAAGAACCGGTCAAAGGCGTCACGCGGAATCCCTTGGTCAAACAAAGCTTTGGCCGAACCTACGTGACGACCAGCTGCAGGGTCAGCAGCCCATTCGACGGCATAAGACGGGCCGGCGGAGATGACAGGAGTACACAAGCTAGAGGCAGCAACAAGCGCAACAACAGCTTTCGCTACTGCTCCAGGTTTGCTCTTGGCTCCATCTTTGGCTTTGGCTTTCGGCTTCGGCGCAGCAGCTTTGTGACTGAACTTACAATTATCTCCATGAATGCAACCCGACGGCATCTGGAAGAAAATGCAAGGAGTCTTGGCTTTTTCAGCATCAGTCATGGCCTTTGCCTTAGCCTTGGCCTTTGATTTTGCTTTTGCATTTGGTTGGGCGCTGGGGCACCAGGAGCAATTGGAGGAGGAGGAGGGTCTGCCTTGGATGGAGCACCTTTGGGAGGTGCAGCAGGAGGCGTAGCCTTCGTCTTTCCATTTCCTCCATCTACAGCGGGGACAGCTTTCGTTTTCGGAGCGGGTGTGGCCGACTGCAGAGACTTCAACACAGATTGCGCGTTGGAATCTTCACGGTCCTGAACGATCAGTTCCTGAATCTTATCCCACAAGTAAGACCACTCACGCCTATACGAAGTCGCCCCAGACTCTCTGATGTCCTCAATCACGCGCTCAAGCTTGCGAATGTGTTTCACCCGATGGAAGAGCCATTCTCCGGTGAGGCGATCATCAGGTCGTTGCCCGACCGGAATAGCACTGAGAACAAGGCGAATACGATTCACAAAGTCCCTCAAGTCCTTTATGGAACTTCCGCCAAGCTTGATCTGAAACAACGTTGATGAGGTCAGAGCAGAACCTCTTACCCGGTCGAGGTCGTAATGCCTTGCGATGATCGACAACATCACTCGACCTTTGGGCGACTGGCCAAGTTGACTACACCTTTCAATGTAAGCAGTGATGTCTTGTTCAAGTTCAGATGACTGCTTCAGCACACGCCCTGACGACAGCTCACCGGCTATCCATGCGTCAAGACGAGGAAGGAGCTCCGAATCTTGCAAGTCAGCTCTCTCAGCATCAAAACCCCTAGAAACCCAAGCCAGCACAAGACCTTGACCTGAAGTGTCAAGCTTGGACAACTGAACTTTGAAACCGTTCTTCCAAGTTCGGAAACTTGCCGCATCTGAAGGAACAGGTTCAAGCTTAAGATGCAAGAGAGCCCTTTGATCAACAATGTCCTTTTCCCGAAGCTCTTTGACAGCTTCTTGGTCTTCAACTTCATCATCTTCATTGGTCTCAGCAGTACCCGTAGCATTTTGACCGACCTGTTGGACTAACTGTTGAACCACCTCAATCAGTTGATCCACGCGAGGGTCTGACACAGGTGACGTAGGTTGAGGGGCGACAGGACACGAAGATATGGGCGGAGGAACAAAGGTACCCGAGTACAGCAGGCGCTCAGTGGGAGGGTCGGAAGCTTCGAGGTGAGTCCATGATGCTTCACTAGCACCAGACCCAGAAACGACGGGCGGAGCATGAGCCTTTGGAGGCTTAGGAGGAGCCTCTGAATCTCTCTCTCCTTGATCTGACACTCTACTCGGACTTGATTAAGTTGAAAGTTCAACGTATTCAACTCTGCCTTTGCCTCCGCAAGCTGGCGTTCAACAAATTGACCGTACTCAAACAATTCCCCACATCTAATCTCCGAAAGCCTGAGCTGTTCCCGAAGCTGATCAACGGCTGACCCGGCTTCGTTCAGCACGTCCCTGACTTGGCCTTGTACCTCATTCATGGAAGCTTGGTGAAGAAGCTCCGCCTGAGCGGCGACACGATTGGCAGCTTCCCCAGCAGCAAATTGCTGAGCGTCAAGAACTTGCTGGGGAGATGCTCCTACGTTCAGCACTTGGTTGTGCACAAAAGTAGAAGCAGACGCATTATCAACGGGGATGTTACTAGCAGGGTATGGGGAAGATGCTTTCCGAGGAGTTCGAGCTAAAGCCCTCCGACTCATAGGAGGCGAACGTTGACGTTCTGCCAAAGCTGAACTACTGTCGGTCCCCCCTGAAGCACAGGAAGAATCCCTCATACCTGGGACGGCAGCAGCTGATGCACTCGAAATGTCCAGCAGTGAACTGGGATCAGTTGGTGTTGATTGGGATTGTGACATGATTCAGACGGGAGGCGAAAGGAAAGGCCTTTTGCGCAAGGTGCAAGGCACAATGCACACGTTCACAGTGCGGGTAGTGGCGCTTGAGCAGCCAAACTTACCCTGACCAAGAGACTAGAAACCGAGTCCGTGGCGCGAAGCTGCCTTTCAGACCACCCTGAACTGAATATAACGGAATTAACTCAGGAGCTGAGAACCGAGTCCCGAATATAAACCAGAATCGCACTGCCGCGGAAGTCGCCAGAGGAGGCGCTCAGCGCCGAACAACTGGACGAACAGCCCCAGACCTTTAGGCGTCCGGAAACCACTTCCGCACCTGACCTCTGATAGCTCCAGTACACTCCGGAAAGCTGTCAAAGGAAGGCACGGGAGCACGCGGAAAAATAGCGCGCTGTCCACGACTCTCCTTGGATGTCTTCGGAATGGCAATATGCAGAGGAATTCGGAATCACGTGCTGAGAACCCGCCAGCTCGTCACAAACGTCAGCGGAGTCGTCGAAGTGAATGATGGGGAGCTCAATCTCCTTTGCCAGCTTCTCCAGCACTGCACGCTTCCCCAACGGACCAGTGGCCTTCCTCGTAATGAAAATGGGGCAAATAGGCGATTCCCCGATCTGCGTGAACAGAGTATCACAGGAGTTCACTGTCGTCTTAACCACGTGCCTTTTGGTGTCCTCGTGATGACAGTAACTGCAGACGAAGAATAAACCCCCGTAGCGCGGAATCAACGAATGAAGATTGCGCAAGGCTGCCACACACTCCGAAGGGAACTCGGGCCTTGGATCCGTCCAGCTCGTCGACTTGTTGTGATATCGATCCAACACTCCGTGAAAATCCAAGCTCAAACCAAAAGAGAATCTCTCGAATGCTGGTTCCGTAAGCTTCACCTTAACACCCTCAAAGTCTAGCACCTCTGTCTGCAGGGGACGGAAGTCAATAACACGAGGAACTTCTGTCACCTGAGGTGGCGGAGGATGCGAAGGTTCCTTCGGCACACGAGGCGGCACCTGAGCTGGTGGAGGATGCGAAGGTTCCTTAGGCACACGAGGCGGAGCCTTCGGTGGAGTCTTTGGAACACTTGACGAAGATGGAGTAGACGGCGGCGGAGTTCGCAATGGCTCCTTAGCTCCACGATGCGGGGCCTTCGGTGGAGTCCTTGGAGCCGGAATGCCTGATGACAATGAAGCCGATGGAGTCAACAAAGGCTTTGGAGTCGGCAAAAGCTTCGGAGTTGAAGAGCTTGATGACGAAGGAGTGGGCGGAGGTGATGGAGCCGTTGTCTTCGCCTTCAGAATAGGAGTCGAAGGATGAAGCCGATGAAACGGACTAAATGGCGTAGAGGGCGGCGGAGTCTCCGGGGCCTGCTCGTCAATAACGATCACTTCCGATTGCTCTTCCACAGCCTGAAAAGGAGCCGTCTCCGGACGGCGCACCACGGCTCGAGTAGAGCCGTCAGGGCGACGGAAAGGGACTTCGGACGGATCGGAAAAAACGCCCAAGTCCTGATCGTGCAGAAAGATATATAGCTGATATGCTTTCCGCTTCCTCTGGGCTGCAGCGCCTCCCCGAGTGTGTCTCACGTCGAGAGACCTTGGAATACGCTCTTCCTCACGAAGCGGGTTGTTGTCCATGGGTCCTCAATCCTAGACCCTGTGAAACAATCCACACGAAAGAACTGATACGGCTGATAACCAGTTAATCCGACCCCAAACACAGAAGCAACTATGTTAGGGTAGGAACGAGAAGAGAGGGCAGGGGAACCGAAGGAAACCCAACCCCGAAAGCAGAAGCAGCGCTCAACGAAACTTCTTTTCATCTTGAGCCAAACGTCGAAGGTCGTTGGCATCGTTCTACATAATCAGATAACTTTACATGGAGGATCATCGAGATTCTTCAACTTTCATGCCGTAAAGCCGGGGATTTTTTTCTCACCATCCTTTGAAGCTCAAGGATACAGCCTTTGCACAGACGCCTTTGACTTGTGAGCCTAGGCGCCGTTGCCTTGTAAGACCGTTATTAAACCTCGGTCTCCAGTTCCCGAGTTTCGCTGAACAACTCTAGCTTCCGCAAGGACAAAAGCTGGGCAGCGAGTCTTCGATGTTTGGTCTAAGTTCTCCTTCAAAGAAACAAGTCCCAAGCCTTGGTCCCCGAAAATTTTGGATTGCTCTCGTCCTGAGAAACACATCGCAAGCCTTGGTCGCTAAGATTTTGGTCTGAGTCTAAGTTCTCCTCCAACGCAACAAATCAGCAAGCCCTGGTCATTCAGGTTTTTGGCCTAAGTTCTCCTCCAATAAGTCTATGCGCAGGTCCTGGCCCCTAAGATGTGTGGCTTAAGACTTAAGTTATCCTCTGAAGAATTGGTGGCTTAAGCCTTTCTCCACACAAGCACATCGCAAGCCCGCGCCCCTAAGATGCTTGGTCTACGATTGCTTCCAAAAAGACAAATCGCAAGCCCTGGCCCCGAACGTTTTTGATCAAATTCTTGTCCTAAACGACACATCGCAAGCGTTGGCCCACAAGTTTTCTCCACAGAAACAAATCGCAAGTCGTGGTCCTCAAGATATTTGGTCTAAACTCACCTCCAAAAAAACAAGTCTCAAGCCCTGGTCCCTATGATGTTTGTCTTACATACATTCCCTGCAACGGGACAAATCGCAAGCCCTGGCCGGGACAAATCGCAAGCCCTGGCCTTTGAGATGTTTGGTCTAAGTTCTCCTCCAAAAAAAAAAAATCGCAAGCCCTTGTCCCTAAGAATGCTGGTCTGAGCTCTCCTCCAAAGTGACAATTTGCAAGCCCGGGTCCTTAAGGTGGTTGGTTTGAATTCTCCTCCGAAACCTAAATCGAATCTTTGGCGATGGTCCTCTAGAAAACTGTAAATGGCAGGCAATCCCCCCCTCATCTCTTGTGGTGATGATCCTCTTGAGATTCCCGATGGCAAGCATGCTATTGAAACATCCATTCGCACCAGTGTCCCTCTCTCTTTTCGTAGTGCTGCTCTTTTGAAATCCTGACTCGAACCATCTCTTCTTTTGGGGTTACCAATCGCAAGCAATGTTTTTCTTATCTCTTCCGGAACCGATGCTCATGAAACCGTCAATCACAAGCAGCGTCCCCTTCACCTTGTCCGGTGTCTAACCTCCTACGAAGTCGCAACCCCAAAGCTCCACTCATCACACACTGCAGGCAGTTTTTGCCAAACGGCAGGCGGTGCGCTTCCGGATGTCGCCTCGATCCTTCCCGTTGGTTTTCGGAGAGGCTTGGCACAGCCGGGTCATCAACTTTAATGGCGCCGGCAAAAGCGCTGCGCTCGGTTTCTCCAAGCTGGATCTGAGTGCCTCTGTCCCACTTTATTTCGGGGGGGTCCGGCACCAACCACAACCAGCTTGGCTGAGGAAGCCTTCGTTGCCCAGTGACGATTGAACTTGCGGAAGTCCTAGAGTTCCTAAAGTCCATGTGAACCAGAGGAAGCAGCTCTAGGAATACAAGGAGTCAAGGAGCCCTGTCGTAACACCGGCGTGGATCCTCTTCAACATGTCCGAGGTGAGGTCAAAGCTGTGGATGAGTTTCCAAACGTAGTTAAGACGGCTCATAAGAGGACCACGAAGAATTTCGAAATAATCAAGACCACCACAGATCACTCGCATGCTGCCGTGTCGCTTTTCCGAGTCGCAATAGAGACAGGGTAGCACCAACATGCTTCTGTAGTTTATCGCTTTTGGGACGAGTTGCCCCTGCACAACCATCGATCTCCACCGCCTTGATTTCCGCAGATGTTGCACTTACCGACTTCTTCGGGTTGAAGGGAAGTCCCCAACGAGTATATTCTCCAACATGGGTTACAAGTCTGGCGAGGTACTCCCTTCATAACGGAGGCCTCGGGATTCTCTTTTTCCAGCAGGTCAAAGCTGTCAAGATCTGAAACCTGGCCTATCCTTGCGCACTGCTCACACAGCGAGTTTCCGGTGCAGATGTTGTGCGGTTCCCACTGATCTGAGACACCCCACTGGCAACTTTAAGCACAGAGAACAAGGTTCATCAACATGCGGCGGCACCAGTTGCGGGAACCGGCGCGCTGAAACTCAACATCGGGTACCACCGCTGAGGAAGCTCGAGGAGGTAGAACATGCACCGACGATCTTCACTTGAGACAAACACTACAACTGTGAGGCTGGCTTGATTCGAATCAAACTCATGATACGTCGGTTGATCTCGTGGCCGCTCTCCGCTCCCCACTCCAAAGAGTCCGTTATGAATAAGCTTCTGTTGGGCCGTTGGGATGTGCCGTTGGGATGTATCGGGCAACACACAACAAAGGTTGTAACGAACCAAACCCAAAGCGTTATCGGTCCATCCTCATCCCGAACCATAACCTTCGACGACTTAATCGTTTCCCTGGCTTCAACGGCCCGATGTGCCCAAAAACACAGCAGGCTCCAAATTTCCCCAGCTGATCCACTTTGCTACCTTCGCATCCTGCCCCGAATAGCTGATACTTCGCACTTGAAAGAACTGCTTCCGATCAATGACCTCTATACGATTACTGTGCGGCGCGAACAGTTGAATCCGACCACTGAGATACTCGAAAATAGCTTGTTGGTGAAGAATACCATCCCAAGATATCAGAATGGCATCTTGCTGGTCCAAAACTGAGCTAGGTGCATAGACAGGGGCACAGGGAAAACATCCACTTTTCGGGATAAACACTCACAGGCCGAGCAAGTGATCAGGGCCGATCCCCCAACCCCTACCCTCCACGCATCGGCTCCTTTGCCTCCCCCGCCTCCATCCTTTTGCCCTCCTTTCGGGGTCTATCCTTTGCATCCTGTTCAGGTCCTTCTGTTCGGAATCGTTCTTGGAAACTCTCGTCATCTCTTGTGCCTCGGCTACGCTGCTGATCCTTTCTTGGTCTGAGGGAACGAGATCGATGTTCTGTGCCACCTGCCATTACTCTCCGTTCAACACGACGAGTTCGATGGCCTGCCGCTTCCGCTGCTGCCGCTCACACCTCTGCTGCTGCTGCTGCTGCTTTCGCTGCTCTCCTCCAAGTCATCCCACCAACCCGAAACCTTTGTGAGACCGGTACGAGCCCTTGATCAATGTCTTTACAAGCGGCTGTATGTATGTTTTGGAGTGTAAGGGAATGGTGCATACGTGGTTCTTTGGCATGCATCTCTTCCCGAAATCAGCTCAAGCCTGCATGATCAAGAACAAGTGACATTCCGCTGAGATGGTCCAGGCGAAGCCCCGTCTCCCGCCTGATCTCATTTTCTTCTTTCCTCGCCACAAAGCCTTCTTCAAGCCGTCCTGTGGGTCCAAAGGGGTGGCGTGGTAGGTCCTGTTTCCTGTCTTTCACCAACGACGGGCAATGGGGCTCCTCTCCCTCTTTGGGGGCCTGCTCTCCCCCCTGCTAAACGCACGAGTTCCTTTTGCAACTCTCCTTTCATCGCTATTTTTTTGAAGAGCACGCAAACCGAACATCTTAGGGATCACGGCTTGCGAGTAGCATCATCACTAGACAAGGTGAGGGTGACACCCACCCACCATCCAGCCACCAAGCCGCCCACCAAGGCTCCGGCAAACCTTTTAAATCGTTTCATTCCCAAGACTGGTTCCCGTATCCTCGCTTTCCAATTGTCGAAATGATCGAAATGATTCCTAGGGGAGGCCAAAACCCCTTCCCTTCCATTTCAAGGATTGAACAAATTCTCAAAGAATTGAAACTGGCCGCGCAAGCAAGCCAAAACTAACGTATGTCGTTGGCTCCGTTTTCGTCCTGAGCAGTCCCACTTGAAACAGACAAGTGCAAACAATGCAGAAAAACACCACCTTGTTTGCTGTAGTTGAAATAGAAACAATGTTCTTTGATATAACAAGCATGCAAACGAGCTAGAAAAAATCCTACTTGAGATAATGCGCGTGCAAACACTGCAGCAAAAAAACCTACGTTGGCCGGCAAACTCAGCAGTCCTGCTTGAGCCTTGCGAAAACAGTGTCGTCCTAAGTAGTCCTGCTTCGTCCTACTTGAGACTAAGCGGGCAAACACTGCAAGAGAAAACACTGTGTTAGCGGTAGTTGTCGTCCTCAGCAGTCCTAGTTGAAATAAGACCCCATCTCAAACATGGCAACAGCAGCTGGCAGGCAGGTAGTCACGATTCGCATGATGGTGTTCATTTTTGTGGGGCAAGTTGCAGACACAGCTCGCTCCGGAACAGAACCCACCACCCAAACCACAGGAAAAGAAGGTGGCGGGTGTCAATGCAATGCACTGCGACTGAACAGAGCGAAGGTTACACCGCGGCGACACAAAGGCACCATCGGCAACAATCGCGATTCGGATGCCAATATTACTACGTACTGACAGATCGCTGCAAGCATACCTCTGTAGGCTTGATGGCTGCTTAGCAACCAGTTCTATTTAATTACAACATGCACAGCATGCGACGAGTTAGCCAAACTTGCAGCTTCTGTTTAGTGGCATGCTGGAGCAAGCACAACGCTATGCTAATTCTGTAGGGTATTCCATAGCGTATTCAAAAGGGTATTACGTCAGGTATGTATGTACCATCAAATACATCCCTAAGATGAAACTTGTGTACGCCTGGACATGGAGGCATGGTCACTGACCTATCGGGATCTTTGCTTGTTGCTGTTGTTCACACCGGCCAATGTAGCTACGGCAACAGAGTCCTTGAAACATGTACTTTGAAGACCTGTCTTTAAGCATGCTATGTAGTCAAGGCGTTCAGTGCTTAATCTGATTAACATCGTACGGGCTGTACAAGGCGCTTGCGGGCAACATCGTAGTACAATCGGGTCATTCCCTAAGTAAAATTTCCTGTAGCATTGCTGGCCGTGTCAGGGCTGATGCCGGGTGAAGGGACCAGGAATGCATGATCTGATATGTATGTGATTACATGTGTATATCTGGCGGAGCATCAATCAAGGCTTCCGTCCTGGAACAAGCCGATGTCACCAACACCAACATCCACTGCCTCTGGGAACGTGGCAATGGGACCCTTGATCCGCGCGCCTGCCATGGAAACGGTTGCAGGAAGCACACTGTCTCGTGGTCTTCTCACGGTCCCTCCGACACGGAAGGGCAAGAGGGCCCTGCCTGAGCAGGGCAGCGGGGAGTTCGGGGCGGTGGAGGTCGGGGCTTCTTGTAGAAGAGCAGGGCCAAGGCAGCTCCCAGGCTAGGCTTCTCCCCTTCTCTCTCGTTCGTGGGCCTTTGCCCTCGTGTAAGCGCGCCTGTGTTGCGAAACCGCCAGGAGCGCCGCCCCTCCACGGGATTGGCACCGCCGCCTCAGCACGCCACTCGCGAGGCAAAGCAGAGCAATGGAAAAACTCGAGCGCCCGGCCTGGCTCGTGAGGAGCGATGCTCACGTGCCTCAGCGCTCTAGCACAAACTCGACCGGAAGGGACAAGGGCGCGCGCGCGCGCCCCCCCGGTCGCGCTGCGGTGCAGGACAAGTGGCCGCGCGCTCGAGAGGGTGATGTTGGCCAGGCTGAGCAACGGCATCTCGAGCCTCGAAGTTCACGAAAAGGTGCGTTTTGCCGGGGCTTTCGGATCTCTCCGAGCTCAGGGCACTGAATTATCCAGACCAATCCCTCGTACTTTCCTGCAGGCAGCTCAATAGCGACTCGGGAAAATGTCATATCTCGCTTTGCCTCTCTGCATCTGCATCCACCTGAGCCGAGTTCGAAAGCAAGGCCCCAAGGCTGTCAACACTTTCACTTCTCTGCGAAGGCGGCAGCAAAAGCCAGTTCAGCGCTTTGACCACGTCTCACGGCAGAAGGTCACTGCGTCGGCTCGTTGCACTGCCAGAGAAGCTTCAGGGACGCCAGGGACTCCCGGTCCCCCCCGACCCCGCAGCCGCCGCAGCCGCCGCAGCCGCCGCAGCGTGCAGAAGCAAGCCGGAAGGGCAGCCGCCTCGCGAGAGGAGCAAAGCCGAGCAATCCTCTCCTCTCCCAAACTCTAAACCCAAACTTTCCCCCAAAAAAAGCTTTCCCCCCCGGGTTCAACGACCCCGACCCCCTCTCTTCGTGTTCTCCCTCTTCGTCCCGGCCGGAAGCGCCTTCCAAAGGCTTTTCTCCTCAGCCACGGCGAGGCGGGGCGAGGGCGAGGGGGAGGGAGGAGGGGAGCGCTCAAGCGGCGGCCCAAGAAGCGCTCGCTGCGCGGAGTTCTAAGTCTTCGGTTAAGAGAGATTAAAGGCCGAGCGGCCGAGGAGCACTCGGCGGCCGAGCCGCTTCGCCTTCGGGCTCCAAGGGGCAGCGCTCTTCGAAGCTGATGCACCTCAACAGAAGCCCGCGGCGCTCTTCGTCCCCGCTCCGTGGCTCTCCGTCCGTTCGGGGCAGCGGCCGGTGAGGGCAGGCGCGTGCTGGCCCATCCCAGAACCTGCGCCGTCCGCCACTCTCCCTCACTCTCCGCCGCTCTCTCTGTGCTTCTCGGTGCACTCTCTTCTACTGCTATACTCTCTCTCTCTCTCTCTCTCTCTCTCTCTCTCTCTCTTCTCCCATATCCCAAATCCCAACAAGCAGCACACAGCCACCACGGTCTCGGGCTCAGCGCCGGGCTCCAGCACCAGGGCCCGGCGCCGGCCCCGCGTCACCGGGGCCACCATGTGGTACTTGTGGGCCTGCTCAAAGCGCACTGCGCCCCACTGCGCCCCACTGCGCCGCGCCGAAAGAGAAGCATGGACACGCTAGCACTCTATATGTAGTGGTGCTTTTTTAGCATCTAGGATCTCCGGGACACAGCGGCAGCCGCAGCGAGCCTTCAAAAGCCTAGGCAGCTTAGCCTATAGGGGGCTTAGCGAAAAAAAAACTAACAGGTGCACTGCTGCACTGCTGCACTGCGGCTCCACTGGGCTCTTCGGCCTGGAAGACGAGCACCTCGAGGAAGCCGAAGCTCTGCTCCTGCGGCCAAACGTGGCGCTCTGCTCTCTTCTCTGCACTTCTCACGCTTCGCATCGCTTCGCATCGCTTCGCATCGCTTCGCATCGCTTTACTCGCTCTCCCTCTGAGACTCGCGGATGCTGGCCTTGAGGCTCCCGTCGGTTTCCAAGGTGCGCAGCTCACCGCCCTCGAAGTCTTCTTTGGGCTCCTCCCAAAAGCACCCCGGAAAAGAAGAGGAAGAGGAAGAGGAAGACAGGAAGACAGGAAGACAGGCTGCCGCCGAGGCGCCGCGCAAAGGACATCCAGAGTCACAAGGCTATCCATGTCGTAGTGCCGAGGATCCGGGATGCCCGGTCCAGGCGCCTCCTCACATCAACTTCTTGAACGCTTATAAAGGCAAACACCCCGCGGCACCCCACCGCAACAAGCGCAACACGCCACCGCAACACGCCACTGCACGCCACTTACACCACTTGCTGCTCCTTGCCTGGTCATGCCACTCCACGACTCTCGCCTCAGCTGCAGGTGCAGCGGCGCCGCGTTGGTTATGTCCAGTACGTGACATGGCCTTCATCCGCTCCGCCTGGCCGACAGTCAGCCAGTGCTCGCGGAGCCCCACAGACCTGCCCACGCCCACTGCGCCCAATAGACTTCGATCAGCGCCGCAGCTGCGCTCTCTCTGGCGCAGAGGGCGCACCTCGCCATCTCAGCCAAGCTCTCCTGCAATGGGCCACTGCAGGAAGGAGCCACCGGAGCGTGGAGGGCGGGCGTTTCTGTTTCCGTTTCACCGCGAGGCCCGGGGCACCAGCAGCTCCGGAGCTTCTCGCGCGAAGAAGCCACGGGTCTGAAGAAACGTGACCTCACGCGTCTAGGGGCGAGGCCCTCTCGGCCCCTCTGAGGGGCCCCTCAGCCGCGGCGCCTGCCAAGCCTCGGACTGCGCCGAGCGCACTGCGCGGCCGCAGCCCTCCCCAGCGGCCCTTGCCGCGAGGCGCTCCAGGAATCCCAGCGTCTCCGCAGAGAGGAAGCCCGCCGACACCACCTCTCTCAGTCTGTCGGACTAGGCTCGGAGGCTTTTGACATAAGAGCAGGGGCTCTTGGTTCCTGGCCTGACTTCTCTGCGCATCGAGCACATCAGGTGCGCCGCCTCGGACCCCTGCATGCGGCAGCTGCACTGATTATCTGATGAGCTGCGTGCATGGACGTGCAGTGCATGCCCAAACCGGGAGCCCGAATGCCTCCCCTCGCCAGCAGCAAGTCGAACCAGCGCTTCGGCGAGAGCACATCCAGGAAGGAGGCGGGAGGCCTCCCTTCGCCTGGCCACACGCCGGCCTCCGGCGGATCGGTCTCCTTCTGCTTCCGCTTCTTTTGGCTCCCGGGATCGACTCCGAAACCGGCTCCTCGTCCTCGTGTGAGGAGGAAGATGGAGGTCTCATCAGTCGTCTGGTCGCGCTCCTCGCACTCGTCGCAGCTCTCAAGGTCCTGCCGGGGGGACAGTGCCCAAAGCGGCCGCTCCCGCCATCTCAGCGCTCAGCGTTGAGCCGCGCACGTACACTCGCCCCCCCGCTCGCTTCTCTCTCCGCTCTTGGCTCCCGCTCGCAGTTGCCTGCAGCTCAAGGACTCTGAAGCCGGCAAAGGCGTCGCGCAAGGCCTCTCCCACGCCGCAGGGCGCCTTAGGCACAAAAACCGCCGAAAAACGCGGAGAGACGGCCACAGACGGCCCTTATTCCGGACCTCGAGCAGGATCGCTGGCACCTCCCAGGCTTCGCAGCGCCGCCGCAGTGGCTCCCAGTCTGGTTTGGCCACACCCCGCCCCAAGGCCACCACCGCTGCATAGCGGAAGGAGCCGCTAGCGTCAGTTTCTCCCAAACTTCGTCCCGGCGATCCTTGGCCTTCCAGGCCCAGAACGACGTGGGTTCCACGGCCGCTGTTGCCCGCCAGCCGCAGGCCGAAGTGTCGCTCGGCCAACTCCAAGGCGACAACCTCCGGCTCCAAAACTTCCACCCGCACCTAAGCGCTCAGGGCTCAGCCAAAAGAAGTTCATCATGTCAATCTAGGCCCTAGGCTGCTAAGGCCCCAAGGCCCCACAAGGTCATGGCACTTCTGGGGCATGCTGTGCGAGGAAGGTGCAAAGGAGCCCATCTCCTACACCATAGCACAGCAAGGGCAGCGGCGTTGGGTCGCGCCCATCCCTGCTCATGCTCGTCGCACTGTACGCCGCCGCCAGCACCGCCAGGCCTGCCGCAGTGACCTCCTCCCAGCGGTGGAGCGCGCTGCCTAGCAGGGCTGCGTCAGGGCTGCGGGCTCCCGGCGAGCCTGCGAAAAGTGAATCCCCTCCTGCCTGGAGGGCCGAATGAGGCATGCCAACCGCCCTCTGTTGGTCGGAAGCCATGCCAAGGCCCTCGATGAACCACACGCTGCCGGCCGAGCTCAGGCTCCGTCTCAGCCGACAATGCGGGTGCGGACCTTTGACAGTCAGACAGCGTAACTCAAACGAGAAAGGCGCGATCCGATCCCTAACATTCCTAAGATTTCCCTAACATTTCCTTATGGCAAACCATGACTTAGCCTCGCACACGACGATGTCCAGCACCGCTCGGAGCTGGGAGTGGTCGCAATCGGAGTCGGATGCCAAGAGGAGCCCGCCGGTGCCACAACAGGGCCGATAATCCACCACTTCCACACGTGGAGAACACCACTCCTCACACAGCCATGGCCTCAGCGTCGCTGCGAGGACCCAGCGCCAGTCCTCGGAGGCGGACTCCACACTCGCCGCCGTCGCCGCCCGCGTCCGGAACCGGAGCGCCTGCTTCTGAAGCAAGAAAGCCAAGAGCCGCAGGTCTCTGAGCGCTTCAGAAGCCTCAGACTCTGCCTCAGACTCCGCCTCAGCCGCCTCAGCCTCGCTCTCCAAAGACCTCCGCCTGAGCCTCGCTTTCGCTTGGCGCGCCAGGAAGAGCAGCGCCAGAGCCCCGCCCCGCTCCAGGAGCTCCGTTGCTGCCTGGGCGCCCGCCTCCTGGGCGCGCGCCTCGCCCTCGTCGATCAGGCGCCGAAGCCATGCCCGCACCTCCAAAGCACACCTCGCCCAGGCGAGCTGCCCCTGCCCGCAAGGGACCCCTTCCAGTTGCGGGGCTCGCATGCTGCCATCACGCCGCGGGATCCAGATCACATGCGCAGGCGAAGGCAAAGGAGCAGCTCGAAAGGAGCTCGAGCCCGTAGCTGCCGTAGGTCCGTAGGTGCAAGCCTTTTCTCATTGTGACTCACAACACTCACAGCTCTTGTGGCATGGGCGCGAAGGCCCAAGACGTAGGCCGCCTGGCGGTTCAGGACCTGAGACACAGTCGCTCGGAGTTCCTCCCTCCAAAAAGGGCAGCCGGGAGCCGGCCGTGTGCGAAGCACCAGTGTCCACGAGGCCCACGATCGGCTCCAAGCAGCCCGGCACCGTCATCAGCAAACCCTCAGACAGAGACAAATGAGACAACAATGAATAGCAACAGCACAGAGGCAAAGAGGTTACAAACACTGCACTCAAGCCCTGCTACAAACATCTTGGAGGGACTCGCCACCTTCAGACGCAGTCTTGTCCCTCTCACCGTTTTGACTTGTCTGTTGGTGCTGCTAGTTCTTGGCCTTGGCGTGATTCTTCGCTTCTACCGGTCCAACTCCAGGAACCCCTGAAACCCTTGGATTCTCGCTCGGCCCTCTTGACCTTCGACACACCCATGGCTCCCGAAGTTCAGTGAGATGGAG
Source organism: Symbiodinium sp. CCMP2592 (assembly GCA_905221615.1). NCBI lineage: Eukaryota > Dinophyceae > Suessiales > Symbiodiniaceae > Symbiodinium > Symbiodinium sp. CCMP2592. Next base: position 233,337 of record CAJNDT010006245.1, read on the forward strand.
TATGTGCTGCTAGGTTGGGGCTGTGAAAATCTACCTGCAGTTTGCACACAGCGCATCGTCGTGATGCCAAACACAACTGTGGTATGCACTGTGATGGGTGCGCGCTGGTCGAGTGCCGTGTCATTCGGTCGCTTTCGAAGAGGCGACACGGAGGTATACCTATACTCTTTACAGGCCACCAATTATTTGTTCAGGCAATACGCCAAGATAGGAGCCTCTGCGTTCTGCTTGGCGAGGTGCTTGCGGGCTTGTTGGGACCGCTGCGTTGTCGAGCTGCTGCGCTACACCGCGTATACAGCATGACATATGCCCCCACCTGCAGGCGCCCGGGCATCCCCAGCGCCTCGAGCTGCCTCCCAGTCCCGCATGGAGAAACAACACGACGCGGCCCCCCGCCCACGGCACTCCCGGGGGCCTCCAGTCACCGTCGCTCGGTCTCACTGGCAGTGATGCTCGGGGCCAAGCACGTAGACGCTCCGTCCGAGCGTCCTCCCGAGCTCACGCCCTCGCTGTGGCTGTGCGGCTGACATGTCACGCCATTGCCAGGTTCTGGCCATTGGTCCAGCTCCAAGTCGTACTGGTCCATAAAGCCTCCCGCAACACCACAACGCAACGCATGGGATTTTTTCGACTCATGGGTCGGAAGCCGCTTTGTGCTGCGGAGCCTTGCCCGAGCATGCCCTGCAAGGCCACGCCCACTTCACCGGCGATGCTCCTGTGCGGGAAGCCCAAGGCCCAAAGCCCAAGCCCGGAAGAGGAGTCTTCTGAAAGGAAAACCTACTCCGACACAAATACACACACACACACAGACAGAGACAGTTGCAGACAAGTCATCCTTACCTGGATTGACGCTCTTCGATCACTCCCTCTACTGCTACTACTACTACTACTACTACTACTACTACTACTCTTCCTGCTGCTACTACTGCCACTGCCACAACCACTACCAGTACCACTGCCATTACCACTGCCGCTACCACTGCCACTAGCAGTGCCACTAAGCGACGACGACTACTACTGCTACCACCTCTACTGCCACTACCAATACCTCACTACTACTACTACTACTACTACTACTACTACTACTACTACTACTACTACTACTACTACTACTACTACTACTACTACTCCTCCTGCTGCTACTACCACTACCACTACCACTACCACTACCACTACCACTACCACTACCACTACCACTGCCACTGCCACTGCCACTACCACTACCACTACCACTACCACTACCACTACCACTAGCACTACCACTACCACTACCACTACCACTACCACTACCACTACCACTACCACTACCACTACCACTACCACTACCACTACCACTACCACTACCACTACCACCACCACTACCACCACCACTACTACTACTACTCCTACTACTAGAGAGTGCCACGGAATACGGGCCCGTGTTTTGCAAGTAAAACTGTTGTCATTTTTGTATTTCTAAAGACTGGCACGAAGTCTCAAGATCTGAATCCTGCTGGAAGTCACGGGACTGCCAAAGGAATCCAAACCCTGGCACTGTAGAACAGAGTAGGTGACAAAATCAGTTGGATAAAGCAGTGCACTTCGCGTCCAACGTGTTTGTGCAGAAATCCAAAACTCAATGTACGTGAAAGGTGGGAACCCAAGACCAAGAAGGTGAAAGAGGCCGACACCACAAGAATCGCGCTAGGTTCACGACTACACAAATGACAAGTGCTGGATCCTGCCGTAACTTTATAATGCGATGATGGGTAGCACATCCCAAACTCTACAAGACATGAACGGGTTAGCAAACGCAGGTACTAGCAAAACCTCGGCCGCAGAAAAAGTAGGTGGTTTGGAAGATTGCTCCCACAAGCCATCCCTAACAGGAGTGAGAGGTTCGGACAGCACATATTCTAAAGGTGGTGACTAGTGACTAGTTACTAGTTCCCAAGAAACTTAGGGGGACTTGTTGAAAATCTCAGAGAGATGATCTGAGTCAAATACCAAACATGGAGACGGGGACCAGCCATTGAGAAACCTAAATTTTAGCCGGGTTGGCTCAAATGCAGACCCAACACCGTATGGGTCGCACTCCCCGGATACAAACATGAAAGCTTCTTCCCAAATATCCCAAATTCCGATGAAAACCGCTGCGTGGCAGACCCAGAACCTGAGTCCTTAAACAAGGCCGGCAGCAGCAGAAACTCTAAAAGAGCCAACTGGCTTTTTAACTTTTTTTTATTTTTTTTTTTGGCCGACCCCCCCCCCCCCCCCCCCGCGGAGCCTAGGACCCAGGCCCTCGGCATAGAGGGATGCACCTCCAAATAGAGCTGCACCTTCAACTCCACTTATTGACAACGTGCATCCGTCCATCACGTTTTTTGAACTTCATACTTGGATATAATACATGGACATTGACATTCAAGGCAAATATACGAAATCTTTGTTAACAGCCAACACACCGCTAGGGCATCGTCAGCATGTGTACTTTCTGGCAATGTGCAAAAACATGGGCCCGTATTATGTTGTTTTCTGTACTACTACTGCTACTACTACTACTACTACTACTGCTACTAGTAGGCCGTCCCCCCCTGGTGCGACGCCGGTCTTGGATGAACATCATGTCTCATGACAGCTGTCGCGGACCCCAAAGACGAAAAACATTCTGAGAAGGCCTTCAGTCTGAACAAGGCAAGCAGGCTGATGATGATGCTAAGGATGACGCTCATGCTGATGCGCGTGATGAGAATGATGATTCCTTTGAGCCTGTGTTCTACAGGGAGGGTTGATGGTGAGACAACCCGAACACAGGCTCAAAGAAATCCGGCCTAACCTAAAGATGAAGATGATCATGATGATAATGATGATGTTCATGATGATGCTATTCGAGATGGTGCTGACGAAAGTGATGATGAACATGATAATGCTGGATGCTGCTGATGTGCGGTTCTTGCGCCTCTACTCGTTATTGAACTAGTGAACCACAGAGTAAGCTGTTAAAGAGCAGTGGAAAGTACCACCCCCGCTCGGTGCGATGCAAAGAAGCAACATTTCGAAAGGTTTTGGACATGGATGCTCTCCAAACTCAAATGCGCTAGACCATGGACGTCATTAGATTTTGGACATGGATGCTCTCCAAACTCAAATGCGCTAGACCATGGACGTCATTAGGTTTTGGACATGGATGCTCTCCAAACTCAAATGCGCTAGACCATGGACGTCATTAGGTTTTGGACATGGATGCTCTCCAAACTCAAATGCGCCAGACCATGGACGTCATTAGGTTTTGGACATGGATGCTCTCCAAACCCAAATGCGCTAGACCATTTTGGACATGGATGCTCTCCAAACTCAAATGCGCTAGACCATGGACGTCATTAGGTTTTGGACATGGATGCTCTCCAAACCCAAATGCGCTAGACCATTTTGGACATGGATGCTCTCCAAACCCAAATGCGCTAGACCATTTTGGACATGGATGCTCTCCAAACTCAAATGCGCTAGACCATGGACGTCATTAGGTTTTGGACATGGATGCTATCCAAACAAACGATTTGAATGAAAATCATGATCAAAATGAGGCCCAAAAAACCTTGATTCTGATCGCTAGGTTTTGGGCACGAAAATCGAGACACCCAAAAACAGTAAAAAATCATGAAATTCGCAAAGACAAGTGCTGTAAATACCAGCATTTTCGTGTGCGACATTGATGAACAATGTTAGAAAAAATGATAAATATACACACGAAACCAAGAACTGTTGTCACTTTCGATAACTGCGGAAAAAAAGTGCTGTAAATACCAGCATTTTCGACCACAGCAAGTCCCAAAAATAAGCGGTTTGGGCGTCGCACCGGGGGGGAAACCCTACTACTACTACTACTACTACTACTACTACTACTACTACTACTACTACTACTACTACTACTACTACTACTACTTCTACTACTACTTCTAGTACTACTGCTAACCACCACCACTACTAGTAATTTAACAATAGTAAATAGTAGTAATAATAATCCGCCGAAGCCACAGGCCCAGGCATCTTGGGGAAACACCTGTTATTTGCATTCATTTGCCACCCCCTTGCCCGGCTTCCCTTCATTTTACCGGATTTTCTGGCCTTTCCCCTCCCCGATCCCCTCTCTTCCCGCCGTTTTTTCCTGATTTTTCACGCCCTCCCTTCGGGAAAGGTCGCGCGGAAGGCTGAGCGGGGTCGTGCCGCCCACGCTCTGAGAAGGCCAGCTTCTCCGGGACGGCAAATGCAAAAGCCGTGAGAAGACCTGCCCGCAAATTAATGCCGAACACAAGGCCGAAAATGACACTGCTCGAGTCCTGCCGCAGGCCATGGCTCAAGGCACTTCATGAAGTCAGGCCAGGCTAATTCATAGCCGCGGCAACAATGCCCTCGGGACCGCGCACGCACACCGCGCGGTGCCCTGCCGCAGGTGCAATCCTACACCGTCGCAGCCGGCACAGGCTGGCCGCTTCCGGTGCTGTCTTGCACAGCCGGCAAGGCGGCTTAAAATGCTCCAGGCAGTCGTCGGCAGCGAAAAGCCGGTCGAACTCCCGCGTGAAATCCACCACGGTCGCCGCTCCTGGCGACAGCGAGACTCCTGATAGCGAAACCCGCGAAGTGGACCAGGCATCGAGGTCCGTTCGCACCCATCATGAGTTGTGCCTCCGGCACTGCTCACCTGGAAGGTAGTCGCGATTGGACAGAAAGAAAATATCCGTCGCAACTTTGAAATTGTTGGATAAGAGCCAATATTCCCAATTAGACACGTTGTGACACTGGTCTACGTCAGCAACGATGCCCTGAAATGACACTGCAGGATCAGGCGTCACCGAAGAAAATGGCCGCGAGCGAGTGTCACAAAGATGACCGCGAGCTGGACGGTCTTCACCAATTGTCCCTTGCCCAGCGACGTGTGCGTTCAGGTTCGTCACGATCCTTGGTCTTGCCTTTTCCTTTACCTTTGTCATGGTAGGTGTTGGTGTTCCATGATCCACGACGATTGTCTCGACCTTCCGCTTTGGGAGCAGCTGGACGTGTGGCACGTTCACGTTGTTCCGGAGTGAGGCTTGCGTCCATGATTGATGTCTGTCCTGCAGCCATGTACTCGGAGGACGTGAGGCTTTGTAGTGCCTGGCGTTCTGTGTGGATCTGCGGGCTCCGCTCCTCATCAACCTTGCGCTTTGCGATCTTGTCAACGAATCTCGCTAGGACCTGTCACTCGCGTAGCGGCGTAGATACGTCCCTGACAACCAACACTTCTCTCTTGCACCGTCATCAAGTCCGAGTGATGCATCAGCAGCTTTGCGCATGTCGAGGAAGTCAAGTGTGACCAAATCCCCCCGCACCTTGATCTCTCTCTGGAATGCTCCGCGTTTCGTCCGGAAGCAGTACGGATTGCGATAACCATGAGTACACAAATGCACAAGAGTCTTAGCCTCAGCCTTCAGAGTGCCAACATTTGCTTTCTTGGCCGGGGCCCCTTCGCCTTCAACTTCAATCTCTTTCTCATCATCTTCAAGAGGAGTGTCACGGACGCCTCCACCATCTTCATCTGGAGGCCTCCCTGCTTCGGCTTCGGGTACCTCTTCTTTCGTGTGGATCAGCATCAGGTGGGCGTCCGTGCGCAACACCAACTCCTTCATCTTCTTCTTCCCCTGGCACAGTCTTTGCAGCTGCAGCCACTGCAGGTTGAAAGATGTATTTGTTCTTCATCCTTGAAGATGCCCCTGCTTCGGCATCCTCGTGAACTTGTGCTTGCTGCTCCCAGCTCGCAAGTAAGGAATGTCACCGTTCACGGCGAGAGATCTCCTCTTTCCTTCCGGATTGATCATGAATGGATCTCGTCCTGGCGGCCACACAAAACCATCGTTATGGTTCATACATCGCTTTCCTATTGAAAGAACTGATGGTGCGTAATCCAAGACATAGGCATTGATCGGTTCCGTAAACGACTCAGTCTTGAAATTTCACACAATTTGACACAAGGTCAGTCTCAGTGACGCCGTCTGCCGTCTGAAACGATACAGGTTCTGGTGTAACCAGTGCTTCCAACTCAAGCTTCTCAATCTTCTTCTGAGAGATGAGATCATGGGCTGTGTATCCATGAGGAATTTGAATCTTCCTTCGCAGAAGAACTGGCTGTACCATGCACGTGAATGTCCCACGATCAGTGACTTTCTTGGTGTCGACCGCGCTCAATTCCCTTTCCCATCTGGCCCTAACCGTCATAGAACGCAACCTCCGCAACTCTGGAAGTCCCGGGCCCCTTGCAAAGGACACTCGCCGGCTTGGCTTTAGACTTCGGTGTTTTCTTGGCCGATGCCGCCGGATAAGCCTGTAACTTTGCTTTTGCTTCAGGTCAAGCTGTAGCATCCGCTGCTGCCGCTGGGGATGCTGCTGCTTCATGCTTGAGTGGACAATTCTCCCTCGAACACGATCCTGTGTTCTTGAATGAGTAGCATATTCGGTTGGAGGTAGTACCGGATGGACTTGGGGTCCTTGATCGGTTAGGAGTCGATGACCTCTCCGGAGTCTTCTTGAACGAACACTTATCTCCATTTCTGCACCCCGCATCTGTGAAGTGGAATTTGCAGCGAATGTGCTTCTTGCTTTTGTCACCGTTGGAGTCCGTCGACACGCTCCTTGCTGCTTTGTTGGGTTTGGGCTTTGTCTTCGCATGAGCATTCGCCGCCTAAAAATCTTTCCCTTCCAGCATCTGTCGCAAACCGACTTGTGGCTGTACCAGGTTAGATTGCTCGCGTCTCCGCATGATTGTGCGATCAATGATCTTGAGGAGGTTGGAGTATGATCGATTCGATCCTCATAATTCGAACACAGTTCCCGTTTCATGACTTGAGAATCATTGGTCTTGTTGTACAAGCAATCCCGCAGTGCCGTCTCGGACGGGACGTCCGCTCGTCGCATCCGGGAAAGGATCTCCAACCACGTCTGCTTGAACTGGTGAAGCTTCTTGTCACCTTGATACTGAAGCTTGATGAGATGGTCCAGAGAAACGATCATGTCCAATCTGTCACCTGTTCTGAAGCTCTCAAACATCATCGCAATGATCTGACGACCCTGGATGATCTTGCCTTCATACGAGCGGACGTACTCATTTGCGTTGTGTTTCACTTCCAAGTAGAGATCTGCTGCTTTGTCGCTTCCGGCACGTAGCATGGCTGTCATCGCAACGCCAAGCTTGACATCTATGCTCTTGAATTCCTGGGCTTCTATGTCCGGATGAGGACGAAATCCGAAACATCCAATTTTCTAAGTGTGTCACCACTGAGAAAGAAGGAACAACGACCTTATCAGTGCTTATCAGCTTCTCGTCTAGAGATCTTGACGTCTGTGATTTCAGGGTCGTCGCCTGCATCAGGATCACCTCTGTCTGGTGGATCAGGTCCAGGATCACGTCACCTCCATGTCTTCGTGGTTGCCCGCCATCACCGCCATCGTCGCCAGGTAGAGGAGGCAGCACCGTCGCTTGCGCAAAGAAATTCGCGTCGCTTGCGCAAAGATTTGCCAAGTCGCTTGCGCAAAGACGGGTGTCGAAACCATTATAAAAACCATAGGAAAGTGCACTTCGGTCTTTTTCGGAAATGGCTGCAACAAGCATGGAAAAGTGTCGAATCCATTGTAAAAACCATAGGAACGTCCACTTTGCAAGTTAGCGGATTTGCGCGGCAAAGTTCCGAATCCATTGTAAAACCACAGGAAAGTGCACTTGCCAAGGCGGCAAGTGCTGGCCGAAAAGTGCGTTTTGAGCTGTTTTAGGAAACTTCTCAGAACCATCGAAAATGCACTTTTGGAAGCTCCAAAAGCAGGTTTCCGGAGAAGCGTTTTCAGAGCATGCTTCGGGGACTGAAAACGGCACCATCGAAAACGCACTTTTGGAGGCTCGAAAGGCACGTTTTGGTTGGTCCCGGGGGGGATGGGGCCGGGGGGGCGGGTGGGTGGGTGGGTGGGGGGTGGGGGGCGGGGCTATTAACGTCCGAGTTTGACGCGTGCAGCAACAGAAGTCTCGTTGGCACCAGCACGTTGTTTTTGGTCTCAGGGGGAGCGAGTGGGGGGGTGCTAATAACGTCCGCGTTTGACGCGTGCGGGGATAAGAGCGTCCGTGTTTGACGCGCGCAGCAAGAGAAGTCTTGCTGGCACCAGCGCGTTCTTGTTGGTCTCAGGGGGGGGTGGGGGGTGGGGTGGGGGCTAGTAGCGTCCGCCATCCAAGGAAAATAGCTGCAAGGTACAGAAATAAGCTTGCAAAACACGCTTTGTTTCAACGATCCGCCAATAACCAACATCGATTTGAAGGCATGCGGCATGCAGCAAAACCGCCGCCCCTGTCGAGGTTTCGCGTCGATTGCTTGCCTTCAAGCGCTTGAAAACACGCGCAAAAGACCGATGCGGCGAAGCCGAATCCTCTGGCCCTGCCAGCACTTTCACAACTTCGAGACCAAAAAGCGCGATTTCGAGCATGCACGCCCAAAGCCGGAAACCACGGCCCTGCCGACGTTTCATGCACTTTTCAGGCTCCCGAACATCACCAAGTTACAAGTAACGAACTGCGAATTCATTGGCCCTGCCGATACAAAACGCACCTCCGCGCGTACAAGCGACCAGGCAACTCTTTGCACAAGCGACTGGGCAAATCTTTGCACAAGTGGCCGCTCAGCCGGTAGAGGAGGATCATCCCCTTTACCTTCAGTTTCATCATGCTCTTCCGTTCTCATCTCCCGTGGATTGCAAGTTTTCTGCCATCAGTTTCCACTCGTCGCGATCCACACGCTAACGCTGTTCCGCCTTCTGAGCTTTCGGCACCTCCAATCTCGTTTCGACCATTTGAGCGATGTACTCGTCTTCCAGTTGCTTTATTCGTGCTTCATGAATCGACTCATCCTTGCTCCTGGGCGCTGATTCAGGATTCCTCGTCATGCATCGTTGGCAAAGCTTGCCTCGCATGGTCCTCATGGTGTCGAAGTTGACTTTCAGCTTCCTGCATTCTTCTTACCGGCATGGTGCGAAACTCTTCCTCTTCTCTGTAGCCTTTGGTGTTCATATTGCGCAGCAACTCGTGCGCCATGCATGTCACTGACGGCCACAGTCTCTTCGTTCTTGATGAGTTGAAATTGTTCTCACATAGTTGATATGGCATGTTCAGAACCTGCCACATTGGCTCGAAGTTGCAAATTCTCTCTTGCTTGGTCACGAAACTCGTCTGGGAGTCTTTCGTACTCTCCATGCCATCGCCTTGCGCTTCTCCTCCAAACTGCACGAAGTTCGTAGGGGCTTCACTGCGGACCGAATGTAGTTGTTGTGCGAGTTCCTCGGCGAGAGCATATCCTTGATGCCGTTGAGCCGTGCTCTGTTCGCCCATCCTGAACATCGCCACTTCATAATCACGCTTCATCTCAAAATTGACATTGTTCATATGTTGCAAGGCCAGACAAGCTGTGTCACGCTGTCGTTCCAATTCACTAATCCGAATTTCCGATCCTTCATCTTCTTGTTCCATCTCCTTGACGTTGTCGATCAACGTCTGTACAATGCCCTCATACTTCTGTATCTCGCTCTGCTGAAACATCTGCTTTGCAAAACTTGCAGCTTCCAGATGGTCTCCATCGTCATCTCTTCCTCAGGCTCTACTGTACATCTTGCATTTCTGCAGGTTTTCGATGCCTATCATCGGAAGGAGGATGTTGACCAATGACCATCCGTTGCCATGTCATGGCTTTCTCACGGAATTCTGCCGAAGTCCGCGACCTTGAAGAGGAACTTCTTGAAGAACTCGGTTTGGAAATCTTCTCCGTGGCCTTAGACCCTTTGTCCTTTCCCCTTGACGGAGTTCGCATCACCTGTAAACCAGATGCATCGGAACGTCGATCACTTGCCTTTGCTGTCCTCGATCCTGCGGATGTTGGACGAGAAGGCGTAGATGCTCTTGACAAATTCTTCTCTTTGGGGGCCACTTTGGCCATGGCAGACGAGGAAGGCTTTCCTTTGTCCTTCAGATGTTGGTTCCCCAACGGCTGGAGCTGCCACTTCACCACTGAAGGTCCATGTCGTATCTGTGCTTGAACCAGAAGTCATTGTGGATGTTCTAAATCAACGATCACCTTCTGTTTGTAGGCAGAGCCTACGGCTGATAACCTGCGTGAGGGTTTGGTATTGATGATTGTCTTGCGCTTGCTCACCTCACCGAGCTAATAGATATTGTTGACGGTTGCCTTGACAGACGTCCGGTGATACCACACGCTCTCCACTCACCCCGTGCAGGCAAACTCGGACCGCTTCTTTTTTCGTCAAAGATTTGCGACGAGATGTCTGTGCACGGGAATGGCTCTGATCCTCTCGGTCGATCACAGGCTACTAGCTACTGCTAGCACGGCAGTAGGTGTATGCCCTTTAGCATAGCCCACACTTGAGCAGGCAAGATGAGACAAGGTTCGCAAGACGGTGCCTTGCTCTATGTACATGAGGTTTCATGACATTGTGCTAATAGCTACACCCACGAATGGGACTAGGCATCGAGGTCCGTTCGCATGCTAGGCCATGCTATGGTATGGTATGTGCGACTATACGATAGCATACGACGCTACTGCGTAGCACTGTTGCGGCTGCTGCCTTGACCACTGCTGTAGTGCTTTACTAGGAGCGCGGGCGTAGTGCCAGTATCGTTACCAACATGTCCCTTCAGGGTGTATATGGGGCTTGCGGTTTAGGGTTTGCTTACATTGCGCTGTGCAAAAAGAACATGGCCAAAAAATGGCCCTGCGGCCCGAGCACTGCTGCCTGCCGCGAAGTCTCCAAAGTCATGAGGTTCCGGCTGCCGCAGCAGAGACCAATCTGCGCAAAAAAATTACAAATTTTGCGGCTATCATCTCCTGCCATCATACTCTTCGCACCCTGGAAAGTACTGCGCATGCCACGTATTTTGCACTTGGCGTTGTGTTCCACGGCGGTAACATAGCCAAACAAAGGCCACGCGGCCTGAGCCCTGCTGGCTGCCTCGACGTTTCAAAAGTATTGCGTTGGCCACGAATTATAAGGTTTCGGCTGCCGCGGCAAACACAAATTTGCGGGAAAAATTTGCCTGGGGCAACCTAAGAGTACGCCCTGTACTACTACTACTACTACTACTACTACTACTACTACTACTACTACTACTACTGCTACTACTACTACTATTGCTACTACTGCTTCTGCTACTGCTACTACCGCTACTGCTGCTGCTACCGCTACTGCTGCTGCTGCTGCTACTACTACTACTGCTGCTGCTGCTACTACTACTACTACTACTGCTACTGCTACTGCTACTGCTACTGCTACTGCTACTGCTACTGCTACTGCTACTGCTACTGCTACTGCTACTGCTACTGCTAGCGCTGCTGCTGCTACTACAACTACTACTACTACTACGACGACTACTACTACGACGACGACCACTACTGCGCAAGTATTCGCTCTCTCGCTTCCCCGCACTCCGCTATCCGCTGCCGAGCCGCAGCTGAGGAAAGTTGTCAACCACCACTCCTGGTAAATCGAAGGGAAATCGCCGAATCGCCCTAAGACGGAGAGAGCAGAGAGCTCCTGCCATCGGGTCCAAAGGGCAGCTCTGGGCTTCCTAAGTGCAGCGCGAGCTGCTGGAGCTCTCTGAGGGCCACGGCACGGAGGCAGCCTCTGCCTGGCGTCCTTCTTCCACCAGAGCTGCCCCTTCGACTCGCACCTCTGCAGCAGGCTCGGCGTCTCTGCTCGGCGCGGATTGGAGTGGCAGCGCCTGCTGCATGTCCAGGCTCGAGCCCGTGGCGCCCACGCCCGAGGAGAAGGAGCCCTCACCTGCGGAGCCGCGGTGTCTGAGAGCCTTTGTCTTCTACCCGTGGGCAACCGCCTCCCATGGCCAGCTTCAAAGTCTTGCACACCTCAACAGGAAACTTCCTCCACGGGCTCGTGCGTTCTGCATTCGGCCGGCTGGGGTCCCGTGCTTCTGTGGTTAGCATCACGGCTGCAGTGAGACCTCACCAGCACCCCCACCCCAGCTATCCCCGTAATGCCGTACATGCCGTGTCGGCCTGAGTCGAGAAGAAGAGTCAAGTTGGTCCTCACGGCCGCACCGGAAGGGAATTCTACCCGTCACAGCCCGCAGTTGCCATTCTCACTGCAGAAGCACACAGACCATGATATCAATCCTAAGAACAAGACAAACACCCTGACCGGCGGCGAAGAATATGTCGAGGATGGTTAGACGGTTAGATGTTGTTGCAGCATGTTGCAGCTTTGGAACTTATTAATCGCTGATCCTAGAAGGACTGCCACGGCGGTTCGACAAAAAATGAAAGGCACCTTGAAAGCCTGAGCACACACAGACCCTGTCCTTGGAAAGCTGTCCGGCTCGACAGCTCTGAAGGCCTTCACAAGCTTTGCGGCTTTCGAAGTTTGAAGAAGGAGAGAGGAACTAGGCAGAACTGCAGATTCGGCCGAGACTGCTGCATCTGCCGGAGGAACGGAGAGCATCAACAAGAAGTAGGCCCCACCTCGGTCGGAGGGGGATAGGCCTCCCAATTGAGAGATGAGGCTCAGCACCAATGAAGCGCGTGGGGAGCTTCAGCAGCTGAAGGCGGCCTCTCCGAGAAAGCAGAAAAATGCGCAGAGTCTGAGCGCTCTGGTCTGTGCCGAGCATCGTTTAGGCCTTCGAGCGTCGGCGCTGGCAGTGCAGGAGCCTTGCCCAACTCCTCCCAAAGACCAAAGGGGGGGCCGCCCTTGCTCTGCTCGGCTGTGCTCGGCTGTGCTCGGCTGTGCTCGGCTGTTGCTGTGCTCGGCTGTGCTCGGTCTTGTCCTGACTGGCCGGCGCCAGCTTCAGCGCCACCTGGCAAGGCCGCGACCGGCCACCGGTCAAGAAAAAAACATGACCAAGCGAAGTGCACCTTGGAACTTCGGGAACTAGCGGAACTTGCGGAACGCAAAAAACTGCGGGCTGTGCCTGAAGGGGCACGGACGAGCAGGGACGGGCACGGTGGAGTCCCTTGCCTCTGTCGAGAGGAGCTCCAAAGGCTCTGCAAAGGACTCCTCTGTGGAGCACCAATACCTCACAACCGACAGTGATAGCGGCATGGCAACACGCTCTCGGCACGTCATCGAATCTCTCGCCTGCAAGGCCAGGGCTGTCAGAAGGAAAGCCAACTGCCCAGCGCGTGCTCTCGCTCGGCTCGACCGTTGACGTGTGCGAGCCCGGGGTCGACTATCTGCGAGCAGGATTCTGGACAGTCAGCGCGCATGAAATGAAATGCATCCACGGCACGATGCATCCCAGAAACGAGGGCCGCTCGTGGCCTGAGGCGCGGCGAAAACCCTGCGGCTGGATGGGACGAAGTCTCAGCCATTCTCAGCGCCTCGGCACCTGTCCACTACTGCCTCTGTGGCTCCCCACGCTCCTCGCACCTACACCAGCCCACACATGGACTTGGAGAGGACACGAGACGGCATGACTTGGAGGGCAGAAGACGCCATCTCTTTTGTCACAGAGTCGGAGAGAGTGCGTGACACACTTTTCGTGGCTCCTCCGCTCCTGCGACGACCTCATTTGGAGGCCGGAGCTGGAACTTGAAACTTCCGGGACCCGGGGATGCCCGCGGTGTCGACGCTGACACGCTGAGCTCTAAATCGATCACTGGGGACGCGAGGGGCCGCTGGGGCAGTCCCGTCGTCCCCTTGCCTGAGATCCGAGACCGAGCCGCGGCAGAGCGAGAGCACATGCGGAGCCGAGCCGATGGCACATCCAGCTTCTTCTAACAGCCTGGCACCCAGAGAGCCAGCAAGAGCCAGAAATGCATGGGCCGGGGGCCCGGCCTCAACCTTTGGTCCATACGCAAAACTCCGTTCCGAAGCAGCCGACCTCCACGAAAACGCGACAATCGATGTGGCGAGGGCCCTGCTTTCCCGATCCCTCCTTCCATCCACCACCAGGGCTCCAATCATTGGTCCCGATCTTTATCGCGACCTCGGCTGAAGCAGAGCTTCATGCAAGAGAATGCAGTGAGACTGGGACGAGCAGGGGAAGAATGTCACCACACCAAAAGCGCATCAGTATTCCAAATGCCAATGCTGACGAGGACAAAGAAAACGATCATTGATTCCTTGAAAATCTAAGCACGGCGCATTTCCGCCAATGGTGGCAGCGTAAAGCCCATGAGCTGGCAGGTAATGCAGTCTCAAAACACAAGCCATGTTGAACGTTTCCAGTTGGGAGGGGCCATTTTAAACAAAAAAGAGGCATTTCTACATCCGTTCAACCGCCGCTCGGCCGCGGTGCTTCGATATTTCTCTTTCGAACTCAATGTAGTGCACCAGCAGCAGCAAATTTCAATGCACTCAACTGCAGCTGCGATTCGGATGAGAAAAAGCATCATCAGCTGTGAGTTGCTAACGGGCGCTCAGCGTGGCAGGGTCCAACTCATGCCAGCCGTTGGGCACAACTAAGTTACATGTCATTGAATGCTGAAGCGTCAAGATTTGCAATTCGTGTCTAATGCATCGTAAACAAAGGATATTTCGCCAGATGCGATCGCCATTAGTCAATGTGCAAAGACTAGTCACTCTTCTGCTAAGCAGCTTTGCGGTCAAGGGGCGCCATCAAAAGCTGTAACTGTAGTTTCAAAACATGGCACTCTGAAAATGGGTGTGTTTCACACCCGTGACTTGTACAGCGTCAGTGTGCGGAAACTTGCCTCCTGGGATCGACGTCAATGATCGTCGTCTTCAGTCTTCTTCGCCGAATTTTTATGAAGCTGGTTGGCCCGCTTTTTCACCACATTCTCGAGCGGCTGCTCCACGTCTAGTGTGTTTGTCCTCAAGGCCTCCACCACCTGGGGGGGGCTCCATGACGTCAATCATTGGATCAGCAATCATGACACCTGTGTCAATCCACCTGACAATGTCAGTTAACTGATCATCCGCTGGTTTGTACTCGCCGTGAAATGGGTGACCAGCTTTCTCACCGGCCTTGCGCCAAAGCTCTTGGCGAAGCGACGCTATTTCGATGTTCAACCTTTTGTCCGAGCGCTTGTTGCATTTGGGGCTAGAAAACGCCTGCTTGAGACTTTTGCAGTCTGTCATCCAGATCTGCTTTACGAACTTGGCCGACCCAGCCTCCCACCTTTTCATATCAAGGCATTCGAAGACGTCGGTGATCGCTGCTTGTAGCACGTCACCGGCCTCCACACCTGTTTGAAGTGTGTAGGCCTCTGTCCGGCGTTCTTCAATGAATGTCATTTCATTAACGATCATCTCCTCGGACTCATTCGCGTGCGAAGCGTCCGTAACAACCAGATTGATCAAAGCTCCTGGTGTCTTCCAACAAGTCCTCTGTCGTAAGTGCTAATAGCATACTCGACCGCCTTGTTGGCATCCTTGATGTCTGCTACGGTCCAGCCGCTACAACCTGACTAAATCCTGGATACCCTGCAGCTCGTGCTCTCCGGCCCAAGGAAATGGACCCTCTCGCCTTCTTTGCCCCTCCGCATACGCGAGAAGGGCCCGTCCCACGGACAGACAAGTCAAAACAAGACCAGCGGGCCCACGGGCCCACGGGCTCACGGGCCAGCGGGCCCACGGGCCCACGGGCCCACGGGACCATGCACGGGCCCACGGGCCCACGGGCTCACGGGCCAGCGGGCCCACGGGCCCACGGGCCCACGGGCTCACGGGCCAGCGGGCCCATACACGGGCCCACGGGCCATGTATGTATGTATGTATGTATGTGTGTGTGTGTATGTACGTATGTATGTATGTGTGTGTGTGTGTATGTATGTATGTATGTATGTATGTATGTATGTATGTATGTATGTGTGTGTGTGTGTGTGTGTATGTATGTATGTGTGTGTGTGTGTATGTATGTATGTATGTATGTAGGTATGTATGTATGTATGTATGTATATATGTATGTATGTGTGTATGTATGTTTGTATGTGTGTGTATGTATGTATGTATGTGTATGTATGTGTATGTATGTATGTGTGTGTATGTATGTAGGTATGTATGTATTTATGTATGTATGTAAGTATGTATGTATGTATGTAAGTATGTATGTATGTATATATGTATATATGTATGTATGTATGTATATATGTATATATGTATACATGTATCTATGCATATATGTACATATGTATATATGTATATATGTATTTATGTACATATGTATATATGTACATATGTATATATGTATATATGTATATATGTATATATGTACCTATGTATATGTAAACGTGTATGCATGTATGCATGTATGCATGTGTGTATGTATGCGTGTATGTATATATGTATGTAGGGGGGTGGTAGGATTTCTGATTTTAAAATCAGGGGCGCCCCACCAGTCCAAGGCTCCATCCTCGGAGTTCAGGGGTGGTAAGAGTTCTGATTTTAAAGTCAGGGGCGCCCCATCAGTCCAAGGCTCCATCCTCGGAGTTCACGGGCGGCAAGAGAGTTCTGAGTTTAAAATCAGGAGCGCCCCATCAGTCCAAGGCTCCATCTTCGGACTATGTAAATGCATATATGCTACGTCTGTAAATATTTGTGTGCATGCATGCTTGCAATTGTATATGTGCATACTTTTATGTACATATGTATATGTGTAAGTAAATGTATGTGCATTTGTGTACATGCTTGTGTATATATGTATATATGTATATATGTATATATGTATATATGTATATATGTATATATGTATATATGTATATATGTATATATGTATATATGTATATATGTATATGTAAACGTGTATGCATGTATGCATGTATGCATGTGTGTATGTATGCGTGTATGTATATATGTATGTAGGGGGGTGGTAGGATTTCTGATTTTAAATCAGGGGCGCCCCATCAGTCCAAGGCTCCATCCTCGGAGTTCAGGGGTGGTAAGAGTTCTGATTTTAAGGTCAGGGGCGCCCCATCAGTCCAAGGCTCCATCCTCGGAGTTCACGGGCGGCAAGAGAGTTCTGAGTTTAAAATCAGGAGCGCCCCATCAGTCCAAGGCTCCATCTTCGGACTATGTAAATGCATATATGCTACGTCTGTAAATATTTGTGTGCATGCATGCTTGCAATTGTATATGTGCATACTTTTATGTACATATGTATATGTGTAAGTAAATGTATGTGCATTTGTGTACATGCTTGTGTATATATGTATATATGTATATATGTATATATGTATGTATGTATATATGTATATATGTATATATGTATATATGTATATATGTACCTATGTATATGTAAACGTGTATGCATGTATGCATGTATGCATGTGTGTATGTATGCGTGTATGTATATATGTATGTAGGGGGGTGGTAGGATTTCTGATTTTAAAATCAGGGGCGCCCCATCAGTCCAAGGCTCCATCCTCGGAGTTCAGGGGTGGTAAGAGTTCTGATTTTAAGGTCAGGGGCGCCCCATCAGTCCAAGGCTCCATCCTCGGAGTTCACGGGCGGCAAGAGAGTTCTGAGTTTAAAATCAGGAGCGCCCCATCAGTCCAAGGCTCCATCTTCGGACTATGTAAATGCATATATGCTACGTCTGTAAATATTTGTGTGCATGCATGCTTGCAATTGTATATGTGCATACTTTTATGTACATATGTATATGTGTAAGTATATGTATGTGCATTTGTGTACATGCTTGTGTGTATGTGTGTATGCCCTTGTAGACAAGGAGTACTAGGCAATACTTGGCATGATTAGTCAGGGCTTCATGGGTTTATGTATATGTATAGCAGGAGCATTAGGCCATACTTAACATGATTAATTACTCAGCATGAACGCAGGACACTGTAAATAAGGATTCAATGTCTCTCCGGCTTGCAACCATTCTTACCACCCCGACCCTAGCACCGCCCATGACCAGCGGGCCCACGGGCTCAACGGGCCCACGGGCCCACGGGCTCGCGGGCCCACGGGCCCGCCACGGGCCCACCAACGGGCCCACGGGCCCACGGCCCCACGGGCCCACGGGCCCACGGGCCCGTCCGCCGAAAAGACCATGCCCGCATACGCGTCATTGTGGCTCCGGTGCAAAGTTCAACGCTCCGGGCCCCTCGATCCGAGCCTGGGATTACGCCACCCGGGTTGGAATTGGACACTTGGCAGGACAGCCCACATCGCAGGAACAAAGCTTGTCCGTCGATGATCCCTCACCGAAGTATCAGAGAGGCGGGGCATTGGCGGGAGGGTGGTCGAACAAACGCGCACAGATGCACAGCACCGGCAGCGCCGTCTGCAACTGTGGTTTCCAAACTCCTGGATCCAGTGCGGCTTGAGCCAGACTCTTTGTCTTTCTGAGCCTTGCACTGTACTCTCTCCTCACTGGAACTTAGGCCTGCCACCCTGCCTGCACAGTGGATGTGCAGCTGGGACGTGGAATGTACGTTCGCATCTCTGCGAACAGCACCTCCGCACATCCACATGTCTGGTGGGAGACTAGTTACAGCTACTGAGTTCGTTTGCAGCTTCCATCCGGGATGAGCCAGACCGGGCACTAGAATCACCAGAACCCCTCGCTTGACCGATCTGCTTAGATCTGACATGGTGCCTCACGCATTGAATGAACCTGACCTGTACTGAATGCGCAGAAATGTTTGACACTCAGCTGACACCACCACCGCCACAAATAGTCAGCTTGAGCTCTCGCCCCCTTCTTCGCAGTGCTGGGTAAGAAACAAAGGGTGAGTTATATTGCCATTGCGAATCCTTGCACTCCTCCAACTCACTGCCCCAGCTCTCATGGACAAGACGTAAAGACCTACAGGAGCTCCCAACACTTCACAGAAGCATCCGCCCTGTCCCGGGGCGGACAGAGTTCCAGCAGCTTCTCGCGGACATAGGGTGCCCGGACCTCACGCTGGCGCGGCACCGTGCAGGCGCAGAACAGGTGCAAGCAGCAGCACCGGAGAGTCTGCAACCGGAGAGCGTAATCCCAGTGGAAGACGCAGGGCGTGCCCGGGTGCGTCAAGATCAGGGCATAGGCCCGCAGCACCTGCGAGGCGGCGATCGAAAGCGCCTTGCTGCGGGCTGCCCTTTTCACGAGAAGGCCTGGTCGTTGTTGCCGAAACAGCCCCCGACCTCAGTCGGACGCTCAGGACCCCCCGTGGCCCCCCCGGGCAGCGACTTGCTCGAGGCTAAGTAGCAATGGCAAGCTGGTAGGTGTCGTGGTTGTCGATGAAGGTACCTCGACGGTCTCAAGCGAGAAACATTTGCGTGACGGAAGCGGCTAAAGGTCATGAAGTCATGACATGATCGGATCTTACTAGAGCTGCAAATAAAAAAAAAAATCTTCTCAAGGACCTTTCGCTCAGAGACTCGGGCAAGGCTCAGGACCTTTAGCTCGAATCTCGATGCTGACGGCCGACTGGTCCTATATAGCACCCTCTCTGAAGAGTGCCCCCATGCCAGGCAGCGGCCGAGAGGTCTCGGCCCTCTGCTCCCCTGCTCTGGGCCCCGCACAGGAGCGCGCGGGGTCCCGGCCCGCGATGCCGGCGAGGCGCCCGCCGCAGTTCAGCTCCTGCGCCGCCGCATGAGGGCCATGCGAGCCATGCGCGAGGAAGCTCTGAGCTTCCTTCACTCATAGCACTGCAGCCTCGAAGTTGTTGCTGTGAATGCAGCGCTTCAGGACGTAGTACAACCTCCGCAGCATTGGCGACCCCACGCGGACGGCTCTCGGCGGGCTGAGAGCCAAGGACGGGGCGGGAAGTCGTAGACAGCCATCTTGCCTTGACATTCTCGAACATAGTCGTGCAGCCTCAGCTTCACAAATTCAAGTCAAAGGACGAACGAGCTTGCGCATACCAGCATTGAACCGAGAAAAATCTGTTCAGCCAGTTTGCGCTTATAAGCAAAACCAAGAGAAACCGTTTTGTATGCTGAAGCTCTGAGACCTTGACCCATTCACGTCGCCGTTCCAGTTCTCGGCAACGGCAAAGGGCTCGCCCGCTGCCTTGACGTAGTCCTGCTCGGGCTATAAAGTGACAATGCTGAAACCGAGCCGAACATCATGCTCCCGCCGTCTGGAAGCGAGGCGCATAGCCCTTGACGAAGTCGAAGCGCAGCGCGCGGAAGCCGATCTGCACTCTACACTAGGGTGCAGTGCCGAAGCTGGGGCCGTTGCAGCCGCCCGCAGCCGCCCCTGCCGCCTCGTCCATCAAGTAGCGGATGTACTCGTTCACGTCGGAGCGGATGCGAGGATTGGAGTGGTCCACGCTGGGTGCGTACCTCCAAACAGCAGATCCGCTCGGAGCCGAAAACCCTAAACCCGCTTTCAAACAGAAGCGGAGCGGCGGAGCGGCGGAGCGGAGTGGCGCAGTGGCGGTGGGGGGGCGGGCGCACGCGGCCGGCTCGCCCGTGGTGTGGGCGCCGCTGCCCCCGGGCACAGCCGGCGAGTTGCAGCACACGGCCCAGCCCTCCCAGTCCGGCTCCTGCACAACGAAAAAGCCGAGCTGCTCTCGCATGCCATGCTGAGGCGATGAGGCGCCTCGAACTTCAGCCAGCGCCCCGCCGAGTCCTCGCCGCACGCAGGGCACTGCCGCTTGTGGCTTCCACCTGCCGCTTCCGCCTACCGCCCGATTGGCCTGCAATGAGGCACAGCGGTGGTTCACAACGACGTCCAGGACGGGCCAGATCTCCTCCCAGCCATGGGCCGCTTAGGCCCACTTGGGCCCACTTGGGCCTTGGGTCGAGAGAAACGACGCATGCCTGCTCGTGCATGCTGCCGATTAGGTGCTGCAGCTCCTTACATGCCAACGTGTTGACCCATTGCACACTTCTGCTGCGCACACCACGTCTGTGAGGTCTCCTCGGCAGTGCCGTAGTTGTTGTCCAAGACCTCGGGATGAAAAGTAACAAGCACCTCTCCCCCATCTTTCCTGGCACACACGACTCAGAGGGCATCACGTACCATTTCCTGCGACGAGATGAATGGTCAAGTATCATGAGGCCCCTCGCTTCACAACATGTTTAAATGTCTCCTGGGCAAGTAGCCGTGGTCATCCACGGAGTCGGAGGGCGGCGGGAGCCTGAAGAGAGATGCCGTTCGCCATCGTAGCATTCATAAATGCATCATGTTCATCAGGTGCATCATTAAGGCTCGTGTCATTTAACACAGTGTCTTGATCCTGACTTCAGTCGAGAATCACTCAAACATTTAACGAGCACAGGTGGTGGCATTCGCGAAGCGAACAAGAAACATTCGAAACAAAATGAATCAAATCTGTGAAGGATCATTGGCCTCATTCCGGACATGTTATCTCGACTCGGGATGACATTCGAGTCCTTGTGAGAAACAGTCGGAGGCCAGCTTGCGCTGTACATTGCAAGCTCGCAAACAGTCGGCTCATGCTTCATTCACCTTGAGTCCGAGATTTTCATTCTTCTAAAAGAAGAAAGCCATTCAACAGTTCAACATAAACTCAACCGTGCAAAACAGTTGCAGTCGCAGAGCACTCCTGAATTCGTCGCCGGGCTAAGTTCGATCACTTGTCAGTTGCCCTTGGCATTCTTCCGCAGGACAATCTCCGCGCCGTGCGGAAGAGTCATGCTCTAGTCCACCTCCGACGGCCTGGTTGAGCGGGACCATTGTGTGCCCCATCAGTCTCCACGCAACGAGCGTCTGTCCACGATTGGTTGCCAACATTCCCCACTCGGTGATCTCATTCAGGGTCAGCAACATTTTGGCGGCTGCGGCAGCACATTGGATCATTCATTGGCATTCGAATGATGGCGGCACTGCTTAGTCACAGTGGCTCCATTGTCCAGCGCCAGTCATTCGGGCCACATCCGTCCCATTTGAGGGTGTTGACGTGGTCAGTGAACTGGCGATTATAGTGATTCGCCCGTTTGCCAGATCCACCAGCAGTCCATCCGGATTGCCGCAGCCTTCGCTCTGCGGAACACGACATTCTCATTCGGTTCGAAGACTTCTTGGTTCGCCCATTGCACAGTCTTGCGCAGCGCACTCAGTGCGTTGAACGATCAACTGGTGGCACGGAAAACGGCCCAAGTCCAACTTTCCATTGGTGCACAGTCCATTCGCCAGGCTCAAACAGACATTCACCAGACAGTCGGTGGCATTCTCCTTTGCGGACTGAAGTGCGAGATCGTTTCCAGAATGGGAAGTGTGGCTCGATGGGTTCCTGCGGTTCCTACTGGCCGGGCTGCGGAGACATGCCTTGGAATTGCTGATGGAGGCATTAGAACTGCCGGGACACGCAGAGGGTCCTAAAGAGGATTTGTAGGTCCACACGTGGCATGCACCATGAGGAAGCCGTGGTCTCCTCTGCAAACATGGTCGGTTTGCTTTGGTTGCCAGCAGATGCAAACAAACCTTGGTCTGCCTGCATTCTGCCGGCCAGCACGGTTGGCGAAAAGCAGGCCGCGCATGCATTTCTGACTAAGCAAACCGTCTTCTGTCCAGCTCTACAGGAAACCGTGGTCTCCTCTCACAGACAGATAGCAAACCGTGGTCCACCATGCTGCTTTCTCAAGGAAACCGTAGTCTCTCGGGTTTGCCCAGGAAACTGTCATCTCCCGAGATGTATATATGTGCATGTGTATATATACACATATATATATATCCTTTGAAAGAGACCCTCCGGAGATCCTGCCTGGCCTCGTAAAAAAAGGCCAGCACCCATCCAGGGCTCCTTACAAAGGGAGCCAGACATGCACGCCTACAAGTCAAGCAACTGCATACTATGACTGCAACATGGCAACAAGGCTTCGCATGGGTTTTCCTGAAGCAGACTGGTGAACCCTAGGCTTCCTCCGCGGCATGGAGGCCTGCCCCTGGCTTCTGGCTGCCCTTTTGGCAGCGGGAGTCGCTTCAG
Source organism: Symbiodinium sp. CCMP2592 (assembly GCA_905221615.1). Lineage (NCBI taxonomy): Eukaryota > Dinophyceae > Suessiales > Symbiodiniaceae > Symbiodinium > Symbiodinium sp. CCMP2592. The sequence continues at coordinate 256,193 of CAJNDT010006245.1, forward strand.
CATCACGCAGCACCTCCTTGGGCTGGGCCTTGGCCCCGGTTTTTGCACAAGCGAGTACCTTCTCTCGTCGCTGATGAGTTGAGCCTGCCGAGGGTTCCCTTGGAAGCTTTGCCGAGCCCTGCGCTCGGAAAGACTCGCACTTGTTCTTAAGAACAGTGCCATGCATCCAAGTGGACTTCTTTCCCGGCAACCTTGAGGAAACTCTTCTCTGCTCAGGCCTCCCCGTCTCAAGCGAGTTTCGTTGCTTGCAATGTCTGCCAGAGCTCCCTTCACCACTTTCTCTGTCTGCCGCTTGGAATGCTGCTCCTTGGAAGCATCGTTTCGGCAATCCAAGAGCGATTGATAAACATCTGAGGCAGGCCTTGTTGGATTCTTCGGCAGCTTCACATCATGCTGCTTCGCCAGCAGCTTACACAAGCCCCTTGCTCCATGGACGAAAAAACACAAACGGACCATTGTCCTTTTCTTCTATATCATTCGTAAGTCCAGCTGGCACCATCCAGCTTCAGGACATAAGTTGTTCGATTACCAGCGGCATAGCTAGATAATGCCTTGAGCCGAGCTAGCATGGGAAGATCAGCATGTGCACGCAAGCCACGCTTGAATTCAGACTTGCTGGGCCTTAGAGCCAAAAAAATTGGAGACATCAACCTTAGCTCCTTTTTCCGGAAAACCAAGCAAGCGAGAACGGTCAAGTGACTCAGGAGGGCTTGCGCTTTCGCGAGGCCGTGGCTCCGGATCCTTGAGCCGGATGCAGCCGGGGGAACGCCCAACTGCTCGCCAGTGATTGTGGTTCCCTTGGCACACGAACCATTGCTGCACTCTTCGGGTTTGCAGTCTTCAGGGCCATTGCAACAGTCGGGGAAGGTCACAGTCTACACTACCAGTAGTCGATCACCACTCAGGAACACTCAGAGAAAACATTTCGGAGGAAACCCACTGACCTCAGTCGGCAACACAATCGACAAGTAAGGCAGCATTGCACTCTGTACACGCAGATCACTTGCAATCACTCAGCAAAGCACTCGGTCTTCGGCGAAAGCTGTTTCATTCGGGCGAAATCGGCCAAAACAATCGGCGAAATTCCATTCGGAATTCGGCAGAACGGTTAAACTTCCGGCACAGTCCCTTTGGGGCCGAATCGGCATTCCACACTAGATCGGAGAAGTCGTTTCGACAATCGGAGAAAACTCAACTCTCATTCGCGCTTATCTCTCTTCCCCCACTGCGCACGCTGAGTCTCTGGATGCCGTTGGACTGTGTAGGTGAGCCGCAGCGAATGTTCTTGAGTGATTGCGTGACATGTCACACTGCTGTCTTGTCTAGTCAGTGTAAAGTGAATGCAGCTGTCTTGTCAGAACTGCATGTGCAATATTTCTGTGTTGCCCGAACATCCCAAAACCAAAGGACGAAACTGGGATACCGGAGATGTAAGAGTGATCCGAATTTGTACTGTCATGAATCAGGTCGACTGTGTGCGCTTGCATATTTCGATGATGTGTTGGTCGTAGGTCGTAAGCCCGATGAAGCAAGAAAGATACGATTCTTGATTTGTGTGGAATGAAGGATGCCAAGCCTGTGTGGCAACTGTCACGATCACCAAGAATGTTCCAGACACGTCACTGAGTCCTGAAGAGTGCAGGACTGATGTGGGAAGTGGCTTTGACTGGCGCTGGTGAGATGTGACATTGCATATACGACGAAAGAGCTGGATCGGGATGCAACTGCCCCAACAATGCAGAGTGTCCACGCGCGCAGAAGTACCAGCGGATCCACTATAAAATTTCCTGGGATGCAATGTGGTTAGCACTGCCCGGACACAGGGGACACTGGCGCTGTCTTGCAGCAAGGCGGAACTGTGTGCGATTGGTCAAGGAGCAGTGTTTGTTCGGTCAATGCCGTTGGAATCAAAGTTGGCGAAAAGGGTCAATGTGATCGCTCACACTTACAGCACGGCCGGCAAATCAATGGCGACCAGCTTTGGTCCTGGGCCAGTCCTAGGACGAAAAACCAAACATGTGGAATTGAGGTTCCTGTATGTCCAGACCCTGCGTGCAAATGGGCCTACTGAGGATGGCTAAGACAGAGGCCATGCCATCTTGCCCAAATATGTTGCAACTGAAGTGTTGCAGCCGCGACTGAGGACCCAACTTGGTGTTCTGTCGAGTGTCATTGTTTCGGTAAAGTGTTCTTGCCACAGTCGTGGCGCCTGCCGAAGGCCATACATTGCCTTCTTCAATCGCCAGAGGATTTTCCCATCTGGATAAAACTTCCTCAGTCATCAACGCGCGCAAGAAGGCAGCGCTGACATCACCCAGTGTGATGCCCCAGCTTCGTGCCATTGTGCCACGCACAGCAGCAGTCGCATAGTGACAAGCGAAAGTGTCGACGCAAACAGGTTGTCCTCTTGACTCTTCTCAACATTCTGGAAACCTGCTCTGGGATTGAGTTTCCGCCTGGGGCTGAAAACAAAGGAATGATGAAAGAGATGAACTCAATGATGAAGTTTGAAATGTATGATGAAGTGAAAATTGAAGACTGCACCCAGAAGCATATTGATGAGGCCCTTGAAGGATGAGAAAATATTGAGGTGCAGAGTGGTTGTTCGTGGGCTTGAAGACACCACTTGCATTCTGAAGGATCATGTCAGCCTCAGTGTCCTTTTCAAGGTACACGCCGGTGAACCATTGCGATCCGGGTTTGGAAACACGCACTTTTCCACTCACAGGTACTTTCGCATCATTCAGTTCGTTAAACATGCACAGTGCTCCGCCATAATCGCGTTTCCATCTGCGATTGTAGGCAGTCTTGCCGTCAGCGAGTCCGAATCATAAAGCGTATAATAGAGCGGTTGATCAGCCATTGTCCCTGTTTAACTGCCCATGTCAACATTGGCGACTCCGAACCCAGCTTCAAACCAGTCGACTCAGAGTCGACTCTTCCAATTGAGCAAATAGTGTTCTCAGCTGCCCGCACACCGTTCGTTGGCGCGGTGCATTCCCAACACTTCCTTGACTCTGAGAGTGTTCAGTAGGTGCTGCGTGCATTGACATTCCACCGATCGTATTGCACAGGTTATGCGCCGTTGTCTTCAGCGGCGCTCCCTGTCATACTGAACAGACTCCGGAAGTCCTTCCAATCCCAAGAACAAACTTCTCCAATTCGGCAACTTCGTACTTTTCAACACTTCCTTTCGACGGCAGTTCAACAGCCTTTGAGAAGTCAATCTGGATCATTGGTTGGCGATCCTTCTTCACTGCATGACTTTGCTTTCCTTTCGACTTCACGCTGCGTTCACACCAATCCTTTTCAAGGGAGATGAGTCCGTTCGCGCAGTCGTCTCTCACTTTCTGAGGTTCTCTAGGAACCTCCTGCAATTTCGGCTTCAATGCACTTCAGTCCTCAGTCTCCTGCTGAGCATTCTTTTGAGCAGTAGGGCGATCAAGCGGCGCAGACAATGTATATCCAGCCCACTTGTGACCAGTGGGACTTCTGGGGTCCTCACACTTCTTTACAAATCCATCGGGCATTTCGATTTCTGCCCATGCATCCTGGTGGCCAGTATCCAACATTGCTGGGTCACTCAAATCAACGATCATTGTGTACCTATCACCCCACAAGCCGTCGCTCAACAATCCTTGAACAGGAGAATCAACATCGTCAGGATGGACATGGCAGTCGCACCATGCGTGGTGAAGCAGGAGGATAATCCAACGATCTGCAGTCCTCGGAGCTGCAGTCTCAGGATCCTCGAGATTGAACAGTTGCAACAACAACTCCTTCATTTTCTCATTGTGCATCGGCAGTGCACGCAGTGCGTTCTCAAGCTCATGTTCTTCAACATCGCGACTCACTCTCACCTGACGACCGAATTCTTCGGGATCAACATCATTCCTGGCTGTGCTTTTGGGCGCAGACTCATCATGCTCCTTTCCCGCAGTTTCAGCATTTGCTGAGGTGGCGGCTTGCCAATCTGCGGATCATATGGACGAGGCTCTTCTGCACGTGGTTCACTCTTCTGCACATGTCGCCGCTGGCGGCGTGCGTCAAGTCGAAACTCCACTCGCCAGTCCTTTTCATCATGCAGCCTGGTATTCGTCAGTGTCAGGAAATTTGCATCTCTGACAATGACAGTCGAACCCGGTATCTTTCGTGCATCACCCATTCGCCAGTCAGACGTGACACTTGTACCGGCATTTTGCTTGCCAGTTTAATCCGAGGGTCCAACATTTCTTTCCTCCACACGCTCAAACACTTCAGTTCAGTCTCATACAATTCCCAGGTGTCCGAACAGGAACCATCTGAAGGCTTCACTCCTTGAGCTGCTGCAAACAAGGCTCCAATCTGACAGGGTGGCCAATCGAACAGTCATGCACTCCGACACTCCACGCAACTGCAAGGCACCAAGCTCTTGCTCCATTCCCGACATTACCTCTGGTAGGCACATCGCTGCCAGTCCTGCCGCATTTGCCACGGCATATGGAATAACAGCGGTGTCAAGTACGCCAGTGTGCCTTGTCGCACAATCGGCACAGGATTGCCAGTCGGGTCACTCAGGGCAAGATAGTCTTTTGCAATCACACATAGAACTGAACACTCAACGAATGACCATTGCCACAGTCAAGCCGATCAATGTTCCGACCTTGCACTGGGGCCTTTCCAGACAAGCTCCGCAGTGAGGGTGCACTTTCATTCAAAGGCAACACCGGATAACCCGGCGCAAACCATTCAGGACAACAACTCGCGCAAGCTCTATTGTCGAACAGTATCCAGGTCTTGTCAACCAGTCCGGCCTGCATGTGAAACTCAACAAAGCCGTCGTTGAACCCATTCGGATCATTTTCGGGCATTTGCGTTGTGTCGGGCACACTCGGAGTTGGCATTGGTGGCACTCCGGAACTCAGTGCACCAATCAACAAGCATGCACGTCCAGATGACTGGTCTCAGGATGACTGGTTTTGGGACGCAGGTGACTGGATTGTTGACGAAGACGACTGGAGTTCTTGGCCTGAAGACTGGTCCTGGAACGCTCAGGACTGGTGGAGTCCAACTGCGGCGCAGCAACAGAGCTCGAATGGTGCCGCGAGCTCAGGTTCGAATGAACCACCACCGAACGTTTCAGCTGTGACTGTCGAAGCGTCGGATCAGAGTGCACCCAGAGTTGCAAAGACTGTTCGGAGCAAAGCCCGGACTGATGACTGATGACGAACTTGTTCGTTGGATCACCCCATTCATTTCCTTGATCATCTTCAATCACCGCTGACATCTTTCGATATCCTTTAAAGCATTCCTTGCTGAAGTGGCCATGGTCACCACAAAGAAAACATCCTTGTCCGTTTCCTTTTCCTTTGTATCCTTTGCTCTTTCCTTTTGTACATTCCTTTGCCTTTGTATCCTTTTCCTTTCCTTTGGTACATTCGTTTACCTGCTGTGTATCCTTCGCCTTTCCCTCGTCCTTTCTTCCTTTCAGTGCTCCTACATCCACGTCGGCTTGGCCTTGGTAGGCAGTCCTACCACTCGTCACAGTCAGGTGTCTGCTCTTGATGTAACTGCATAAATTCCTGTGCTTCATTGAACGTGTTGATGCTCCTGACATTCAACCTCAGGCGCTGCTGCAAAGGACCAACAGTCTTCTGCAACATCACCAAAAGGTCATCATCCAGTGGCCTGCCAGTCGTCTTCTCATGCTCATTTTTCAATATTGATGAATTCACTCAAGTCGCTCTCAAGGTGGTCATTCCTCAGGCGAAATGCAATGATCTTATTCAGCAGGTTCGTCGACCTAGCTCTCGCCGGCAGTGAAAACTGATTGTGCAGTCTGCGTTAAATCTCGAATCCATCCTCTCTGTCCTCATTGCGAACAATTGCTCGTGCGGCACCACCAGTGATCTGCGGCAACAAGTAAGCCAGTAGAGAAACTTCGGGCACGGAGCACTCTGCACGCAAAAAGCTGAAGAACCTAGAAGGCAGGCGTCCCTCCCTCTCACAAGTTGTATTGGCGGGACCTCCTATACAAGCTGAGGCCAGTTGTCTAACAAACAGTGAAAGCTGATCATTCTGGGTGCGGTTCTACTGAACAGAAAGCCTCGCACAGGTCGTCAGTGATCGTTCTGCCGGATCCTTCAACATCGTCCATTAGCAGTGTGGCAAGTGGCTTGCGCAATCCCATATATCGCTTCAGCTGCCACGACCAGTCTTCCCATTTCTCCAATTTGATCTCTCCCCCAATCCCCCTGGTTCTGAAATCCATTCTGTCGGGACTGATTCTGCCCGAAGCTCCTCTACCCTGCAACGTTCAACAGTGCAATCTACACTTACCCGAGCAACCAAGATCAATCACTTTCCCCACAGTCACACTCAGCCGATCTGTCCAGTCTTGAGCCAATGCCATTAGGCATCGTAGTTGAGAAATGCATCATGGTCATTAGGCTCCTGTCATTTAACAGAGGGAGGGAGGGACAGAGAGAGAGAGAGAGACAGACAGAGACAGAGAGACAGAGAGACGGAGAGACGGAGCGACGGAGCGAAGGAGCGACGGAGCGACGGAGAGACGGAGCGACGGAGAGACGGAGAGACGGAGAGACGGAGAGACGGAGAGACGGAGAGACCGGAAAGACCGGAAAGACCGGAAAGACCGGAAAGACCGGAAAGACCGGAAAGACGGAGCGACAGAGAGACAAGAGAGAAAGGAGAGAAAGTAGAGACAGGAGAGATAGGAGAGAAAGGAAAAAAGACTGATAAAAAAAGGAAAGCATAGAAAGGAGACATGGGTGGAAAGAAAGAGAGAGAGAGAGAGAGAGAGAGAGAGAGAGAGAGAGAGCGAGGACAACTTCTGTGAGCGCGAGCTGGACACACACTACCGAACCCCTCTTGGAGCCCGGGCCAGCACATGTTGATACCTGAAAACAGAAAGCAGTGGCCGGTCCAGAGAGCAGTCAGTGCTCCCTCTAAAGTAAAAGAAGCAAGGAAAACACAGCTGCTCCGTTCCGCCGTTTGGAGACGCTCCTTTTACTTTGAGCAGAGCTGGCTTGGCTCCGAGCCTGCACTGCGCAGCTCTGGCAGCAGGCCGAGCAGCACCTTGTACCACGACGGAGCCTTCCGAGGCAGTCTGCAAAGAGCCTTCTCTTCTTGGGTGCTCCGACGGCCCACACCTTGTGGCTTCCCCAATCGAAGGCCTGGAACATGATGATGCACCTGCCCGGGACGGAATGGCCCCCACTGCCGAAGCTTCCCTGCTGCACCTCTGCTCCCCCAGCTTCGGTGGGTCCAGGAAGGCCGTTGCACGAACCTCGGATATCGCACGCAAGTTCACGACGTGACTCTTCAACCGCTTGAAACCTGCCTGCGCCGGTTCACTTGCAGGGCCAATCACGTCCGGGAGAACGTTGTCCTGCAAGGCTCGTCACTCCAGAACAGAGCAAGCTGCCTCTTGGCTTTGAATTTGGCAAAGGCATTTGGCTTGACAGATCAAAATACTACGAGAAGCAAAGCATCTTGTCCAGGAACTGCGAGCCACAGCGCCTCAGCCAGATCGGATCAGAGTCTTTCAATTTTGCGCAAGGTGTGCCCCCTCGTGCATGCATGCTCCCTGTCATCGGCGCTGTGTTGAGGCTGGGGCTGGACCACACCGCCCTCCTTGAGTTGTGTGGCACGCTCTGGGCCCAGCTGCACTGCCCGCACCTGCCAAGCACAAAGCGAGTCAACGACGGATCGAGAGAATGATGGCTTAAGAGCCCGATAAACTCGAAAAGAGGAATGGGACCGAACCAAAAAAAACAACTTCAGAGCTTTGCAAGTCTGAGCCTGTCAAGAGGCTTGGGGACGAGGCTGCGCAGACTGCGGGAAACACAGAAGGGTGCAAACTAAGCAAGCCCCCCTGCAAACTCCAAGGCCGCCTGCCCCAACCGTGCGGACAATCAAACCGTGAACCAAACAAAGAACACCCAACCCTGAACCTGCGACTCTACGACTACGGCCCTGTCGGAAGCCCCTTCCGAACGGGCGGCAGCCCGGCGGCCCGACGGCCCGAGCCTGGTAGGAGTAGCACTCGCCAAGCTGCACGCCGGTGTCCGTCCAGGCCATTCCATCCTGCGCGCGCCCGGGAGCCGCCGCGGGCCGCCGCTCCGGGCCGCGAGAACTCACACCCCTTCCGTATACGCCACAACGGGCGCTCCGCACACATGCGCAAGACACACGTATGGAACGACCCGGAGCCGTAACATTGGGTAACAAGCTACTTACATCCCTTCATGCTTTATCTCAACTAGCACTCGACATTTCGTTCCTGCACTGCCTTTCTCTTTCCACGAAGCAACAGCTCTTTGGGGTATTTCGGGATGGGCACAGTTGCCCCAATCACGGGGTGGTCGATCGCAATCACTTGCAATCATGTATCAGTAATCCCTTGTACACACTTGCAATCATTTGCAGTTCGGCTTCAACGAACGGGTCTGCATCGGCGAAAACAACATGGAGGAAAAGAACGAACGGAGTCAATCGCTCGCCGTTTTTTGCCTTCACGTCACATCAGAACAAGCTTTTCAAACAACCATGCGCAAAAGCTGTAACGGTGAAGTGGAAGTGCAAGCAAAGAGTCGAGACGGTGAAATGAAGGAACTTGCAGGAAAAGGACGTCATCTCCACTAAACGTAATCAACAAGCAACGACAAACCAAACACGATGAGATGGAGAGGGCAGAAAAGTGTCGGAAAGCAAATCTTGTAGGAAAGGGACGCAAGGAGTCGACAACCAAACAAGCTTGAAAGCAACGGGCAACAACTGAAAACATGTGACAAATCATGCGCAACATGTTTGGACTCCGACAACCTGTGACGTTTCAGAAAAAACGACCTGTCAGCAGCCCGCATGTTGCTTGTGACTGCTTGTGGTTAGTGTGGGAGTCGCAGCCGACAACCGCAGCGCCCCGCATCTCTGCACGAGGTATGGCCACGCTCGTCCTCTTGTTGTGATACTTTCGCGCATCTTGTGTTTTCTGCTTTTTTGAGTATAAGAAGTCGCAGGTAGGAGCCGCAGCCCCCCCTTCCGAATACAGCATCCAACCGAGATCTGGAAACCTGTCATGAAAAATTGGCTCCAGCAAGGCAGCTGAGGCCAGGTGCTGCAATGACCACGGACAACCATGTAAATGAAGCAAGAGTGAGCAATTGCGAGTTATCAATCAGCAAACCCACAGAAACGTTGTGCGGCTGGGAAATTCTGGAGTGAAATCCCGTGGACCAAATCAAGGTTTCTCTTGGGCTCAAAACGGGCCTGTGGGCTAGTTTCAAGTTGAGTCTCCTGAAGATCTTTGGGGTCGGATCAAGGCTTCAAGTTCACGCGCAAGTAAACTGAAGAAAACAACTCCATTTCGGGCTTGAAACACCGTCTACAAAGTGGGATCGTGTGTTCCAGCCATCCGGAGTTGTCGGGCTAGGCACTAGCGTCGTTGTTGTTGGTGCCTCCCTTCTGCACTTCACTGTTCTCGGCCTCCCAGCCTCCGGTCTTCCTGCTCTCGATCTGTTTGCCCCTTTCGTTAGTGCTCGATACCTGGGCGCTCCTGTCTGATCTGCTCTCAATTGTACTTCTTTGTTGTACATCCACACGCATCCTGTCACCATGTTGCCTCAAACCCAATAGGCACCGAGGCACATACCAAGCCACCGAACCCGAAATGTCTCGAGACACACACTCAAGACCTGGCTGACCCTACACCAATGCTCAAGCAGCAACATAGCGCAAACTTGCCTCAAGTCAAACCCCCGGGTATCGAGAAACACGCACACACACACACACACACACACACACACACTTGCTGGAGACCTCTTGGTCTAAATGTGAATCGGGAATGTGGCTCTTTCTCCTTCTCATCTTCTCCTTGTCTTTTGTAACCTATGTCTAGATTAACTGATCTGCTGATGCCATTGTCCAGGCTAATGGCTAATGGTCGCAAGGCTCATCTAACATTTACAATATAATCTGCAAGCATGCATGTGGCAACATTCTCAAGTAAACACAGCTTCAGACATGAGTGATACTTGGCCATTGTTACGTAGCCCTTTGTTGCAGGGATGACACACACACAGACACCCAGGCACCAAAATGCATGCTCATGCAGGTCTCTGTGCAGGAAGGCGCGAGACCCAAAAACTAGACTGTCGGCCCGAAGGCCTAACCCAAAGGACAATCTTGCCCCTGTAAGGCTGTAAGAAAAGATATGAAAGCAAAGAAAAAGAGAGGAGCAAGCAAGAACAGAAACAAACGAGAATGCTGACCGAGAGGATAACCTCGCCTATTTCCTCCATTGCCCCGAAGGGATCGAGACGGTGCACCGCTTGGCAGAAGTCTGCACACTGGAGTGTTCTTACTTATTGCCGGATGTCGTCGGGAATGATGTCGACGACCTTGGCTGGGTTCTGGCCGTAGATGGAACTAAACCTAGCAGCAACGGCGAGTATGCACCATGTACATGGGTAAAGAGTTTGCAGATGTCACAGCAGAACTTGCAGGTACACAGACTGGCGTCCCAATCTATTGCACGGAGTCCACAGCTGCCTTCGTCGGTAACAGAACTGTAGACTCCCTGCTGCCCCCCGTGGTCGCATGTCGTTTCTCCAGATCGTCGGGAAATGCTGATAACACGCCATGCTGCACTGACACACTGCAATACCCCGTAGCTGCCGTAGCTCTTGGCTTGCGCCGTGTTGACATGGCCAGCGGCTAGTTACATCTGGTAGGACGAACTGCTAGGACTGCTAGGACCGATACTGCCCGACTGCCAGTCTCGAGAAGGCCAAGTGTGCACTCATTCCTGCATTTCCTTAACGGTGCTGTCTGCGGTTCTCACTCTAGGACAAGGGTAGCCGCCGGGTAGCCGGGGTGCGCCGCCCTTCCCAAACCCTGAAGCGATCCTTGAACCAGCTCAGGTTGGAGTAGGAGCACGTCGAGCCTGAGCGGAAAGAGACTGCCCCGGCAGCTGACCGTTTCAAGCCCGGGGTTTTCTCCCCCCCGTCGCCGGCAGGGCTGTCAAGCAGGGCCCCAGCGCACCCAGCGTCGTGCGGCAGCGGCCTGCAGCTTTCCAACGACAGGCCAAGGAGATAACTGAGATAACCAAACTGTGGGTGCATGAGTGTCTCCGTACTTGTGGCAGTCGGCTTAATCGCTGAACGTCGCGAGCTCCGCTCCCGGCTGCTCTTGGCTCTTCTTGGGGGCTTTCCACTGTGCTCTGTGCTGCTTCTGCCACAGCTCTTCTGCGGCCGTCGCTATTGGCCCTGTTCTAGCATCCGTCGTGATCAGTTCACAATCCACGTCAAAACTTTGTAGGGACGTGTATTGCTTCAGAACATCCGTACTGAATCTTCATGGAACACACTTCTTGATAGGACCGAAGCTGAGCTTGCATGAGATGCTCAACACCGCAGGTTGCATCGAAATACATGATCAGTCAACACACAGAGGCTGTCCTGTGTTACATCACGATACGATACGACGATACGTGTCCAAGAACTTCAGAGAAGTCCCAGCTTGTGGCCCGGGCCGGGCCGCGGGCCGCCGGGCCGCGCCTCCGGGTCCAGCGGCTTCGCGGCTTCCGCCTCGCTGCGGATGCGGGCATTCGGCACCTGGTAGAGAGCTCAGACAGCAGCGCGGCGCACTGCGCGGCGCTGCGCGGAGGCGGAGCGAGAGCGGAAGAGAGCGAAGAAGGGAGCGGAAGCTCGAGAGACTCCGCTGTGCTGATGTCCGCTCGCCTCGTAGATGTCGATGACGCTCCCGTCTCGAAGGATCTGCCAAGCGCAGACACGCGGGGCCCAAGCTGCTTCCCCCGCCCCCACCTGCCTCGTAAGAGGCCACGGGTGCCCCTCCACAGTCCGCGGGCGGCTCCCACTCCAAGGAGACCTCCCGACAAGAGACGAGAGCCCGACCGCAGACGGTGTGCGCGCGCAAGCATCGGAAAGCCGCGCGATTGCGGCGCGGCGCACCACGAGGTTCCCGTGCTCCTTCCGGGTGTTGGCGCGCAGGTTCCTGCGGCTCCACTTGGCGGCGCTCTCTCCTCTGCTGTCTATGCTCTCTCTTCTGCTCCTGGGTGCGGTGGGCAGCCCCGGCAGCTTGGTCTTCACGCTAGCCGCATCGCTCAGTGGCCTTGCAGCTGCACGCTTCCAACAAGGATCAAACTCCAACAGCACGAAAACTGCCACCCATCTGCCAGCTCGCCATGTGGCATAAACTCAATGTCGATAGAATGTAGACAGAGCGACGGGGAGAGGAGAGACCCTTCAGAATTGGAGTCTCTGTCCGGTTGTCCGCTTCAGTAACTGAGCCCTCCACCCAGCGACGTCCTGGCCGTTGACAGCCTTGGCCGCGGCACGCTCCGTTCGAAATACGCACTGCCCCTTTTCTGCTCCTCTTCTGCTCTCCCAACAGAGGTCGATTCCTTCAGTTGTCTTGTTGTCTTGTAGGTCAGGAACAGCGACAGAGTACTCGTAGTCGGTGAATGCAAAGAGGTTGATGTCGAGGAAATAGCAGGACCTCAGCGCAAAGCACAGAGGAAAAGGCTCGCATGAAGAGCAGCCTCAAGCTCAAACTCAAGCTCTTACGACTCTCACTTCGAGCCCTCGAGTGAAAGGGAAAAAGAGCGAGGGGCGTGGTCTCGGTCTGGCCGATGAGGCGACCGTTGCGGAAGATGCGGTAGCCTCGGCAAGGAGAGACAGCGCGCCACAGCCAGAGGCAGCCGAGCCGCCCCCGCCGGGGCCCGCGGCTCTTCACCGGCGCTTCCCCGTCCGCCAGCGCCGGCGGCCTCAGCTGGGCACGTCGGAGGCTAGGCGACGGGGAGGCGACGGAGGCTGCTAAGGCTTGGCTTGAGCCGTTTCCGTCGGATCGCTGCTCGGCTCCCGGGCTCCCAGAGCAGCTGCACCCGCGAGCCGTCCACCGCCTGCAGGGAATTCGATCCGATCCGATCCGGCGGCCGGCGGCCGGCGGCCGGCGGCCGGCGGAGGAGGAGGAGTGTCAGCGACGACGCATCTTCTGCTTTTAAGTGTGGCGTCTCGCGTCTCGCTCTCGGCGCCTCTGCGGTGAGGTTCTGTGGCTTCTGGGGCGGCAAGGCCACGGGGTCCAGGTGCCCGTGGGTCAACACGAAGACGCCGGGCGTCATCACCTTGTAGTTCTTGCCGCCGGGAGCCTCAAACAGACCCAGACTCACACTGAGACGTGTCTATTGTCTCCCTGTCTCCCGGGTGCCTTGTCCCAGCCACGTCCGCCATCGTTCATCACGAGCTCCAGGCTGCGCGCGTACGGGAGGCACAGCACCAGCCAGTCCTGAAAGCGGACGAAGCGGGACGCAGAGGAGCAGAGGAGCAGAGCTGCACGCAGCTGCGCTCAGCTGGCCTCGGCCTGGCTGAAGGCGTGGCATGGGCTCGCTTCCAAGGCCACGCCGGGCAACTCGCTCCAGCGGTCCTCCAGCGGCCAGCGGTTCGTCACTACGCCAAAGAAAAATTTTTCTTTGTCACGGTGCCACCTCCTGAGCACAGCAGTGTGCATAGGTACGGCCCCAGCAGGACTTGTAAAAGACGGTGACGCCCATCTTCTTGCCCTGCACCTCAGAGGCAGCGAAGCCAGAACGGCAGAGGCGAAAGCCGAATCGGCCTCTGCCAGATGCTCTCGCAAGCTCTCGTGGCAAGGTCCCACCTCCAGGTCGCGCTCTCCACTTCTCCACACTTCTCCATACTTCTTTTTGCTTCTGCACTCTCCCCTCCTCTTGTTGCTCCCTTGCTCACGTGATCTCACGTGTCTTCTTCCCTTTTTTCTGACCTCAACGGTCTAACATGCTGGAGAGAGAAATGCTTTCCTCTCAGCATGAGAAGATCGAGACGAATCTCCAGGTGACCGTCATGTTCGACCAATATTGACCTTGCGCGCGACGGGCCTGGGGGGCGCTTCGCCTCAAGCACTTCCAAGCTTTGCCTCTACCCGTCCCCCAAACCGAGGAAAGTCACAGTCACAGCTTCCCATGTCGTAGAGGCAGAGCCGAGCACTTGAGCCGAAATCGATTCTCGACCACGCGCCTCCAGCGCATCCACAGCCGTAGTCTCCACTGGCCCCGTTGCTGCACCCACATTGAACTCCTGGGGCCAGCGCCAAAGTCCAGCATGCCACATGCTCAGAATATCGATGCTTCCAAGGAGCCTCTGCCACTTCTGGGAAATGGTCTTCCTCCGGTGGAATGCTGGCCTGCGCGGGGTGCCGCAGGCGGAGACAAAGTGGCGCGCCTTCGAGCCGCTCGGCTCCGCCGCGCTCCGCTCCGCCGGCCGCTCCTGCCGCTCCAAGAGCACGGCCTCCCGCAGCTCCTGGCCGGGGCCGGGGCGCCGCTGCACTCGCTGCAGCCCCTCTGCTCTTAGCTCCGCTCCTTCTCTGCAAGCGGCGGCAGATGGGCAGCCGAAACCGTGTAACCTCTCAGAGAAGCGGGCCGCGCCGCGCTTTTCGGCAAACCGCGCCGCGCCGCACCGACATTTTTTGTCATTTTAATGGGAGTCGACACAGACCGCCGCTCTCCTTCTTTATACGAGTCGAGCCCACACGATACCCCCACATGGAGTTGAGGAGACTCTCATGTGATGCAGGCGCGCTTGCTCAGCTTGTGGAGCTTTTGAGCAGAGTCTCAGGTTTCGTACTTCTAGAACTCTTAGAGCATTGCCGTGTTTTGGTGCCGCACCGCGAAATCAGAGCTCAAACTCGCATCTGCGAGTACACATCCACCAGCTGTGACTAGCTTCTTTGCCGCTTGCCGGCCAAATCTCAAGTTTCGCTCGGAGGCTCTGACGAGGTTTCCGCACTGGTTTGGGCAATGTTTGGCACAACTGAGCCTGGCGACGTTTGGACGTGAGAACATCGGCAGGGATCAGATATCCAAATCGTTTGGTCAAGACGCAGCGGGGATCAAGACTATCCCGCATTCCGCAAATCCGAAAACGTTGGCCGCATAGATGCCAGGATGTTGGAAAGATTGAACCCTGTCGAGGTGATGGCAATTCATGCTTCGGAGCTTTTGGGCATGGCATTTTGGCAACCCAAGGCACTGGTGTTGTGGTGGTACTACAAAACTGATGTACCGTGGAAACACGTCTTTGTGTACTTGAGAGCCACGGGCTGGGACGAAAGCTCTAACATGAGCAGGGCTGGTGACACGGAAGCAACATGACCAGATAGACAAGCAGGCGAGGCAAAGAGGGTTTGTACTATCACCACCGCCTTGTTGTTCGATCCATAAACGCTCGATCTTACTCATTTCCGCGATTCAAACACCAAATTGTCCCTGCTAGCCGCGCCACACTCGCTCAAACGCCCCCTCACAAGGAATCTGCAGCAGCAAGCAGCAGCTGAGACGACAGCTATCTATTGCAGTGACATGTGCTTGCAGTCGTCGTTTGGTGAAGCCAATGTCAGACAACAAGATGCAAAGAGCAACACTTGCGGGAGCAGTTTTGATCCAACATAGCAACTCTTTGCTCAACAGAGACAGACAGAGGACCAAGTTGTCCCTGACAGCCACGCCCACACTCGCCCACACACCCACAAAACTACACCAGCAAGTAGCGCCGAGACGGCAGCTGTGTATTGCAGTGGCGGGTACTTGCAGTCATCGTTTAGTGAAGCCAAAGTGAGACCGGAAGATGCGGAGAGCAACATTTGCGAGAGCAGTTTACAGTTCCGACCCAACATCGCAACTCTTTGCTAAACAGAGACAGACAGACACCTCTGCTAAACATAGACGAACAGACATGTTGGAGCATGCCTAGCGCAATACGTCAAGTGCACATAACTATAACAGCACTCACAAATGTCAAGTCTCAGCTTTCCAATCACTGATGCTACCATTACCACTGAGGGCTTGTACTCTCATCATCACATTGTTGTTCAATCCATAAACGCTCGTTCGCAATTTAAAATACCCAACTTGTCCCTGAAGCCACGCCCACACTCGCCCACACACCCACAAAACTGCAGCAGCAAGTAGCAGCCGAGACGGCAGCTATGTATTGCAGTGGCGGGTACTTGCAGTCATCGTTTCGTGAAGCCAAAGTGAGACCGAGACCGGAAGATGCAGAGAGCAACATTTGCGAGAGCAGTGTACAGTTCTGAACCAACATCGAAACTCTTTGCTAAACAGAGACAGACAGACACCTCTGCCAAAGATAGACGAACAGACATGTTGCAGCATGCCTAGCACAATACGTCAAGTGCACATAACGGCACTCACAAATGTCAAGTCTCAGCTTTCCGATCACTGATGCTGCCAGTACTACTGAGGGCTTGTACTCTCATCATCACATTGTTGTTCAATCCATAAACGCTCGTTCGCAATTTGAAATACCCAACTTGTCCCTGATAGCCATGCCCACACTCGCCCACACACCCACAAAACTGCAGCAGCAAGTAGCAGTCGAGACGGCAGCTATGTATTGCAGTGGCGGGTGCTAGCAGTCATCGTTTAGTGAAGCCAAAGTGAGACCGAGACCGGAAGATGCAGAGAGCAACATTCAAATTGCGAGAGCAGTTTACAGTTCTGATCCAACATCGCAACTCTTTGCTAAACAGACACAGACGGACAAACATGTTGCAGCATGCCCAGCGCAGTAATTCCAGACACTCACTGTCTTCTCGCACAACATGACACGATACGGCCAGCATCAGCAGCATCAGGCAGCACACCCAGGCCAGCATCAGCAGCATCAGAGGAGCCCCACTTCTCCTGCGAACATCTCCAAAATGCACTTACCAAACAAACCCAAATCTGGCCCAAAACAGGCCCCCTTGGCAACGACGGTTTTCCCAGCTCCAGACGGGGGATAGCCGAAAAAACCCACGAAAAAGGGCCACCCCCCAAGCTCACTTCGTGAGGTATTGAACGAAGCTCCCACACGGGGAGCTTTCGTGACAAGAGATTTGGTTAGTCTGACATCATGTTTAAGTGTAGAGTTTAGAGATTGTCGACTAATTCTTAACTCTCCATTCACTCTTCAGATAGCTGCTCCGAAATCAGGACCGTCTGGTTGCTTGAACAGAGACCGAGGAGCCTGCGTATTTGCCTAGGTTTTGGCACTTCGACAATGAGGTGAGGAGTTTCCGTTACGGCCTGGGGCTGCTTCCCGCTACAGCTAGGAAAGTTTTCTGCGTTTCATTTTCCTGTTACGGGTCTTCTGAGAGAAGGTAGCGCGATGATATTGGCCGCGTGGCCGTAGCTGCTCCCGCGCACTATGTCCTTGTCGGTCCTGCGACAGCATGCAAGATCGTTCAAATACGTCACAACAATCAGCAGAAAACCCTGCGAAAGGGCATCACCCGGTCCAGGCAAACTTCTCGCGCTTCTCCCCAGCCAGCTGTGAAGCCAGCAGCGTTGTCGGTGCCTGAGACTGCCCGTCTCAAATCTGCGAAGTTGGGCCTTGAATTGGGCCTCCTTGTCGGAGCGCTGGACGAGGTAGGCTGTCACCGGGGCGCCACCGGTGTCCTGCTCTGCTGCTTTAAGGCTTCGAGACGATTCGCTGCCGCCCTTTTGAAATCCCCGCACCTCTGGCGCGGTCCACTCCAGCGAGATACCGCGGCCACTGGCGGCTGCGACCCGCAGAGAGCCCACCTTTCCCGGAGGGCCTCAAACAGAGGCTGCGACATGCAGGCCATTTTCCAAGCTCACTCCCTAAGTGTGCCTGCCGCCTCCGTCGTGGCACAAGCGGTTGGGCTCGCACTGCCCAGAGCCCCTGAGCGCGGTGGGGCTCGGACGAGACAGCTAAGCTCCAGCAGATGTGCCTTGCGTGCTCACTGCTGCAAGGGCGTAGGTATACTCGTGGGCTGCCATCAGGCCAGCGTCGGTATACTGCAGGACCTGAGCAGCAATTTCCAGGCCGAGCGCGGCAGCGCCGCAACGCGGGGATCCCAAGTGGGCTCTGTGCTGCAGAGGCCAGCGAGGCAACCTGCTTCCCGTTCCGGAAGAGCCGGTAGCCTGCGGAGAACCCCGACGGACCGACGGACGCCGGGCTCCCACTCGCACTGCCGACTGCCGACTGCCGAGGCAGCGCCTTTCACGCTGGAAGCCGCCGGTCGCCAGGAGAGCGCCACGGAGGTCCGAGTCACCGCCGTCTCGAAGAGTAACAAACAGTCCAAGCAGCAAAAGCAAGAGCGCCGCCCGCCCGCACCGCCGCAAGCCCTCCGTCTCCCTCTCTCTCTCTCTCTCTCTCTCTCTCTCTCTCTCTCTGTCTCTGTCTCTCTCCAGCACTCTCTCTCTCCCGGCCACGGCGGGCGCATCGGAGGGCGAGGGCGGCGGCTGGAGCTTTTCCAGGCGGCCGCCGCTCACCAGCCAGACCTTGCTTTTGGCTTTGGCCCGGTGCATGAAGGGCGGCAGGCCCAGGTGCCCGGCACCCTCGGACATCGGCGGAATGCGGAAGTTCCCGCCGCCGGCCGCCTTAGGCTTCTTGGCATCTTGGCTTCTTAGCTTCTTCTTTCCGTTCTCTCCTGCCTCTCCTGTCGTGCAAGTACCAAGAGTAAGAGGCCTTGTCCCAGCGGTAGTGGGGGCCGCCGTCGTTCAGCACGAACTCCAGGCCTCGAACCTCTCGCCAAGTGAGGGCGTTTTGACTGAGGAATGCGAGTCTTTGGGCACCTTGGCAGGCAGCCGCGCCACGAAGAGTTCCCCTGCACCTTCCAAGTCCTCTGACACTGAACGTGTGCAGCCAGCTGGCGGTGAGCGGTGATCTCCTCGGCGGCTGCCGACGCTGCGAAGGAGAGGCCTCCGAGAGATGCCCCAAGGAGTGAAGAAAAAGAGCCACTCACTCTCGCCAAATCTCGCCAGGCCTGGCAGCTGGGACCAGGCACCGGCCGTGCCCTGCGAAGGCCGCCAGCACCCCAAGACTCTAACTCTAGCACCAGGACCGCTCGCGAAACACTGCCTCCGCCGTCAGCTCCCTGCAATGAAGGTGTGGGCTGGCCCAGGCACTGCGATAGAGCAGCACCACGTTCTTTCCCTCCAACATCTCCAACAGCCTCTCCACAGATAACAGCAAAGCACCTGCACCTGTGCAACTGCAGCAGCAACAACAACAACGACAACAACAACAACAACAACAACAACAACAACAACAACAACAACAACAACAACAACAACCACAACAACAACCACAACAACAACAACAACAACAACCACGACCACGACCACGACCACAACCACAACCACAACCACAACCACAACCACAACCACAACCACAAAAACCACAACCACAACCACAAAAACCACAACCACAACCACAACGACAAAGACAAAGACAACGACAAAGACAAAGACAACGACAACGACAAAGACAACGACAACGACAACGACAACAACCACCACCACCACCACCACCAGCAGCAACAACAACAACAACAACGACAACAACAACAACACCAGCAGCAGCAGCAACAACAACAAGAACAAGGTACAAACAAAAACTGCAGCCCCGTCAACCCATATATCTGCGTTTTGTCTGTACATTCATTCGGTAGAGACAAAAACAAGAGCCCCGTCATGTTGTTTTACTCCAACAACAACACAGTGCCTGTGATGTATACAGTTCGGTGTGTATGTTCAATGGATTTCGTCTGTATTTCAATGGATTTGGTGTGTATTTCAATCATGGATTTCGTGTGTATTTCAGTGGATTTCGTGCGTATTTCAGTGGATTTCGTGTGTATTTCAGTGGATTTCGTGCGTATTTCAGTGGATTTCGTGTGTATTTCAGTGGATTTGGTGTGTATTCAGTGTATTTGTATTTCGATGGATTTCGTGTGTATTTCAGTGGATTTTGTGTGTAGTTTAATGGATTTGGTGTGTATTTCAGTGGATTTGGTGTGTATTTCAAAGGATTCGGTGTGTACTTCAATGATTTTGGTGTGTATTTTCAATGGATTTGGTGCGTATTTCAATGATTTTGGTGTGTATTTTCAATGGATTTGGTGTGTATTTCAGTTCCCCGCTGTGCAGACTATGCATTTGCGAGGCCTGTACAAACTACTGTATAGTAACTGGAAACTATAGTTTTGAGTGTACGGGTATCCAATGCAAACCCCTCAAAATTCCAGACAAGCCCTTCCAACACCCATCAGAACCCCTTCTGGATATCGCAGATTCCTATACCTGTGGTGGAAATGTAGTGTACAAACGGGGCTCTGTAGTAGAGGCAAAAACTGGAGCCCCGTCTGTTGCTTTGACCCCTCCCTTTTACAACAACCACCCAGCCTACACCACAGTTCTATCATGGGGCAGTTGCTGCGTAAACCATGGCTTGCACTTCCCCAAACTCTACAGGCACCCTATGCGGTCGCCGGAAGCATTCCCAATTGCTTCTAATTAACAACAAGTACGGGCTGCTGTTTTTGTCTGTACCAACAGCGACTACAACAACAACAACAACAACAACAACAACAACAACAACGAAAACGACAACGCAGCACAAAATTCACACCTTGAGGATATGTACACCTGGTTATAGTCTCCTGCTGTCTGCTGCTCAGTCATAAAGGATGCTCAGGCTCAATCTCTGGCTTGAGTCGGGACTTCTTCAGCTCCAGAGCCGAAGGGCGATGCCCCCCTGCCCTTCCGGTCCGGCAACTCCCGGCCTCAGCCCTTCGGAGGCAGGTTCCAGAGTCACTGGTGGCGCAGAGTCCGAGACCGGCACGTTCACCGCGGGGGGAGGCCTCAGCTGAGAAAAACAAGTCTCCTGCGGCTCCTGCGGCTCCTGCGGCTCCTGGGCCCTCTAAAGCCAGGACGACGCAGCCGCCTGAGGCCGAGCGGTAACTTCTGCCTGCCAGAGCAGATGCCAGCCCATCTGACCAGCTGACCCTCTCCCCTGGGCCTGGGCTTGCCCGAGCTTCTGTAGATTTTCTCCCATCAGCGTCCAAGCGCCAGGACCTCGCTCGCGCTCGTGCCCTCGTGCCGGCTGCACTGTCAGTCCAGGGCTGCCCCGCCGGGTAGGTGACAGTTCCCACCACGAACCTTGCTCGAAGTACTGGCCATGCAGCTTCGCACAGGGACAAAGTTGGGGGTTTGGGGCCTTGTGCCACTGAGATCCTCCATCATTTGGCACGCACTCCAGAGCCTGCGACAAAGAGCCGAGGCCCGGACGCCAATCACGCGGAGGTGCTAAGCAGGACGCTCTGAGCGGGCCTGAGCGGTCGGCAGGCGGAGCGCCCACCAGCCGTCGCGGTGCGGAAATCCGCGAAGTCCGCTGGGCTCCATCGCCTCAGCGGGCGAACAGAGACCGACTCTCTCGGCGAAGCGTCTCGTCTCGCGGGGCACCTCGCCAGGCGGGCTGGTCCAAGGCTCAGCCTGCGAAGTCGCGCACTCTAAGACCACCCGCCGCCGGGCCGAGCCCGACAGCCCGACAGCCCGGCCTCACTGAGGCGGTAGTGCAAACGCGGCTTGGCCCACCGGCTCTGAAACAGGAACACGATGCCCCCCTGCCGAGCAGAACCCAATAGGCCTGCAGTGAGCAGTGAGCACAGTGAGCCTCCTTGGCCATCTCCAAGGCGTCCCCAGTTAGTTCCGGAGCTGCCTGACACGTGGCGCCGGAGCGCTCCCCCAAGCCGCAAGTCGCCTCCTCCCCTCCCAAACCCAACAGCCCAACGCACCGCCCCCCGCCCGGCCCCGCCCGGGCCCCGCCCGGCCTCCATTTGCTGGGGCGTGGCCGCCGCTCCTTCGGCCCAGCGCCGCAGTTTGCTGTCGCGCAGCAGAAAGAGCCCCGGCCCGTCGGCCACAAAGTTCGCACCACCGTTCCTAAGGAGAAAGGCCCCCAAATGAAAGCACTCTGGCTCGCTTCTGTCTCTCCCTCTCTGCCGTCTGCAGTGTGTCGCTTCACTGCGCCTGCCAACTTAGCCCAAGTGCATGTTGCGCAACTGCTGGAGCAGGCTCCTGGCTTGCCAAGCCACTTCTGCCAGTTGTTGTAGCCATCGTTCAAGAGGAACCTGGGTTCAGCACCACAGCCACAGCCACAGTGCATTGCTTGTGTCACTGTCAGATTTCTGACCCGTCGGAAATGCACAGCTCGCCGAGCTGCTCCAGCTTCCGGGCACCCGGAAAGCGCAGGGCCCAGAATCCAGGGAAGCCCTCGATTCGACTGGCAGCCATAGCGAGGCCTCGCAACCCATGCATCCTTCGCACGCCATGCACAGAACGGCGAAGTTGAAAGCCCAGACTCAGCCTGGGAGCGAGGTCCTCAGCGGCGGAAGAAAGCGAAAGCCCTGGAGCACCGAAAGACGTCAGGATCGAAATCTGAGGACACTGCCAGGCAAGAGGCTGGCCTGGCTTCACCTGCCCACTTAGAAACTGAGCGAAAAAATTGTAGGGGCGGTCTGCAAAATCTCCCGGCGCCTCACTACAGTGGAGCCGCGGAGGGCTCCACTCACTTTCTGCGAGGATCGTAATGCCACCCGTCCCCGTCGCCAGCGATCCGGGCGTCACAGGCCCTGGATCCTCGGCGGCCGACGCACCCCCTTAAGCGCTCGACCCCTAGTGAGCGTCTTTCAAAACACCGTACGAATTGAGCACACACAATCTGCACGCACTGGAAGAAGCTCACCAGGACACCGTTGACTCTTCTGGCGTTACGAGTAGGGTGTGTAAAGCCGCGAGCTTCACGCTGCTATCGATCGGCCACCACAACATTTATGTCCCTCATCAGACCCGGGCGAACTCCAGCCCAACATCCCAGAGAAGATAAGAGTCCACCCTCCTAAGTCTTGACGACAGCGTCCAGTGCGGCTTAGCCTTTGCTTGAGTCGACAGCTTCTGGTGAAGTGCGAAGCTGAGCGCTGCTGTCCGAGAGCTCTGGCCGACAAACCGACCCGGCGACAGCCCAACCCAAGCAAGTGAGCCAACATGAGTCAACATGAGCCAACTAGTCCTCCTAATTACTAGTGATCGTGACCGCTTCGCGTGTCGCTCCAAGTGGATTGTGACATTGTGGATATCGTATACTTCTCGCGTCTTGCCGTACTTCCACAATAATTACCTGAAAACTCCTGTGTCGATGGCTCCACACTTGCACTCCTCGATCCAGTCGCATGACTGCCTACATGCCCGCAAAAGTTGTCCACATGCAACGTCAGGAGCATCTCAGCTCCGTTCGCGGCACATCTTGTTGTCTCGAAGACCTTCGTGCCTCAAGACCGCCTTGAGGCACTTCCAAAGGCTACGTCCTCCATTTGTGGATCCATAACATCTCATAGAACTGCAGGTGGTTACCGGATTTAGCCTTGGTACACCGCCCTTAGGCTGGATAATAGGAGTACCCTACAAAATCGCCGGCCCTTTGGAAGTACGCATTCGTAATGCCCTGGGTCTTCACTTTACGACTGATCTTGGGTCTCCCTGCTCGACATCGCGACTTGTACTTGGCCTCCACCGTCCACTGGGCCACTTTGCGCTTGTGAACTTCCTTCATAGTTAAGTTCCTCCAACTGCTTCTTGACCAGGAGACAGCGAGAGTGTCATCAAGAAGTTTGTATGCGAAAAGCATTTGTGCATTGTGCATGGTAGATGTGGCAACCTTTACTGAGCTGTCTACTGTGCTTGGGAAGCACAGAGAAAAGCTTTCCTGCAGGAGTGGGCCGTGCCGAGCCTCACACTCCGCGAGGGTTTTGCTGACTGTGTAAGAGCAACTTTGATTGAGACTTTGAGGAAGGAAGTGGAGGAAGCAGGTACCTCGGACGCTCTCGCGGATCAGGACCAGCTTTATGGATGTAGCAAAGGTCCGACATCCTTGACGCGCTTCCACTGACTTGCGGTTTTTCCTAAGGAGGAGAGCGAACGCCGCGAGGAGTGGGCAAAGGTATCGCGGCGAGTACGGAAATAAAAGGCTTCATGACATGATAAGCCGCGCTTGTTCGAGACATCACATCGGGACCAAATATAGCTCGCTCAACATAATGGGCAATCGAACCTGTTGTCAGGTAGTGGCATGCACTCAAACACAACGACGAACATTGGACCTGCGAAGTCCTTCCCATCTGGTGCACACGTTGACGGAGTTCCTCAATCGCCGTACAACACTCAAAACAGTATAGACTTGGTGGACGCTTCGGGCGCTGAAGCGGTAGTCCACCTTGTTGCACCCACACCCACGCACTGCTTTCGACGACATCAACTTTGCGGCAACACATTTGTTTACACTTATTTTGTGTCCACAGGTCATGCATGTAGCTTTCTTTGCATGGGCCTTGCTTCCTGCTCTTCTGAATAGCACGATCTGGGCCATGGGCATCCGCCTCGGCAGCGCTCGTCAGCCTGCTTCAGCATGCTAAGTTTGCCACGTCGAAGTCGCACTCCTCACGCGCAAGGCGCAAGGGGGGATCTCTTATGACTGGCCTGCCAGCCCCAGCGGGTGGCACGTCGAAGTTCTTGGACAACCACGCAGGGTACGCAACAAACTGCGGGCTCAGACCCCAGTGGTGTGTGCTCTTGAAGACAATCCATGTAAGTCTCGCCTTTGCGCATACGATACCAAATCCCCGTTGGGCGTCGGCGATGTAATCCCAAGCCGAGCTTGCGGCACGATCCCCTTGAAGCTTTTTAGCTCCTGGTCCGACTCTTCGAAGTCGCATTTCTCGACAAAGCCCGGGAATGCATCAGGGTTCGCGTCGCTGGCAACACTCAAGTAGCCGAGCCTGTCCACAAGTTTTTCACTCGACGCCGAAGCGCTCGAACACAACCCTCCTCCTTTGTGAGGTTGGCAACTTGACAGGATTTCGGGATAGCCCTTGTCTCCGGCCCAACGGGAACACTGTCTGCCTGCGCCACCTCCTTCCCAGCTGTCTCTTCCACGGGACAAGCCTTTCGCCCTCTGCCTTTCCCAAGAGGTGTGCGGTGCTTCTCCGAGAGAAACCTGGAAGACCCAAGCTGGTGCGAGACGAGCGCGATGAAAAACGCCATGTGGTCACGATCAAAGAGGGCGACGATCACAATCAAGGAAGCGATGGAGGACGAGATGGTCGGTCATCTTGACATTCTGACAATGAGATGCGACAGTCGCATTGAAGAGGAGGCCACAACGGTACAACGCAGAAATTCCTCTGAGGCAGCCAGGGGCCCACCAGGGCAAAGCCACCAGCACGGGGCTCGGCTGTGGTCTGGAGACTTCGGCTGTGGCTGGAGTCTGTTGCAGGTCCTCGGAGCTTTCAGGAGCCACCGGCCAGTGGCAGGTTGCAATTGCAACCACATGCCTTCTTGCCGCTTGTCAGATTCCCCGTATTGTGAGACGGGTCCAGCTTGACTTATCAGCACCCTTTCTGCTTTCTGCTTTCGGCTTTCTTTCCCCTTCCCGCGCTCTCTCTCTCCACAGGGGACGCCGCCTCGAAGTCCAGCGGCGCCGAGAACCGCGCCCGGACGCGTTCCAGCAAGCTCGGCCGCCTCAGAGAAAGGGACGGGACCGCGGCCCCCGCGGCCCGCCGGCCGAGGCAGCCGGGGCCCGAGCGAGTGCAGGAAGGCGAAGGCGGCCCGGAGCAGCTCGTCATCACCTCCGCCGCTCCCGCCGCTCCCGCTTTGGAAGCGCAACCCCTCCTCTCTCCAACAGCTGAGCGCCGAGCCCAGCTTCTCGAGGCCTCAGAGTGAGCGAACCGCGAAAGGGAGAGAGGGAGAGTCCTATACCACCTGCTAGCTGCTGCTGGCTCCTGCTGTGGCATGGAGAGACATGCGCAAAATGCGATGCGCCGCCGCCCTGCGAGAGAGGCTGGGCCCGCGAGCAGCCTCCCAGCGTCAGCAGCTCCGCGCTGGCGGCGCTGGCGGCGCTGGCACCGGAGCCCGCCTCGCGCAGTAGCAGCCAGGCCCCCAGGCGCCACGCTTTTGGCGAACCGCCTCAAACTGCGGATCCAAACCGGCCCAGCCCAGCCTGGCCCATGGCGCCACCGCGCGGAGAGGACCGGCCGCGCGGGGGGGCCCAGCTGGGGACTCTCGAACCCAAATGCTGCGGGGCGCAACTGCGGCTGCATGGCGAAGCAAAGGGGCAGAAGGGCGACAGCACGGCGACAGCGCGGCAGCGGGGCCCAGCCTGGAACATGAGCTTCCTGGCAACAGCGGTTTCTTACGGCCCCGGCGTCACCGTCTCAAGGTGTCCTCTTCGCGACGAAGGTCCTTGCAAGAGCTGTCACGATAGTCTTCTCCCTAGCTACAGGACTTACCGGCGACAAGAGCTCTCTTGTCTACACCGGCAGCCCAGCATGTACAACCCCTTTCACATCTTCCGCTTCCGCTTGCGGCAGCAGTGCCGACAGTGCCGACGCCCGGACACTCAGCTCCCTCCCAGCTGAGCTTCGAGCAGTGGCGCGCAGATACGTCCAAGCACCACATTGGCCCATGCTTCGCAGGCTCCGCACTGCGCATGTCTAGTCGGAAGTCTCTTAGCGGTCATGACCTCACTCTGCTGGGTGCTGCATTGTTGCAGAGTTGGCTATGCTCATCGCACGAACAGGCCCTACGCGTGTGCGCTGGAAGCCAAAGGCTCCACAAGGTCCACAAGAGCCTCCCAACAATCCGAGCGAGGAGGCTATTGACAGTGAGAACTAGAGGGCCGATGAGGGGGGTCGCGTCGCGGAGAGGACGCGTCCTCCTCAGAGGGGGCACTTTTCGCGCTGCTCGGGCTAGAGGGCCCAAGGGCGGCCTTCGGCGGCCTCAGAAAGGCCTCGTTGT
This sequence comes from Symbiodinium sp. CCMP2592, assembly GCA_905221615.1. Taxonomy (NCBI): domain Eukaryota; class Dinophyceae; order Suessiales; family Symbiodiniaceae; genus Symbiodinium; species Symbiodinium sp. CCMP2592. The sequence continues at coordinate 282,879 of CAJNDT010006245.1, forward strand.
GGACTTCGACTCACTCCTCATCCCCCAGCTCTCTCTCTTCCTCCTTCAAACGCAACAGACTTCCCCCCCATTCCGCCATTCACCGCTCCCGCTGTTGCGCTGAGCCGGCCGAGCCTTGAGCTGGATCTTCCACTGGATGAGCCTTCGCCACGCGGGAGACACAACGACGAGTTGTTTATGCCTTGCATGCCTTGCATGCCTTGCATGCCTTGACCTGTTGCCCTGCTTCGCCCTGCTTCGCCCTGCCCTGCTTGCCGCCCTGCCCCCTGCTTCGCCTGACATTGAGGCCCAGGATGCCGGAGAAGAGGAGCAGCTGGTTGAAGGAGCCTCAGAGGAAGGGTGCAGTGCTAGTGCGGGGCCCGGGGGCCGCGAGCCGATGCGAGTCCCGAAGCCTCGCCAGGGCAGGCTTCGGATGATGCTTCCCAGAGGCCGCGGCCTGCGACAGCACAGCGCAGCACCCGCAGCACCCGCAGCACGTTCTTTCTCCGGCGCTCGGCGGCTCGAAAGCGCTTCGCCGCTTCGCTCCTCGCGAAGCCTGGCAGCTGTGGCGACTGGCACCTGCACAGCAGCCGGGGGCGCTGGGGGCGCTGGGAGCTCTTCGAGTGACTTGCTGGAAGTTGAGCGGGCATACGATGATGTCGGATGACTCTTCCAGCACCGCTCCGATGACGGCAAGCTTGCGGGCGAGCTCACGCGGACGACATGTGCCCGATTCCGGCTGACACAGCCAGCATCCGAAAAGGAGCCGCTCGAAGTCAGGCTTGTAAAGACTGGCGGGATTGCTGTCATGCAGACCACAAGAAACTCTGACACAGGGCTGCCCATCACCATCACCAGGCTCAAACACGCCATGAATACCCAAACAAAGTCTGTGCAACGCACATGGCTTTACAGATGCCAGGATTTGGGGAACCATGGCGAGTTCTGAACCCTCCTGCCGAGGTCTTCGCACCTCAGCCGGATTTCTGACGTGTTTGATATTGAAATGAATCTGCGCTATTTGGTGCTTTTGTGCCTTTTACGCCGACACACGAGAATTGTTTCTCCGCATATCTTATTTAGAGACTGTCGAATTCTGAGTTGTCATCTGGGACAGTGTTACCAAAAGTATAGGACCAGTTCTCACGTTGAAGTCAACCCTCTCTTGCCTTGTCCCTGAGAGGCACAGGATCTTCATGTTGCGAGCCAACAGATATGCCGCGCTCATAAGCTCCTTTCTTATTGAAAGATTACATTGCTGTGCTTGTTTCCTTTGCATCACATTCGGTTTCTTCAGGGGTCGGAAGGAGGGACGGGGAGCGAGGACTCGCAGCTGACTGTTGCCTGTCTAGCAGAGAACCGGGTCACATCGAGCCTCTGGATGACACTGACGTAGTTGATGGGAGAGGTAAAGACGGACACCACGCTGCTCCCACAAGCCTTGCAACAAAGCCCGAAAGCTCAGCGGGTTTGGGGCTCCGCCCATGGCTCTGCGGCTCTGCGCTTCGCCTTCAAGACGAGCTTGTCCGCCGCATCCGCGCTTCCATGATCGATGCACGCCCCAAGCACAAAGTCCATGGCCTGGCCAGACCGCCCCCGGCCGCCGGTCGATCCGTCTGAGCCGTTCTTGCGCCTCCTCGAAGGCCGTTGAGAGAAGCGAGGCCAGAAGCCCACTGAAAAGGGAGAAGACGCCTTCTTCCCGGCCTGAGTTTTGTACTTGGCACGGAGCTGTGACGGGTGAAAACCTCTAGATGTGGTGGAAGCTTCAACAGTCGAGCAGGACGTGAAAGGAACACCTATGCGCAGAATCTAAGAAGCCGACACCAGCCGCAGAGAGTCTGCCAAGTGCTCTCCTGGCAACATGAAGGCTCTTGGAAAATCGGGAGTGCAATCGAGATGAAAAGCGCGTTGAAAGAAACCACGAACCTGTAAGTGACAGCAAGAACACAATGGATGAGTGCCGCAGGGCGAGCACCGCGACCGGAAAACAGCAAAGCATTTGTAGAGGCAAGCGGCATGCCGCGTGATCCAACTATTGTAAAGGTGCTTGCGGCCATCAACAACAGCCTTAATCCTGGCGCAAGGGCGGTGAAGCCTGATGTCCTGCACCTTCTCATCTGAAGCACGGAGGCAGTGGAACCCACCTTTTGCGTGTAGCTTGTGTTCCGAGTCGCAACTCGGACTGGTCCAGGATGGAAGCCAGGCCTTCTCTGCAGGGTAAGCCGTTTCGGTCGCACGGCTGCTGTTCCTGTGGCTCCTTCTCGGAGTGTTCTGTTCTCCCCTTTGTGCTTCTGCTTCGTACAGTAAACGTGTGTAGGCGTAGCTGGTCACCAGCTGTGGAAGGGCTGAGAAGTATAGGGCTCGTGGCACGGCTGGCGGAAACTGCTCCATACATCCCGACTTCGCTTTGAAAGGTCGGACACCAGCGTGGCCTTCCTCCTCCGGCTCGCGATCCGGAACTTCTATCCTTCAAGTGTCACCCTCGATCTCGCGAACTTCTCTCTTGGCAAGAGAGAGCCAGCTACCGTAGCTGTGCACCGCAGGGGCGCTGAACCCTCGCTATCACCACGTGCATCCCCGAGAAGCTTTCTGCTTTTCAAGAACCCAAAAAGAGCTGCTGGGTGGGAAACAGCATGAAGGCCGTAAACCCCTAAGAGCTGGCAAAGCCCGAAACCCTAGGGTGGCCAGACCCTCCACCGGTTTCCGGTTTCCGGATGCCTCAAAAAAGCAAGACCTGCCTGAACCCCAGAAGACAGTCTTGGTTGGGACTCACACCTCCTGTATTTATTAAATGACCCAAATGGGGTATTGTGGAGGAGAAATAGTAATCTGCGTCTTTATTTGTTGGGTTATCTGCGTCTTTATTTGTTGGTTTATCTGCGTCTTTATTTTTTGGGTTATCTGCGTCTTTATTTTGGGGGCTATCTGCATCTTTTTGTTAGTTTTGTTTGGCACCTAGTGGGTTTTCTCACAAATCACTCGGTTAGTTGCGCCTTCATTTTTTGTGTTGTCTGCGTCATTTTTGGTGTTATCTGGTACTGGCTGCGTTTTCCAGCAAATCATTGGGTTATTTGCGTCGTTGTTGTGTTTGATCTGCGTCTTTGTAAGGTATGGATACTAACTCCAAAATAAAACACACATACAAACAGTAGAAAAAACAATAATAAACCTGTACACAACTAAGACCCATATGAAATTGCGATTCCGGTCCATTACGTATCTTGAACACTCACCCTCATTTGGCGATTCCGGTGCATCATACATCTTAAACGCGTTCCCCCCCCCCTCATTCCTCAACACTGCATTCCTCATGGCCACTCAGGCTGGTAGCTTTGATGGGACCTACAACGTTTCGGGCTGATCACTAGGGTAATTCCGTTTGTTCTTTTGGGCTATTTGCGCCCTTTTTCCTTTCGGTTTGGAAACCCACGTAAAAGACTTTAGAACACGAATAACATCCATTAAGTTTTGAACACTAAGAAACCGATATACCTAAATCCCAATCTCGGTTCATCATATATCTCAAACACACACCCCTATTGGGCGATTCCGGAGCATCATATATCTTGAACAGGCGCCCCTCATTCGGCGATTCCTGCTATCACATATACCTTCAACATGTCAGACCAATGGGGATTCTGGTTATCACATATACCTTAAACACGCCAACATTGGCTACCATGTACTTCAACACGCCCCCCGCTGAGCGCTTCCTTAAATTTGGCGATTGCGGCTATCATATGCTTTAGACACGCCAGACCAGTGGGGTTCATCATATATATTAAACACGACCCCGATTGGGCGACTTTGGTTCATCATATATCTTAAACGAGCCTCCCTCACTTGGCGATTCCGGCTATCATATACCTTGAACACGCGTGATTCCGAGTCTTCATGTATATTTAAATTTAAACACCCCCCTCATTTGGTGATTCCTGCGATCATGTACCTCGAATACGCCAGGCCAGTGGGGTTCATCATATATCTGGGTTTTCCTAAGGAAAACACTATTTTCCTTGCGTTTTGGACGAATTTAGTGTGATTTTCCGTGGTTTGCTGTAAGAAACATATTATTTTCCTTGATTTTTCTTTAGGGAAAACACAGTTTTTCTTACATGCTGGACGGATTTGGTGCGATTCTCCTTGGATTTCCGCGGGAAAACCTACATTAACTCGTGTAAACGTACATTATCTTAGGTTTTCCTCGGGACAACGCCTTTTATGTCAGATATCCGCATGAAAATGGCACACCAAAAACCATGCACGCAAGCCCTCTTTTGCATGGTGGATTGGTGTGGCTGCCGACTCCCGGGATGTTCCTTCGGTCGAAGACCTCAGCCAAGAAAGAGGCCGTTTCGAAGCACAGGAGGGTCCCCTCCTTCAGGGCCTACGGCACGTGTGGATCGGGAACCCTCCTTGTACAGAAAAGAGTTCCAAAATTTTGTGCCGTCCAGAAAGAAGCCTGTACAGGAGGCAGCCACATCCTCACCGGGCGCCCTGCGCGGGCCCATGGGTGAGGTCAGAAGGATCGTCGAAAATACGATCTTCCAGGATAGAGCGGATGAGGGAAAAATGCTCGAGCACGGGTTCCACCGGCAAGCAGAGAGATGGAGTGAAACCTTGAAAGTTGGGATGAGTCAGATCATCAGCCCAAGTGTTGAAGTCACGCTTGACGTGGGAGGGTGCGAGCTGCATACCATGCCGGTGCAGCTGGTACAGTATCTCCATGAGGATGACCGACGTTGGCATCCTCTTGGACTTATCGTTCAGGAGCGAGTACACATTCCCTTGGTTGTCGCTGACCAGGGGGAGCCTGAGGTTCGGTATGAACGCAGGCGCCTTCTCCATGAGAAAGTGAGAGAGGATCAGTGTGCCAAACATCTCGAGGGCAGCAATGCGCTTTTTCGGGCAGCCCTTGTCAAATGCCCATGGATGCCGCTCTGCAGTGACCTGGTAGTGGAACCAGAACACTTCCGACTTGGACGGGGAGTCCGCGTTAGAGAGCCAGCCGCCCACATAGGCGCTGCCATCATCTGAGGCGCTAGCATCACTTGCCCCCGACCAAATGGCAAGCGGGGCATACGGCGATGCTTGTCGGAACTTCTGGTCAAAAAGAGAGAGGAGCAGAGCCGAGAGCGCACGGATAAGCTTACCCGGACGTCCTGCTGTCAGGCAGGCCTTCTTCCAAGCCCAAAAGGGTTGGAGGAAAGGCTTGGTGAGGGGGCAGGCCGTTGTCGCCCACTGCAGCCTACCCAAAGCGCTAGCGATCTGAGAAGCCGACATGACTTTACCGCTTTTAAGCTCTTCAAGAATGCCGATGACAAGCAGGTGCTTGTCTCGGGCCATCTGCACACAGGGTCCTTTTGGGTCAATGACAAAGCCAAGCCAAGTATTAACCTCAGCAAGCAGGGTTTTCTTCCAGCTCAGAGGAGTGCCTAGAGCAAGCAACAGCAAACAAATCGCTGTTGCCAGCAGAGGGGAATTCGATTTACGGAGTAGCCAGGCAAAGTCGTCGACAAAGACAAAACCCCAGTCGACCTCGGGAAACACGGCATACACAATCCTAAGAAGGATGGCAGCCATCCTTCCCCAGTAGAGCTGGGCACTGGCCATTCCATAGGTGCCTACGGTGTTGACCCACCATTCCTCACCAAGCTGGGCAACTTGGTAACGCCACTCTCTTAGGAGAATCTTGATTCTCCTGTGCGCCTTAGTAACATCAGCTTTGAGCAAAATCCAGTCCTCGTCAGAGCCCGGGAAGCTCCAGGGTCGGCCGGAGCCGGCACTGGAGTCTGCGTTGCCCGAGGGGCCGTCCTGTTCTCGGCTTGTCGCCCCTGGGGCAGTAGCCAGGGTTGCCTGCTCTTCAGGATCAGGGCCATGGGCACCTGGTTTCCCACGAGAGCGAGATGCCCGAAGCCAATGCAGGCATTGGACGCAGTCCATGACCGTCGGGGCCGTGGTTTTCTCTACGGTATTCTGTTGTATACGGAGATTAGCACCACCCTTAGACCCGTCGAAGATGGAACGGATCTTGTCCGACTCATCAATCCCTGCCATGGGGCAGGGGCAGAGCTCGTCCTCTGCACATTGGCAGTGCGCCGCTGCCTCGGCGCGGGTGCACGGTCCAATGACCATGCCCAAGGGGGTTTCCTCCACAAAGGTGGCCCGAATCTCCTCCCTAAATGTGTCCGCGGAGGAGTAATTGGCATGGCCAGTGGGGGGTGGAGCTTCCACCGGGTCCCACTCTTCACCAATGAGTTCCGACTTCAAGGGCCAGACGCCCGGAGATTGGAGAGTAGGGGTATCCACTCCAAGAGGGACTCCTTCTTTTAGTATCTGCGGATACTCAGCATCGACATCTTGGATGTCACACAGGAGCCTCCTGATCACGTCCAAGTGAAAGGGCTGTCCAGCATCCGGTTGGGTGTGCCGGGGCAAGATGAAATCACGGATCTCGTTGAGAACAGATTCCGGGAAGGGGTGCTGCTTGGCACCCGCGGCCGTTGAGGCTAGAAAAGAGGGGACCAACGGCCCCGCCTTTTCGCGAATGAACTTGCCCAGAGCAGGAGCCGTCGGTCCTTTGCGAAGGTGTGGAGGGGTCCTACCCGGAGAGGTCTTACCTCCACCATCCCTTAGGGGCCTAACCTTAAAGCCATGGGTCACACGCATTGTGGCATCGTCTAGGGTAAGCTTCTCCGAGAGCGGTAGCGTCGAAGGCCGATCACACCCAATCATCGGGGTCGCAGCGAGCAAGTGATCGCCTGCATGGGTACCTGCACCAGGAAACCCAGCAAACTGACGCTTCCCCCCCAGCGAGGGTAGGGAGGGTTGAACAGCCGCCCCGGGGGGTGCTGACCCTTGAGGACGCTCCTGTCCCAGCGAGGGACCAGCAAGGAGTTTGGAAACAGGATCCGGCGGTGAATCCTTAACTGGAGAGCCTGTGTCGCGAAGTTTACCAGCTAGTGCCGATGCGATACACTGTAGCATGGCTTCAGGTCGTCGAGCGTCCCCCGGCACGGGACGATCCGGTTTAGGGTGATGGGTGTGTGTGCAGGTCTTACCCTCCCAGGATTGGAGGGGAAGATTCGTCACGGCTCTAGACGGACGACTAAAGACCCAACCAAAGGAACACAGATCAAAGTGCAGAATACGAAGACCTAAATCTGAGGTCCAAGCACGCAGAGCCGAAGTGGCCCAGGCCGATGAGGAGCGTCGTTTGGACGGAGAAGTGGCTCCTCGCGCAGGGTCCTCAGCCATCTCCAGAAAACAGAAGACCTTAGTAGGTGCATTAGACGAAGTCGCCTTGAAGGCAAGCCAGGTAAGCAGAAGGAACCTAAGGAGCAGGGTGCTCTCCTCATCCGCCGAGTGGAGCGTTGCCTCAGGGAGAGCGGCAATCCCCCAGGCGTTCTCCGCCGAGCGGGACCTAACTGCCTGGAGAGTACCCGAGTCCTGAAACCATCTATCCAAACCCCAGGTGTTGAGGTCCGGGCATCCTCCCACAAAGGAGATGCTTCCTTGCAGCGCCGACGCACAGAGAGACCCAAACAGTGTGTTATTAAGGAGGTCCTTACCAGGGGGCTTCCTAGAGGAATCTAAGGCCAGAACTCTCGAGGAGAGGTCTGGGGCTTGAGCATGGAGGATCGCTTCAAGGGATGAAGCATCCTCACGGCCCGCGAATGGCAAGATTATGGCACCCTGAGGAATGCTGGCAGTGCAATCGGAGGGGGACCATCGGAGTCTCCGGACCAGGCGGTCGGGGACCCCATTAAGCCATTCAGGAGAACAATTTGCAGGCAGAGAGCCCGGGTAATGTTCCTCAATCCAAGGCCCGAGAGAGAAGGGCTTGTCATCCGAGGGAGCGCTACCCGAGGGCTGCATGCCCACATGAATGGTGTTCCCCCTTGGCGCGGGGGCGGTCTTCCCACAGGGAGATCGCGATCCCAACCGTCTTTAGTGACCGGGCAGTTGTGGGAGCGCCCACAGTTTCCGGGGCAATGCTTCTTGATGTGATAATCTCGGCAGAAGGGGGTGCCCTTAGGATTATTCCTGGACCAGGACTGCGGCCAGGAGTCTTTGCCCTTGCCCTTGGGCGTGCCCTTCTTACCATCTTTGCCCTTGGTGGGCTGCTTGAGAAAGGGCTGATACACAGGCTGGTACGCTGGCCAGGTTTGCTTGCCTTTCCAGGACCCCTTGCCCGGGGCTTTGGCGAAGGGAGTGCCTTTCTCACCCTTCGGAGTGCCCTTCGGACCCTTCTCCCCAGGCCGAGGCACGCGCTCGTAGACTTCCCTTGTCCAGAAGAGGGCATCAGCACGAACTTCCATCATGGCCTCTTTGAGCGATTTGCCCTCGTAAACCAGATTGTGGATGGCTCTCCAAGCGTTTCGTTCAGCGTAAAGGAGAGTTTTCTCCGACGGGGCTGGAGTCCGCCCCGCAATGTCCGGACCCCAGAACCAGTCATACCAGTCATCCAGGTCATGCTTAGACGCATCGAACTGCGAGAACTGGGGGAAAGCAAGAAGACACATCGAAAGATTGTTGCGGAAGACGCGGTGCATCCTTTCCAGGTGTCGCCGAGTGGTCGGGAGCTTCCGCTCCTCTTCCTCCTCTTCTTTATCCCAGCCGTCTACTGTCACTTTTCGCCTTGTCTTGAAAGGCTTCTCTTCAAGCTCTGGCAAGGCACTGATGATGTATTTCGCATTGATGAAGCCGAGTTCTCCTTTGGAGCAGAAGCGGAACTGCGCCTTGAGAAGGTTGTCACTTCCCTGGGCCTCAAGTTTGGGCTTCGGGAGCCCCGTTTCCTTAGTCCAATCCGTGAGGAGCTGATGTCGGTCACAAAGCACTTCGAGGCCTGATCGATCCGAAGAAGCCTGGCCAGGCGTGACACTGGATCGAGGCGCATAGAGGTTCTTGGTCATTTCCTTAGCCGCTTTGATTGCCTGAAAGAGACGCATGGCAGTGAAAGCGCTGCTTTGATCTGTGAAGCCATTGGTTCCGCTAGCAAAACCTAGATCCCTAGGGCCATTGGTTCTGGCAGCCGACGCGTCATCCCAGCGGTCGGCGATGTCTTCCAGAGTAATGTAGCCCTCCTTGGCCAAGGCTGCCTGGACAGAGTAGGGGATCTGTTTCCTTGCCAAGAGGGTGGAGACAGAAGAATGCAGCTCTGCAATGTCGTCGGCATAAGCATCAGGGATGGCTTCGGGAGGTTTGGCTAAGGCAGCCATGGGGAAGGGCGGGTGGGTTTCAAATTTTGAAGGACCCACGGTCCACGATCTTGGGCCAAAATGGCAGAGCCATTTTGGCAGACGTCTCCTGACATAAGTCTTGCAAGTCGGCAAGCTTTGTTGCAAGTAACTAATGTCAGATATCCGCATGAAAATGGCACACCAAAAACCATGCACGCAAGCCCTCTTTTGCATGGTGGATTGGTGTGGCTGCCGACTCCCGGGATGTTCCTTCGGTCGAAGACCTCAGCCAAGAAAGAGGCCGTTTCGAAGCACAGGAGGGTCCCCTCCTTCAGGGCCTACGGCACCTGTGGATCGGGAACCCTCCTTGTACAGAAAAGAGTTCCAAAATTTTGCGCCGTCCAGAAAGAAGCCACAGCCGAAGGATGGGCGGCACAAAAGAACCCCAAAACTGAAAGATGTCGTCCATCTAAGGCTGGCCTTTGGAGGCCAGAGCCTTGTCAAGGTCCTGGTAGGTGACCTTCTCCGCTTCCGATGCCGTGTCCACAGAGTCATCCGTCAGGCTACCTGAGGAGGCAGATTCACTGGAATCTCCCGCAGGGGGAGCATCCCCTGCTCGAAACTCTGCCGGCAAGGAGAACTGAAGGAAGGACCTCGCACACAGGTTGTAGGAGTTCACGTCGCCCTGATAATCTATGGCATTAAGGGCCTCCACCTTGTCCATAGAGGGGCTCCAACCGCAACCCACAGCACGGAGGTCCTGATTCAAGAGGTGGATCCGCTTTTTGTTGCCTCGGGCCACCTTGGTGGAAACAGGCGTGAGAGGTCCTTGAGGCGGAGGCACTTCGTCCGCCGGGATCTGCGTCATAAGCCAGCTAGACGCCGGGCTGTCTGCATGGCGAGAAGGAGTGGATGAGTCCCTCACTGAACGCGGAGGGCTCCCTCTTTCAGGGCCGCTGGCACCTGAGACCGGGAGCGCAACCGCAGCAGGAATCTCCAGGGGGTGCTGCGGTTCCTCGCGGGAGAGATCAATGACTGAAGTGCGGGTACCCGCCGTGTCGATCTGATCTAGGTTCGAGGTGACCTTCTCCCAGATGGCGCAGACCACGTTCCTCTTCTCCCGGGTGTAGACATCCGCAGTACTCTCCGCCATCCAGTTTCCAAGATACTGCCTTTGGTCGCGAGGGACGTGTGCTTGGAAGGCGCAGTCCGGCATGAACACCCGGAAAGAGTGCCAGGTGAGGCCCTCCCACAGGGCCTTGTCGATCTCCTGCCGAGACATGGCCGAGCGCAGCCAGTTCAGGGCGCGCTGCGAGGTGGCGGGCCTGGCAATGAAGCCGTCATAGTCCTTGCCAACGGTCGGGATGAGGTAGTCCATGGCCTCAAACATAGGGGTCGCCGAGAGCTTGCGCCAAGTGGAGAGGAGAGGGGTCCACCAGTCCTTGCCCGAGAAGGAGTACTTCGGGCAGATGAGTGGGACCGGCTTTTTGTGAATCGCCACCGCCGAGTGGGTCTTGGTCTGCCAGGCCGAAAACTCAATGGTTGTGGAGGTCACCTTGAGGGTATCTGGGCTAGTGTGTTGAAGGTCACTAAAGCGGGCACTGGAGCCCAGCTGGAACCTTGCAATGCCACAGATGAAGGCATCCATGAGCTCGATTCTTGTGGCCGAGCTCGAAAGCGGGCGAGCCGCGACCTCTTCCGCCTGGACCACAAAGGACTTGGAGGGGACCTGGGCTTTCCGCATCGGACGGTGCACTGTGCTAACGAGGGACTCCGAGAGGGCTTTCTTCTTCTCAGTGAGCCGAAAGACCTCGTCAACCGCAAGGAGCCCAAACTTCTTACCAAACCACTTGAGGGTGTCCCACACCTGTTGAAGTTTGTGAGGAGACACCTCCTGATCACGGAGAGTGTTGAGGAGGGCACGAACGTCGTGTTCCTTCCATGGTATGGCCTTGAAGCCAAGGCGCCTGAGCTCTTCATAGGAAAGGCATCTCATTCTGAGGGTGCGGAACCTAGCATCACCCAGGAGATCCATGAACTCCCCTTTGAGCTCGAGAGAGATGAGAGTGGTGCCTGAGGGCATTATAGCTGCCATGTGCGGGATTTGTCCAGCAGCCGGGAGGAGATAAGAGAGGAGCCTTTCCCCCCATTTCTCCCGAAGGCCACGCTCCAGGGCCCTCTGGTTGGTAGAATGGTGCTCGGAGACATTCCCCGGTTTCCAGTGGCGCCACCGGCTCACCGTGCAGGGGGCCAGCAAGATCCCTTCTCGTAGTACGCGCCACTCACAGTGGTCTAGTTCCGCCCTTCGTTGGATCACCTCTGAAAACATGTGAGAGGGAGTGCCTGCAGCGACCTTAGTGCAAAGGTCCCAGAGAGAGGTGAGGATCCCCTGAGCATCTTCCTCCCCCGTGGGGCCTGAGAAGAGAGAGAGAGCTCGTTCCACAATACGCTGGAAGACCAGTGTAGGGCGGTATGAAAGAACCACCGGTCGTGGTGGCCCATCGGGGACACCTAGTACACGATCCAGTTCCTGGGTAGGCCTACAACGGGCCATGAAATCCACAATTTCTTGCCCCCAGGGACGTGTCACATCAACTTGTTCCTCCTCGAAGGAGCGACCCGACCCCCTGATGATCGGGTCTAGTAACACTCCTGCAAGAATCTCGCCATCCGACTGAAGAGGGCCGATGCCTTGCTCAAAGAGAGCAGAGATGAGAGGGTCAGGGGCCCTGACAAGGGCCCTCCCAAAGGGAGATGGACAACAAAATACAAAGGTAGTCATCCTGAGCCACGGCGACTACGGGAGAAGGAGAGGAAGGGAAGAGGGAGAGAGAGAGAGAGAGAGAGAGAAGAAAAACCAATGCAGTCCAAGGGCACTTGTTTTCGCACGGGGCGATGGTCTGTAGGCCGACGGTCTGGCAAGTAGTCGTTCCCTTGTCGGGGAAAGGGGGGACCATCAGGGCCAAAGGCGCCTGGAGGTCCCACCCCCCCCTTGAGGGCATTCCTGTTGCCGAAGAAAAGGCCTGTGACATGGCCCAAGTCCTGAGTAGTGTAGGTACTGGCACTTAAGACAGTTCCCCCTCAGGGTCCAAGGCACATGACCTCAAGAAAAGCTACAGCAGCCAGAAGGGAGAGGAGACCCCCTTCAGGGCCATAGGCACCTGGCAGGGGTTCCCCCTCCACATGCCTTGTTCAAAAAGAAAACAGGGCTCAGGTCGGGCGGACTCGGGATGCCGCAAGCTCGTGGATCTTCTTGAGGCCATCCCGCTCCGGGTTGGAGAGCACCACCGACCAGATCATGTCGGAGACCTGGCCCATGAGGTTCGTCTTGCTGAACCGGAGCCTGGAGCTGAGGCTCGGGTTGACCCGGAGGGAGCGATCCCGGGGGGCCGCCGTGGGCTCCACCCTCTTGTAGAACTCGATCCGGTCCTTGACCCAGGACTCGTAGAGGTTCCGGGGGGGGCTCGTCCAGGATGAGCTGGAGTTGGGCCGACTTCCCTTTGTGTTCCCCCGTGATGAGAAGGAAACGGCTGGCCCCTCTGCCACTTCGCCAGAACCCTTTGCAGTGGCGGCAAACGTAGCCCCCACGAGTCTCACCCTTCTTCTTGTCAACGATTTCCCACGGGGAAACGGAGCTGAGGACCAGGCCACACTCCATCTTGGCCCAGAAGACGTGGGCTGTCTTATCCCCCGTGTTCTTCTTCTTGTAGTCGTCCGAGGCCACGCTCGTGACATTGTCCGGGGTGATGGGCGGGAGAGCGCGCTCCTGCTCCGACGCCGGGTCCAGGGGGATCCTTTCAGCGCCAAAGGCAGCTGAGGAGTCCCTTTCCCCCAAGCCGAGGCCTTTGATGTGGCTCTCCGAGTAGCCAAGCTTACGGTAGATGGGGCCGGCGTACTCTGGCTTGAGGCGGGCTGTCCACCACTGCACGGTGTTGCAGCGCCAAGCCATCTTGACCTCCACCACCGACTCTTGACCCAGCGAGTTGGAGAGCATGTTGTAGATCTCCGGGAAGTGGCGGAAGGCCTTCAAAGGAAGGGTGATCCTTTCGTCACATACGGCTCTCAGTCGCATGTGCTGCTTGGAGTCATGGATGTCAGCAACAGGGAGATCCAAGACCACCTGAGGCGTACGGTTGATGAAGACCTTGGCAGCGAAAAATGATCCGATCTCGCGGTAGAGCTGCTTCCACTCCTGGTTAGTCGTGGGCACCGGGAGGTCGTGCAGAATCACAAACTCTTTGGCCTCCTTCATCAAATCCCGGTGGTCCTCTCGTCGCTGCAGGTTCTGCTGCTTGTTCTTGGCCCCTCTCTTGTGGGACCTGACGGTGATCGGCAGGTGGCTCCACACCGCGTAGAGGTGCCTGGCAGAGTAGGTGTGGCCGAAGCAGGAGAAGAGGCTAACCAAGTCCCACGTCTGCACCTCCTTTCTCCAGTGGGTGTTCCCGTCCCCCTCGGCATGGAACGGGCCGATGATCTTATCCAGGGGGGGCCTCGTGCCCATTGCAACCTGTGCCTCCATGGTGAGGGCAATCGGCTCGAAGAAGGGCTGCCTGAAGGAGCTGGGGTGTGTCCTCATCTCCAGCATGATCTTCTCCCCTTCGGGCAGGGGCTTTGCCCACGTAGGGGGCTCAAGGGGCCCCGGGTGCTGCTTCCATCTGCCCCCGATCATGCGCTGCTCCCCCATGTGCAGCTCGATGATACGTTTGAGGCGAAGCATCTGGAACTCGACCGAGCCCACCGGAACTCCCAGAACTGCCTCCGGGGACTGCTCCTCAGGGCCAAAGGCACCTGTGGAAGACAGCCCCTCGCCGGAGTCCCGGGCGACGCGCTCACCCTCACGCTGCAGAGCGGCCAAAGTGGGAAGCTCTTGCAGAAGAGAGGCAGGGAACGGATTCCTGCTCTGGTTCAGCAGGAACTTCGTGTTCAAGTACCTTTCCTTAAGGGCCTCGATGTCGTCAAGCTCCATATCCTTGAGTGGGCACTCCGGGTTGAACACGTTCATCTCCAGGGCCGCGCGCAGCTGGGTGCCCCAGGCATCAATGGAGTCCGCCACCGGCCGAAGGAGCTGGGAGCGCTGGGATCCCTCATCCTGCATGCGCTTGTTCGAGGCCTTGGCCTCTTCCAGGCTAGTCTGCGCAGCGAAAAACTCGTCGCCCTGGTTCCCAGGGCCCTGCAGGTAATTTCGCTTAAGGAGGGAACGAAGCTTCTCTGTATCCAGCTGCCGGAGGATTGACGCACCCTTTTCCTCGACACTCTGTGCACCCGCCTGCATCTCCACGATCACATCCAGCTGGGGGTTGATGTGATCCAAGAACTCCTCTTCCGTGGGCTTCTTGGGCTGTTTGTCCACCGGGCCCGAGCTCTTCTTGGTGATGTCCATCGCCGCCGCCAATTGGGGATGGAAAGCCCTCGTCTCCTGGCTTGGTTGCCAATCACCCCGGAGGTGGGGTCTGTCCCCTGCCTCCTTGTCGGCAAACTGCACCTCGTCGAAGGGCTGTGTTGCCACCGTGTGAGCCAAGCTAAGCCTCAGGGCCATAGGCACCTGGTCGGCAAAGCTCAGCTCCTTCTGATCCGTGGGCCTGGGTGGCGGCTGGGCCCAGGAGCCAATGTCCACGGAGGCGGCTTCCTTCTGGGCCTCGTCTGCATCCGTGTGCCACGTGACACCCTTGGGGCCACAGAACATTCGCCAGGAGGACTGGCCTAGCTTGATCTCTGCCGAAGGCGGGCCCTTGTCCACGGCGATGACCGACTTCTGGCAGAGCTTACACTTCCCCTCCACCTTGTTGTCCTGCCGCTGCCAGTCGGAGAAGCAGTTCGGGCACATGAGGGTAGCCCCCGTGCTGCCCGGGTCAAGTTGGCCCATGCTGCTGTGCCCCACTCCTCTGCGAGCACGGTTGTAGGGGGCGGCCAGCATCTTCTCCTGTGCCAGCTGTCGTAGATTTGGTACACCTCAAGGACTCGTTCCACAGCCGGGCGGCTCCACTGCTCCGCCTTGAGCTCGGAGAACAAGGAGGCGATCTCCTCCTTTGTCAATTGCTGGGCCCAGTCTGCACTCTTCTTGCCGATGCCGGGGAAGTTGTCCGGGAAGCCCTCGATTTTGAAGACCTTCTCCTCCAGGGAGCCGGCGGGCAGGGCCGCGTAGGGCCGAGGCCTGGTGGCATCATCCTTGGCCACCGTGTCGCCGCCCTCAGGGACAAAGTCACCTGTGGTTGGCACCTCGGGCCTATCCATGGGGTCGTCCACCGCAGCACCCTCAGGGACAAAGTCACCTGTGGTTGGCACCGCCGGCTTGTCCCTCAGGGACAAAGTCACCTGTGGTGGGCACCTCCGATCCCGTGGTGTCCATGGTGGTGTCCTCCGTGACCGCCACCATCTCGCTGCCTTGGCCAACAGCCTTTTCATGGCAGCTTCCATTTCCTGGAGTCGCAAGTCCATGCTGGTGTCATCCACCTCCAAAGTCGTGAAGGAAGCCAATGCCGAATTGGCCGACTCATCCTCGTGGGCATGGACATTGTGGGCCAAGGTAGCACGGGCCAAAGCAACCTCGTCGTCCGGCTTCTCCCATTCCTGATCACTGTCCCCTGTGTCGCGAGGGGGGATCAAACTCTCAACCGTCTCCATGCTGGAGGCCAGGACGTCATCGACATTAGCAACGGGGGCGAGTGCCATGGTCGAAAGTCGCAAGGGAGAAAGCGGGAGCGGTTTCAAATTTTGAAGGACCCACGGTCCACGATCTTGAGCCAAAATGGCAGAGCCATTTTGGCAGACGTCTCCTGACATAAGTCTTGCAAGTCGGCAAGCTTTGTTGCAAGTAACTAATACCATCGTGGACGGACTTCGTGTGATTGTCTTTGGTGTGCGTAACCTCGCGTTGTTCTGGGGAATAAACCGTTTGCAGTACATTTTGAACTCATTTTGGACTTTGCTTCATTGCTTGGTTTTACCCAAGAGAAACACTATTTTGCTTGCATCTTGGACGGATTTGGTGTGATTTTTCTTGGTTCCCGTCAGGAAATCTTGCTCTACCTTGCTGTTGTTGTTGTCGTTGTGGTTGTGGCTGTGGTTAATGTTGCTGCTGTTGTCTTTGCTGCTTTGGCGGGGAATTAAGTCTATAAAAGGGCGGGGGGTTGGGGGGGCGCAGCCCCCCATTTTGCAAACCTTATAACCCTTCACGTTTGATTGTGTTTTCTTCGCGTCAAACCCTCCTAAGCGTTGTTGTCTGGCTTTCTTTTTCTTGTGTGTTGGCGAATATGTTTTTGTGCATCTCTTTGCGTTCTCTAATCTAGTTCAAACGAAGACATGGATTGCAATGCAGAGCGTTCTGTCGGCAATCCCCTCTTTTACCGCAGAGATTGCTTGCTAAGGATGCGCTGCAGTGCGAGGCATGGCTCGCCGTAGGAGAAAGAGGCATGCGAGTGAAAAAAGAATTCTTGCATGCGATGCAATGCACGTGGAACGCTAGTTGTGAGAGCTTGTGCCGAAATGCAGTGCGGAGCGTTGGCTACATTTGACACAAGTTAGAAAACACAGTTGACTCAAGAATACAAACTCACAACTAGCGGCTTTAGTGGGCGGGGAGTTAGTCTATAAAAGCGGTACCACGAGCACCTGCGAGCCATCACCACAGTATTTGCGAAGACAACAACCCTACCACAAGCATCCGCGAACCATCACCGCGGCATTTGCCAAGACAAAAACCTTACCACGAGCACCTGCGAGCCATCACCACAGTATTTGCGAAGACAAAAACCCTACCACAAGCATCCGCGAACCATCACCGCGGCAGTTGCCAAGACAAAAACCTTACCACGAGCACGTGCGAGCCAACACCGCGGTATTTGCGAAGACAAAAACCCTACCACAAGCATCCGCGAACCATCACCGCGGCAGTTGCCAAGACAAAAACCTTACCACGAGCACCTGCGATCACCACAGTATTTGCGAAGCCAAACACCCTACCACAAGCATCCGCGAACCATCACCGCAGCATTTGCCAAGACAAAAACCTTACCACAAGCACCTGCGAGCCATCACCACCGTGTTTGCGAAGACAAAAACCCTACCACAAGCATCCGCGAACCATCACCGCGGCATGTGCCAAGACAAAAACCTTACCACGAGCACCTGCGAGCCATCACCACGGTATTTGCGAAGACAAAAACCCTACCACAAGCATCCGCGAAACATCACCGCGGCATTTGCCAAGACAAAAACCTTACCACGAGCACCTGCGAGCCATCACCACAGTATTTGCGAAGACAAAAACCCTACCACAAGCATCCGCGAACCATCACCGCGGCATTTGCCAAGACAAAAACCTTACCACGAGCACCTGCCAGCCATCACCACAGTATTTGCGAAGACAAAAACCCTACCACAAGCATCCGCGAACCATCACCGCGGCATTTGCCAAGACAAAAACCTTACCACGAGCACCTGCGAGCCATCACCACAGTATTTGCGAAGACAAAAACCCTACCACAAGCATCCGCGAACCATCACCGCGGCATTTGCCAAGACAAAAACCTTACCACGAGCACCTGCGAGCCATCACCACAGTATTTGCGAAGACAACAACCCTACCACAAGCATCCGCGAACCATCACCGCGCATTTGCCAAGACAAAAACCTTACCACGAGCACCTGCGAGCCATCACCACAGTATTTGCAAAGACAAAAACCCTACCACAAGCATCCGCAAAACATCACGCGGCATTTGCCAAGACAAAAACCTTACCACGAGCACTGCGAGCCATCACCACCGTATTTGCGAAGACAAAAACCCTACCACAAGCATCCGCGAAACATCACCGCGGCATTTGCCAAGACAAAAACCTTACCACGAGCACCTGCGAGCCATCACCACACTATTTGCGAAGACAAAAACCCTACCACAAGCATCCGCGAACCATCACCGCGGCATTTGCCAAGATAAACACCTTACCACGAGCACCTGCCAGCCATCACCACGGTATTTGCGAAGACAACAACCCTACCACAAGCATCCGCGAACCATCACCGCGGCATGTGCCAAGACAAAAAACCTTGCCACGAGCACTGTGAGCCATCACCACCGTATTTGCGAAGGCAAAACCCCTACCACAAGCATCCGCGAACCATCACCGCGGCATTTGCCAAGACAAAAACCTTACCACGAGCACCTGCGAGCCATCACCACCGTATTTGCGAAGACAAAAACCCTACCGCAAGCATCCGCGAACCATCTCCGCAGCATTTGCCAAGACAACAACCTTATCACGCGAGCCACCACCACAGTATTTCACAAGCATCCGCGAAACATCACCGCGGCATTTGCCAAGACAAAAACCTTACCACGAGCACCTGCGAGCCATCACCACAGTATTTCACAAGCATCCGCGAAACATCACCGCGGCATGTGCCAAGACAAAAACCTTACCACCAGCACCTGCGAGCCATCACCACCGTATTTGCGAGGACAAAAACCCTACCACAAGCATCCGCGAAACATCACCAGGGCATTTGCCAAGACAAAAACCTTACCACGAGCACCTGCGAGCCATCACCACAGTATTTGCCAAGACAAAAACCCTACCACAAGCATCCTCGAACCATCACCGCGGCATTTGCCAAGACAAAAACCTTACCACAAGCACCTGCGAGCCATCACCACAGTATTTGCGAAGACAAAAACCCTACCACAAGCATCCGCGAACCATCACCGCGGCATTTGCCAAGACAAAAACCTTACCACGAGCACCTGCGAGCCATCACCACAGTATTTGCCAAGACAAAAACCCTACCACAAGCATCCGCGAACCATCACCGCGGCATTTGCCAAGACAAAAAACCTTACCACGAGCACCGAGCCATCACCACACTATTTGCGAAGACAAAAACCCTACCACAAGCATCCGCGAACCATCACCGCAGCATTTGCCAAGACAAAAACCTTACCACGAGCACCTGCGAGCCATCACCACAATTTTTGCGAAGACAACAACCCTACCACAAGCATCCGCGAACCATCACCGCGGCATTTGCCAAGACAAAAACCCTTACCACGAGCACCCGTGAGCCATCACCACCGTATTTGCGAAGACAAAAACCCTACCACAAGCATCCGCGAACCATCACCGCGGCATTTGCCAAGACAAAAACCTTACCACGAGCACCTGCGAGCCATCACCACAGTACTTGCTAAGACAAAAACCCTATCACAAGCATCCGCGAACCATCACCGCGGGCATCTGCCAAGACAAAAACCCTACCACGAGCACCTGCGAGCCATCACCACACTATTTGCGAAGACAAAAACCCTACCACAAGCATCCGCGAACCATCACCGCGGCATTTGCCAAGACAAAACCTTACCACGAGCACCTGCGAGCCATCACCACCGTATTTGCGAAGTCAAAAACCCTACCACAAGCATCCGCGAACCATCACCGCTGGGTGTAGCATTAGGTCTCTTGCGTGGTTCATTTGAAAGGATTGAAACGATGTAGTGCACTGAAAGTGTTTAAATCATTCAACTAAAAACACTCGTTGTCCTTTTTCTTTGCCCTGGCTGTTTCGCATAGTGTAATGGAATAGAAGCATGCTTCTGTTCCTTCGTTACCTTGTATTATCCTAGAGCAACAAAGACAAGAAGAACAAAGACACCGAGGAAGTCGCGTGTCTTCCGCAAAAAGCCTTAATCAACACCGATGGACCCCACAAACTACCTCTCGGGACCCTACCCGCAAAATCCCCAAACTCCCTAAACGACTACAGAGCGTGGAGAGTTTAGGGAGTTTATGGAACTCCCTAAACTCCCTCCCGAATGCCTCCTCGCATACCCACCAAACCCAAACTCCCTAAATAGAGAGTTTAGGGAGTTTAGGGAGTTTAGAATTTCAGGGGTTGGGGTGGTCGCCCAAACTCCCTAAACTCCCTCCCGAATCCCTCCGCGCAGGTCCCCCAACTCCGCAAACTCAACTCCCTAAATAGAGAGCTTAGGGAATTTAGGGAGTTTGAGGGGTCAGGGGTGGTCGCCCAAACTCCCTAAACTCCCTCCGAACCCCTCCCCGCAGATCCCGCAAACTCCCCAAACTCCCCAAATAGAGGGCAGGGTCTTGGCCCAAACTATCTAAACTATCTAAACCCTCTCCGCTCCAGACCACCGGAACCTCCCCAAACTATGTCAACTATCTAAATTATTTAAACTATCGAAACATATCGAAACCCTCCCGGCTTAAATGGTTCGGGGAGGTTCCGCTGGTCTTGGGCGGGAAGGGGTTTAGATAGTTTAGACAGCTTGGGGCGGTCCGGCTGGTTTGGGGCGTGAAGGGTTTAGATAGTTTAAACAGTTTAGATAGTTTAGATAGTTTGGGGCGGTCCCGCTGGTCTGGGGCGGGAAGGTTAAGACAGTTTAGATAGTTTGGGCCAAGACGCGGACCACCCAAGCTGTCTAAACTATGTACACGTTTGTCCTCCTGCCTTGGCAGGTATGTCACGTGATACAGACAAGGTCTTCAGACGCATATGTGTATATATGTGTGTATACTCACTTGCGTATTTATCTATATGCCAATATCTTTCTCTCTCTCTCTCTCTCTCTCTCTCTCTCTCTTGCTGTCTGTCTTTAGGCTTTTCTTTCGTAAAAGAAAGTCGCCGTATATCCTCTCATTCCTTCTTTCTGTCCTTACATTGTGATTTTAGTCGTTCTTTCGTTCTTTCCTTCTTCGTATTTTTGCTGGTTTGCCTGCTTAGCTGTTTGTTTGGTTCTTTCTGCTGTTATTTCTGTCCTGTTGGTTCGTTGGTTCGTTCGTTCTTTCTTCTGCCCGTCCTTCGTGTGATCCTTTCGTATGTCTTTCCGTTGCGCTTCTGTCTTTCTTGCTTTGTGTCTTTCTTTCCTTCCTGTCATCCTTGCGCGTGCGTTTCCTGCCTCCACCGTCACCCAAAACAAAACGACAATAAAAATAACCGATACTGTAGCATTGTTGGTATTGTGATTATTAGTAGGCGTCGTCGTCGTCGTAGCAGTAGTAGTAGCCGCAGATGTAGAAGCAATAGCGGTAGTGGCAGTCATCGTCGTTGTGGGCCTCAGAACTCATTTGGTGTTTCGGAGCAGCATGAAACCAGAAGGGCGGACAGGCGAAAAGCGGAGCAAGACCGGCGGAAAAGATGAGGGTGGAAAAAGCTGACGCGGAAGAACAGAACAATGGAGCAGGATAGCGAAGCATACGAGCAAACAAACTGAAAAGCAAATACGCAACCAAGCGGAATGCAGAAAGGCAAAAGGACAAACAGGCAGAAACTATACAAGCAAACACTGGCAGAAGGCAGAAAGAAAAGCCGAAACAAGCAGAAAAGCGGAGGAACGGAAGAGCGAAGCAGACAAGCAGAGAAACGGAAAAATAGAAAAACTGAAGCAAGAACAAGCAGAAAATGACAAGCAAACAAAAGCAGAAAGGTAAACTTGTGAGCGATTGAGTGAGCGAGTGATCGAACTCGATGACGCACTGTCAATATCAGAACATCTGCAGCTGCTGACACCAAACAACAAGCAACCGCAAGGTGTGTTGACTGCTGCCTTCTGTGAAAGAGTGTCGGGGTGCCGCCCTTGCGCCGACTCGCCGAAGGGCTCGTCTAACGCAGGGCCAACACTCGTCCGAAACTTCACAGACAAGCTGCGGTCAAAACACTGTGGGATTCAGAGCTAATGGGGCTGAAAGGATGGCAGCTCAATCAAGTGCATACCTCGCCTGCACAGACACCCGCAAGCTCCAGGATTCAGCGCAGCCAACGACATGACAAAGCATGATATCATTGACAAACGCCTGCCCAGATGCCCGGAAGCTCCAGGTTTCAGCGCAGCCAACGATAGGAACAAACACACAAAGGACATAAAAGGTCTGTCAGCATATCATTAACACACGCCTGCACAGATGCCCGCAAGCTCCGGGATTCCACGCAGCCAATGACATGACAAAACATGACAAAGACCAACCATTGACATGTACAAGCTTCACGAGACCAAAACTGTTAAACCTGCCATGTAAGAAATTGTACGGACAGCAAATGAAGCAGATGAGGGTTCAGCGCACAGAGCTTTCCAGCTCCACATGTGCTTTGTATGGCTTCCCCCCCCTGCTTTGCGGCTCCCTATATGTTTTGTATGGGTTTGCACTCTAAAGGAGCGGTTGCACAAGGCCCGGTCAGCGGAAGCGCGTTCCGCGTACTGAGCTTTTACTCTGAACGATCAGTTCAAGGCCCTGCCACTGGGAGGTTTCAAAACACACGTGTACAATTCAATGCAGACAGACGTGGGTATAAGTAAATCTGACAGTGAACGACCAAAGAAAGGACACAGATAACACAAAAAATAAAGACACAGATGACGCAAAAAAGAAAGACACAGATTACCCAAAAACTTGGGTACGGGGAGCCATTCCTTGGGACATCAGACCTACAAAGAGAAAACAAGACACAGATAACGCAGAAAAAAAAAGACACAGATAACGCGAAAAAAAAGGACACAGATCACCCCCTTACCGCGGAAACCAAGGCAAATGGGGACCCGCAGGGACCCGCACGCATGTTTTTTGTGGGAAAGGGGGACCCCCGAGGGATTCGCAGGGACCCGCGCACAAGTTTTTGTGGGACAAGTGAAGACGTACAATCTCACTTCTCTCACTTCTCTCACTTCTCTCTTCGTACTATGTCTTCTTCCCCTTGTCATCTCCTCATTCTTCAACATGACCACCCGAGTTGATGCCAGCAGAATGGGATAGCAAAGGACATCGATGCCGTACTTCATCACCAACCTCCGAAGGCGGAGCGAGACTGAGCTAAAGGGCCCGGCGAGCTGCCCCCAAAGGCATCGCTGGGCCTGGTGGATGCAGAGGAGCCTCGGCGGCCGCCTCCCGCCGGGCCCTCTTCATTTTTTTTGCTAGAGACCACCATCCGCCGCAAAGCGTCGCGCAGCACCTCCGATCGGCTTTAAAGTGGGAGCTGACGGCACCCAGCTGGGCCCTGCGCCTGATGGAGCATGTAGAGGTGACCACCACGGAAGAGGCCACGGAGGCCTTCACAGCTGTACCTCACGTTGCACAGTCCGCGCCGCAGCTCCGCGCAGCTCCGCGCGAGTCCGAGTCCGAGCATTCCGAGTGGCGTGTGGCGCAGCCGCCGAAAGGATGCAGTGAGAGAGGAGCCCCGTGGCCTTAGGCGGTCCTCCTGACGCGAGGCACATCGCACAGAGCGCCGGTCACGTGCCTCGCGTGCCTCGCCTCGTCGCAGAGCAGCCTCACATTGTTCGCCACCAAGGGGTAGGACGCCTGGCAGCAGAGGGCGGAGAGGAGCCCTCGCTCCAGCAGGGCGCAAACCCGCCAGCTGCAGGGGCGAAGGAAGAAAGGACGGGAGGCGACCTGCAAAAGGCCGAGGACCACGCGGCCTATCGAAAACAGCGCCATGACATCTAAAACACAGGACGAAGGGACGGACGGACACGCGGACTCAAACACCTGGGCTATATATTGGACAGTGCTGAAGCATATGTGTTTTGCTTGTAAGGGCGAGCAACAGCTCATCTCTCGATACCCCGAGGGGCAGAACACTGAGTTGCGACGTTTTTCTCTTGGATGTAACTTTCCAGCTTTTTCTGCAAAATGACTGAGTTGTAACTTTTTGTTGGCTCCAAAAAACAGCAAATCTCTGCAGATGGTTGCAAAACAGGCATCTTAGATGTGACTTCTTTTGGTGTCTTTAAGACCAGGCCACTAACTTTTCAAGGGTTACTAAATTGTGCTTAGGCTTGTCTTCGGGAAAACCTTCCTGCTGGACTCCTCACCGCACGGGAGACATGACGACGTCGACCCGGCAAGTGATGCTCCAACGGAGAGCCCAGGCCTGGGATCTCCGTCTCGGACCTGAAGAAAAAGCGAACTCACCCTAAACCATGGAACTCCGCACTTCCGCGCTTCGCGCCGCGCTCCGCGCTCCGCGCCTGCTGCTTGCAGCTGCTTCCTTCGAGACAGAAAGAGAAAGAGAGAGAGAGAGAGAGAGAGAGAGAGAATCCCCCCCCTGCTCCGTCATCTGGAGGCTGTGCTGCTGTGCAGGCCCTGCGGGCTAGAGGCCTCCTTGGAGGCAGAACTGCCCATCCAGCGCAGCCCCAACCAACAGCCAAACCCCAACTTCTTCTCTCCAGCGCGTGGCTTTTGCTCCTTTCTTTCTGCTCGTATAGAAACTACTCGAGGTTCCTAGTCTCTTCACGTCTGCCTTTGCGTTCCTGTGATGTGAAATGCAATGAGCCCTGAGCCCGGCAGAGCCCCGGCAGAGCGCAGAGCGGCTGCTAGGCGGCGCAGAGGCACACAAGACGGGCAAGGCGGAAGGCGGACGGGGGGATTCTTTTGCCTCGGTCGCTCTTGGATCACGCGCCCCGGAGCTGGGCATACTCG
This sequence comes from Symbiodinium sp. CCMP2592, assembly GCA_905221615.1. Lineage (NCBI taxonomy): Eukaryota > Dinophyceae > Suessiales > Symbiodiniaceae > Symbiodinium > Symbiodinium sp. CCMP2592. The sequence continues at coordinate 307,459 of CAJNDT010006245.1, forward strand.
CCCATCTGGGCCTGCACCTCCAGCATGACCTTAACCACACCATCGAGAGAGAGAGAGAGAGAGAGAGAGAGAGAGACAGACGGAGAGGAGAGGAGAGTGCCAGTGAGGCCTCCTCCCGAAGTGTGCTGCGCATCTCCTTCTTGAGGTAACGCCTGAAAGAGAGGACCGTTGAAGAGTCGCTCGAAGCGCCTTCGGAACCGGGTAGCTGGCTTGTACATCAGCATGCAGACCTCGCTTAAAGCACCCGGATTTGCCCCTCCCCTAACTGCCCAAAGATTAAAACGGGTCCCTTTGCTTTGCCGGGCTTCTCACGAAGCCCAGGGCGACGGTCGCCAGCAGCCAGGCCAAGAGCTCCCCGAAGCTCACGCCTCCCTCAGCCGCGCAGAAGCAGCCGACTCTTCCACTCTTGGACTTCGTCTTCAAAGCATCCAGGACCCCCAACGCTGACAGGCACGACGTAGGGCACAAAAACATCGCGTTTCTCCACCAGCTTGCTGCACTCAGCTGGCCTCGAAGTGTCTGTTCTACGAGAAACAAAGAGGAACGAAAGAATCCTTTTTGGCGAAGCCGCTGGTGGATAAATCCGGAGCAGATTGCACGGACGACGAGATCCGCCGTGACGATGCCCTTGAAACGCCAGCCGTTTACCCGGATGGCCTGTGCGTGCACAACGCCTCTGAGCCGCAGAGCTAGAGGGCAGTCCTCTTCTTCGTGCCTGGTCCGACCAGGCCTCAGAAAAGGAGTCTGAGTGGAGTTTGAGCGGAGAGGGAGAAGGAGAAATAGCGAAAAACTCAAAACATGTTTGAAGGCCCCCGCCCAAGTCCTTGGTATGTGACTCCTTTTCTGGGGAGCCCAGAAGTGTACGGGCTGCTCTGAAAGCAGCACTCGCCAGGCCCGGGCCGTTGCGTTCAATTTATGGCTTTTTCGCCCCGTGTGGCCTCGACCCCGGGTGTCCCGGCCGTGTCTTTCAGCTGCTGTCTCAGTTTCCTGGCACAGAGACACAAAGAAGAAAAAGAGAGGAAGAGAGGACGTGCTTTGGGCCCAAAGCGCATGGCATGTGCATTTTGCATGTGCAAGTTCGGCAACACGAGCCGGGCTGTGCTCCACTTTGGAGGTCATCGCACATTGGACGATCTCGTCAGCATTGATCCCAACCTCCCAACGACAGTTCCCCAAAACCCCCCCTGCGAGCACAGATGTCGGCCTCTTTCATGACCTCGATGGAGCACTCCTCGCCGAACTTCTTGGAGCCCGTGCCGTCCACGGGGCACCTTTCCCGCCAGAGAGCGACGAGAAAGAGCGCGAAGGAGGGAGGGAGAGAAAGAGTGAGAGAGAGAAAAAGAACAGCAAGGAGAGCGAGAGCACAAAATTTCCCCATTAACACACACTCAAGCAGACATTCCCTTGTGACGTCAAACCGATAAGTCCAGTCTTGGGCCAATGCCATTCGGCATCAGAGCATTCGATAATGCCAATGCACCATGTTCATTGGGTGCATTTTTGGGCTCATGTAATTTAACACAATCCCTTGATCCTGACTAGCTCATCATACACGGCAGCGTTCGCGACACGATCGAGAAACATTCGGAACAACAAACAATCAAAGCTGCGAAGGACCATTGGCTTCGGTCAGGACATCTTGGCTCGACTCGGATGACATTCGAGTCATTGCTGAAAGGTGGAGGCACATTGCACTGCACAAGCAATTGCAGGAAGCCGGTGTCAGATCCAATCGAAACTGAATTCGAACACTATCCACGGAAGACGTCCTTCAAAATTTCAATCACTACTTCACTTTACCAACACATGCAGCATTTACTTGGGCACTCCTTAATTCACTTCACGGTGCCCTTGGCATTCTTGCGCAGGACCATCACTGCGGCGCGGCGGTGAGCATTTCTAGCATTTGCTGCTTCGCCGCTCGCCATCAACATCAGTCTCATAGAGCTCATCCCAGGTGCTGCAGTCGTGGGCGAGTGAGTGAATGAAGTTGGCGAAATACGTCAATCGCCAATCTGCGGATCATATGTCGACACGAATGGTGATGGTGCCATTGTGCGAATGCCTTTGAATGGTCCGCATCCGCAGCCCGAAGCCACTGCTCACACTGGACGAGATGTGTGGGGAATGCGCTCCGCGATGAATGGCTGCAATGCACAATGGTGCCACTGATGCGAGCCCACGGCGCCTGATTCCCGGATCATGCGGATCCACCCACAATCCGGGGTCTCATTGCCCCAATCCACGTTCTGCGGAATATGCAAAAAAACAATCGGCTAAAAAACAATCGGCTCGGCAGTCTGGTCCAAGTCGAACACTTCTTGGTTCGCCCAGTGGACAATCTTGCGCAGGGCTCATTGGCAAGCGCACCCAATCGTAAACATTCACCAGGCAGTCGGTCGCATTCTCTTGCAAAGGGCGTGACCTTCGCCAGTTGCCGTTGGCAAGGAGTAAGGAAATGTAGCTCGGCTTTCGTCATTGTGAGCCAGCTCGCTTGGTCATCCAAACATTCGGGCCGTTCTGCGTTGGGGAAATTCCCAGTGAGGACATTCTCACCGAGCTCATTGGGCCGTTGCTGCGCTGGTCAAGGCGGTGAAATCTGCAGCCACTCATTCCACCAGCACACGGTACACTGCTTCGGCCGCACTCCAACATGGGCATTGAAGAAGCGATCGCCCATCGTCGAGATCATTCGCCCCCACAACCCCTCGCTCGCGATCACTTTCCACCACAATCATCACATAGCGCTCCAGTTCATTCCAGACCCTTATGATCTCGGGGCCACGGTCCATTTTGGTGACCACGGCAGCAGTCTCGCGACTCACAGGCCCATTCCTGCTGAGCCTGTGCTGCACCACGGTCTCATTCATCAAGCGGCAGGCCTCCCAAGATACGTCATTGTCAACCAGCGCAGGCGCAGAGAAGGATCGCAGCACCGACGGCGGTTCAGTCGCCGTGCCATTTTCGGCAGCAGCGACGCCAAGGGCGGCATCAATCTGAGCAAGGCCGCTCACATTCTCATTTGCAGCAGGCTGCGGCTCGACATGCACAGTCGAGCAAACAAAGCTTTCAAACATTGCCAGTCGACACAAATCCTGCCTTTCCTCAAAGATTTGCCCCATTAAGCGCATGGAGACCTCCGCGGTGGTCTGCACAGCTTCATTCCAAATCTCTTCCACAGTCCGGCCACTCGTGCTGCCAAGTCGGCAGCGAGCTCATCAACCGCGATAGGATCACGATAGCAGTGCTCACCATGTTGCAAGGCCAAGGACATTCGCAGCAGATCCGCTGGTGCTCTTGCACTTCGCGACAATCTGCATTGTCGGGGGAATCATCACCTCGAAACCCACGCCAACCACAACAACTCTTCCAACAGCAGTCCTGGACACCGAGTGCTCCAGCTCAGCGGTGCATCAGGAACAGTCTTGGCAATCGTCACGATCCCAGTCGTTGCAACTGGCTTGGCAGTCTTCACTTGCTCAGGTTCCAAGGCGAAACGAAGACGCGCGAAGAGACAGAACTGTTCTAACTCACACGGATGTCCGGCTGTAGCACTCCTAGCCAGGCGGAGGTCCAGAGAGCAGCATCTACTTGCGGCAATCTGGCTCCACTGAAACTTGTTTCAAAGGACAGAAAGCCTTAAGCACCTCTACAGCGCTTCATTGCCAGAGCCAGAATACTACAGCGTGAGAGGCATCACAAATGGTTATACCACAATTGCGCCTGTCATTATCGGGGCATGAAAAATACACCTACAGAGATGGCAGCATGAGACCCCAGTGACCGCGCTACGGAACTCCAGCTTTGCCAGCAGGAAACTCTGCAAAGGGAAGCACATAAAGCCAACCAGCAGGCACAGCGCTCTCCCCCAAATATGGAAATCCCCCTTCAGAGGAAGGATCTGGATACAGCCCGAAGGACCTAATGATTTGCCCTTGCACGGACAGCAGGCTGGTTCACTGCTATGCATCAAGGGCTGTGCTGTCTTGGACCACTTGAGAAAGAAACAAGCAACGGAATATATTCATGTCAGAATGCCAACATGCCATTGCTGGAGGCATGAGACCGGTTGGGGGGCGTCTAGGATTTGTGGTTTGAAGTTTGAAGCAGGGAGAGAGGGCGAGGGAGAGGGAAGCGAGCGTCGAAGAGCCGTGTCGGTGGGCATGTTGCGTGCGCGACTGCGGCGTTGCGACTTGCGTTCATGCGCTGGCGGCGTGGCGCGCGGCGCAGGGGCTCCTCTGCGGGTACTTCTCCATGTAGTCCCAGTACTTCTCCGCGTACCTCAGCTTGGATGCAACGCAGAGCTCGTGGGAGAGATTCAGTCTGAGCTTCGGCGCTCGACGGCCTGCCCACTTCGACTGACCTCCATGCTGCTCCTCGACAGATGAGAGAACGAGAAAGGAGAAGAGGAGAAGATAGGAGAAGGAAAGAGAGAAAATCGACGTGACGTGGTCCCACCTGGCGACCTGCAGAGCTCCAGATTTCGACTTCAAGGTTCAGCTCCACTGTCGCAGCCGCTCAGTCTGCGTGCCTTTGTAGCTTCGTGGATGCAAAGCTGACGCACATCCTCCTCAAGAACCTGCGATGACAAACAGAGGGCTCTTCTTTCCCTCCCGAAAGCCGCGAGAGCCGCGAAAGCTCTTTCCACGTGGCTCCTCTTTGCCTGTCACATCCCCGGCACCGTCGGGGTCCTGGCTGAGACTGCATGAAGAAGCTTCAGAACATTTGGAGGCCTTCCTAAAGACGATTCCAATCCCAGGTGACCCAGTCGCGCAAGCTAAGGACCTAAGGACGCCGGACGAGCTTGCAGCATCTTGCAGCTTGCCCGTCCGTGTTCACAACTACATCAGACGCTGAGCTCTTGAGCTCAAGGGCTCCTTCCCGTCTCCGACTCTGGACAGTGGAACTGTGGCTGCGCTTGGACGCGGCATTCGACCAGCCCCTTCGTGTTACAGTTCGCAGACAGCTGGGTTAGCACAAGCGCTGGTCCTCAGCGCAGAACTCGCCCTTGCTGCCCGCGTTCTCCAAGCAGACCCCCGCGTAGATCGCCTGCAGTTGCGTCGCCCTTCGCCCTGAGACGCAGCTTGTTGTTCACACGCATGCATGCCATGCATGCTTCTCGTTGAGCTCTCGACAATGTCATTGGTGTCCATGGAGAAGACGGCCTTGTCCAGCGCTTGAAGAGCTGTCTTCTTGTGGGGCCCCCAATGCCGGAACTGAGATGTGCGCATAATGTGGATTGAAAATCATAACCTCGTTGAGTGTCCTTCGCTTAGGAGCGAAGTCCTGCGGCAGCCACAGGACATGAAACCTTGAAAGGAAGGAGAGGCTCTCCGCTCTCTGCCTCACCTTCAGGAACTGCATGGACTGACTGGAGCCGGAGCTCATCCACATGTCCATGGTGACCACGTGGTCCGTTGGCAAATTCCAGGCGAGTTCGATGACGACCTGCAGCGGACACCGGTTGGACCCCCCACAGGGAAGAAAGAGAGAACCGAGGGCGCTCGCCGCTCGTGCCGAGCCTCGGTGGACTGGGCCGCGCTAATGAGCTGCTGGCCATCCTCTTTGGAGATCAACACCTGAAGACGGGGCAGGGCCGGGCGAGACGGATGAGGCTTCGCCCACCGAGGGAATGTAAACGCTGCTGCCATAGCCGTCGTCGGCGACGATAATGTTCGCAAGACTCTCGGCCGTGAGGGGAGAATCCTCTTCCGCATACAAAAAGAGCCGGAAGCCCACTGTGTGCAGCACTCAAATCACTCAAACGCCTCACGATCCACGATGATCACGGCGTGCGCACCCTTGTCCTGCGCCACCTTGACCTGCACATGGGTTTTCAACAATGTCACGCCCACCAATCGCAACATCCCAACCCTTGCCCATGCTGAGCTAGTGGTGACTCCTATGCCTTATGCTGGTCTGCAATGAGACGCAAGGGATTCAAGAGTCGGCTAACCTCTGCTTTTGGCGAAAGACTTGTGCACCAGGTCGCGACACAGATAGGCGAGGCAACGAAGGCCTTCGTGGTAAAAGAGCACTTGCCCCGACGCACCATGATGATGTTCAGCAGCTTCACCTTGCAGAACGGCACACTTATCCAACGATGACAAAACAGAGCGAGGAGCGAGCGAGAGCGAGCGAGAGAGAGGGAAGAGAGCGAGAGAGCGCGAGAGAGAGAGCGAGAGAGAGAGAGAGCGAGAGCGAGAGCGAGAGCGAGAGCGAGAGCGAGAGCGAGAGAGCGAGAGAGCGCGCGAGCGAGAGAGAGAGAGAGCTAGAGCGAGGGCGAGGAAAAAAGCAACAGTGGATGGAGAACAATCCTTCTCCTCGCTTCTCTCTTATGCCCCTACCCCGCATCTGCTACGCTGTTGTCGTGCCTTGCGGTAGCTGCTGCCTTCCGTCTGGAAGGTCTCGGGGCTTGGGACATCGTAGTCCTCCTCAGAGGCTGATACACTGATAGAGGTAGAGCTTCCCAGGGCTTACCATGCTTGCACTTCGTCTTCCGTGCGAAGCTGTCCCGCCTGGCTGCAGTAGACGTCGTTGTGCTTCGAGAGGCCGTAGACCTGGGATGCAAGGAACTGCAGAGAAGGTGACCTAGGAGGACGTCTCGGGATCAGACTAGTCGACCCATAACGACATCACCGTAAAAGGGTGCACCGAAGGTGGCGGTGGAGCCCGCGATCCTCTTGTGTCAGTGCTCTCTGACTTGTTTAGACACTCCGGTCTCTCATATGCGGAGTCTCCTCCCACGGCTGCCATGAAACTTCGAAAGGAGCTCTGGCGGCGTGATCACCTCAGCTATGGAAAGAAAACGCAGAGAGAGAGAGAGAGAGAGAGTCCGTGCGCCCTCGCCGCCCGCGCGGGGCGCGCCTTGATTTGGCCTTCGGTCACCGGGAGGAGGTCCAAGGCCGCAGACAGCGCCGCCAGCAGAAGCCAGGAGGGCCCTCGCCCTGGCGTTTTCTGCCATGGCCAGGGCTGCAGCTGGGAGCACCCGCGGCGGGAGAGGCAGAAAAAAGCCATGGGGCCGCCGGGCGCCCGGGCCGCGGCCGGGGCGCCCGGGGCCGCACTCCCAAGGCGCGCGCGCGCTGGCTCAAGGCTTCGTGGCTTCCTAGATTCTGTGGACTCTGCGTGTCTGTCGAAGAGCTTGCGGCTTGCGTACTCTTTCTGAAGTCCCTATACATCACGGCTCTAATAAGCAATCGACTCAAGCAGTGAGACAAGAACCTGGCGCTGTGGTTCATCCACCCGGCGGGCCCCAGGGAAATGATTTCACAGAAAAGCCTTTCCATGTGCCATGTCAGTCACAACATCAAACTCTACGGCGCTACGACGTCAAGAAGCACTCAAGGCAGGTCGCCATTCGCCATGAGACATGCGGGTGTCAGATCGTCTCTCACTGCTTTCAAATGCTAAGGGAGCGAAGGGACCCGCGGACCGAGCGCGGCAGTTCCATGGCGCAGGTGGCACGGCACAGGAACATTCCGCTCACATGCAACGTCTGTGACTTGCTGGTATGAGTATATGCACTGTCGAATCTCCCTATCGAGCCGAAGACGGGATACCACTGTAAAAAAGAGCCCTTCAAGCAGCACCGGCTATGTTTACTGGGGCGCCAGCCTGTGCCAGCGCTTCCGCAGCGGCTGCACATGCCAGAACATATTCCCCTTCAGGGCACTTCCAGATTCGAAGCCGAGAGCGAGCGCGAGAGCGAGAGTTTAACGCTCAGCTGGGCAGCGTCACTTCGTGACGGCCCGCGGTGACGCTGAAGCTCTCTGCCCCAGGTGCAGCTGGGCTGTATTTGCCTTGGGCCTTGCCTTTTGTTAAGCTGCCGTGCCGCACCTTTCGGCGGCGCCAAACGGAAACCGATTCGCTGCGCCGCTGCACTCAGCAGTGCTCAGCAGTGCTCAGCTCTGCCGCTCAGAGCGCAGCTCCGGGGCCCATTTGCACCATCTCCGGGATCTGCGGCTGCTCATACAAGTCTACACGCGGAACATACTCCGCTTCCTCTGCGCGGGGTTGCTGCATGCGCTGCATCCTTCGTCGGCAGCAGTAGTAGTCGAAGCAGTTGCAGCAGATGACGCAACAGCAGCAACACTTCGCTTTGACACACTTCGCGCACCTCGAGCATTCCTGTCCCCATGCATGTGTCAACTCCGGGTTCTCACACTGCGCGAAGCACAAGGGAGAGCAAGACAGCAGAATTGTACAAACACTGATGGCGCATCCGATTGCAATCGCCAGAAGGCCCTTGCCCCTGGAGTCAAAGGTCCACTCCAGCGCCCAATCAGAAACTTCTCCGGTTGTAGTCAAGTCTTTCATTGAACCCATCACGATGAATAGAACAGCGGAGACCTCAGCAGGGGAGGATTGGGCCCTTGGGCCTGGGTGGGGGGGATCCAAACACTGAGTGAAGAAAGAAGACAGAAGAGTTCCCAAAAAACTCAAAAGCAAAGCAAACAAGGCCAAGCGACGACCAGGATCAGCATCATCGAAAAATAGCACCGGCACCAGCATTTCTCCAGGCTGCTGGCCTTGCCGCCTCGCCGCCAGAGAGACAGAGACAGAGACAGAGCTGCAACAGAGAACACAGAGAACACACAGAGCCACAGAGCCACAGAGCTGCATTGCAGTTTGGCAGTTGTTTCGCTCAAGAAAAGCTCAGCAGCAGGCAGGACTGGCCCTGGCCTGGCTTCACGAGCTCCGACAAGGCGGCTCTCATCTCATCGCGCGCGGTGAGGGCGAGGGTCTGACTCTGACTTTCACTTTTAAAATTCCAAGTCTTCCTGAGATTCCCTACTGAACGCTGCAACACATCGGGAAGGGCTCAGCAGCCGGAGACTCCAAGGGAAAAGTGCGACTGTGAAGGTACAGTATGCTGCTATGCAACAACGTTCGGAAAGTAAAAGTGGGTACACCCCTCTCGAAGCTCAATTTTGCAGTCTCGAGTGCAGCTCTTATGAATTGAGCTGCATGACGCATTGATCATCGAACGCGAGCTGTTGCGCAAGGATTTTGAAGAGCCCTTGATCCAGAGCTTCCACTGGGTCCTAAAACCCGACCTTTGGCACGAGACCCCAGGCACCGGTCGGGAACGGGATGGCCCCTTCACCTTGTGAGACGCCCTGCCTCATGCCCCCATCATCCCCATCATCCCCATCTCCTGCCAGCGCGTGCGCACCTGTAGGGATGGGAAGATGGGAAGGAGATGCGAAGACAAGAAGTCTGAGCCCCGCGCAAGCGTGGCTTCGGCACTGGGACCCTCAGCCATTGTGAGCCATCCCGGAAGCTGGAAGGATCTGGGTTCCAAGCCTTGCATCGCTTGTGGCGCTTTGCTTCGTCGTCGAAGAATCCAGGGCAGATGAAGTCGCCTGGGATGCGAACTCAATCCATCCATGCACCGGCCGCCTCACCCGCAAAAGAAAGCCTTTGCTGAGCTGAGGAACCGGAGACTCTTGAGAATCGGAGCTTGGCTTTGTCACAGGTCGGGCACACGGGCCTCACAAAAAGGACAAAGAGAAGAGAGTCGAAGAGAGAAGAGAGACTCGAAGAGCGCAGCAGAGCACAGCAGAGAAACCGCTCGAAACCGCTCGAAACACGAAGCTCCCGGCGGAACGCCGAGAGCCTTGGCTTCCGCCACGCGCTCCAAGAGCTCCTCCTTGCGCCCGGACCTGAGCCGCTGCGAGGAGTGCCGCCGCCGCGAACCGCTTTTTTCTCCTTGACTCGACTCTTCTCTTCTCTTTACTTCTCACAACACAGAGATCAGAGAGAACGGGCCGCTCTTCCGCTCTCCCGGTTCCGGGCTTCGGCAGCCCGTTCTTCTGAAGCATAGAGCCTCAGCCACTGGGCCACTGGGCCAGCGCCGGACTCCTGCGCCGCCTGCGCCTTCCGCCTTCCGCTCGGGAGGCGGCCCAGGGCAGCGACGCTCTTCTTGGAGAGCTCCGCCTCAGAGGACTCAGCTGAGGATTCAGGTGAGGAAAGATCCGCCCAGCCTTTAGAGTCTCGATGGCTTCCTTCTGCTGCGCTGACAACGCACTGCTTTCCCCATCTTTTGCCTCCTGAGACACTGCACAGCACTGGTGCAAAAATGTCAGGAGTTCCCTTCCTCGGCAAGCTTTGCCTTCTTCGAAGGCCTCGCGCCAGCACAATGCTGTGCTACTGGGGAAATACTGTACGATGCAGGGAAAAAACCACTTGTGGGAGAAAAGCCCTACTACTATTCCTTCAGCATGTTTGCAAGCAGATTGCACCTGTCCGAGGTGTCTGGCTCTGGCTTTCTCTTGCCATCCTGATATGCAGCACGCATGGCGATGCCAGGGGGCTCACCTGAGCGTCCTCGCCCCTGCAAGTCTTCAAGACTTCTTTGACCTCGTGCCAACAACCCTCACAGCAGCTCAGCAAGCCACCTTCTCGATTAACTTCAGACCGAAGACTCGCTCCTGATCTTCCTCTGTCAGGCTGTCAAACCCAGTGATATCCGCATCATTCTTTGGCAAGTGTTGACGAAACCAAGCTGGCTTCTTGATCTTGGGGAAGCAGCCTGCGGACTCACACTCCTGAACAAATACAGTCTTCAGTTCCAGCTGTACCGTGTTCTCGTTTGGGTCGTACTGTCTGCCCGCACCCTTCCTGAACCCCAAGAAACTCTGCTCCTCCCTGCGCCCCTGCAGCTTCTGAAATCAAAATGGTTCACATAGCCTGCTGCCTGGGTCGCCCAAACTCGCTAGACACGGCAGCGTAAGCTGAGAACTGCTTGCCAGGGAAAGTCTTGCTCGACACCATGGATGCGAACATGTTCTGGCGAGTCCGTAGCCCCATTTGGCCTGCATGATGCCACTTTGTCGCCTCCGCAGCATGCCCCTTTTGCCTTTCCGCTGCATCCGCACCCTCCACATGCTCCATGTCCACAACCATCTTCACGCCAATGCGGACGGCGTCTTTCTCCTAGGCCGGGCAGGCGCGCTAGCCTCAAGGGTTGCAGAAGCAGCGCAAAGACATGGCGAGCTCCCGGCAATCTTGTCTTTGCATTGCTTGCAGGCGGCGCGTCCGCTTTTGGAGTACTCCACTTCAAAGTGGAAAGACGGCATTGCGTGCTGTGTGCTGCAGCGACAAAGCGGGCACGAGCCAGCGGCTCTCAGTAAGAAGAACACAACCGCAGTAGTCAGGTATTCAAAAGACTGGGAAGAAGCTCTTCAACTACAGTGGCGAAGCATCATGTGATATCAGCCATCGCTTTTTGCTCAGCCTGAATGCACGAAATTAGGATAGGCCTGAGGAGGAATCACCAGTGGCGACAGAAGCTGCATGGTCTCCAGAGCACAGACCAGACAGGGTGTCCAAGCATGACAAAGCTGTCAGAAGCAGCCGCAGCACTTCGTCCTGGGAGACGAAAAATTGGATGGCATGTGCTTTGTCTATTTCAGTCAAGCATCTTCTTTGATCGCTTTTTTTTGTCGCTCTTCGAGCCCTTGCCCTGGCACAAAGGAGAGGAGAGAGCGTGCTTTGAAGGGACGCACCACGCCACTCCCGCCCTCGAAGAGGCCGTGGAGCATCAGGCGAAAGAAAGTGTCATGGCGGGGGCCCCCGCCATGGCACCGCCGCGGCTCCCGCTCGCGCCTCCTTCTTCTCTCCGGCCGCCGCCGCCGGGGCGAAGGGCGGCTGAGCGGAGCCTCTGCGCGCGCGCGCGCGCTCGCACGCGCGACTCGAGTGAGAAGCGATGCTCTGCTGCTCTGCTGCTCCTTCGCCCCTTCGCCCCTTCGCCCCTTCGGCGCCTGCAAGGGGGACCTTCTCGAAGGCCTCGGAGAGACGCCAAAGACCCCCAAAAGATTTCTGGAAAGGAACCCCGCGGGCCCGGCTGGGACTCCGGACCGGCTGTGTTGCTGGCACCGGGATGGCGGCCATAGGCCTGCAAAAGGAGGGGCCGCGGCCGCGGCAGGCGTACTTTTTATTGCCGCTTGTCAAACTTTCAAAGCAAAGCCAGGCCCGGGGCGGAGCGCTCATTGAAACCACCGGCGATCCGGTCGCGGCGATGGGCATCGCCTCACATGAGCCGTTTTCCGATTAGCGATCAGCCCGCGGCTTAAAGGTGCTTAGGGGTACACATTTCCTCGGCCGGCACCCGAGATGGGGATGGACGCGTTGGCTGGCGATGGCACGAACTGGGCCCACAAAAATCAAGCTTCTGAGCTCTTCTGCTCTGCTTGCCTGTGTTTGCCTGTGCACACACACCAATGAAGCACTGCAAACATTGCACCCACAAAGGCCGGCGCGACTCCGGAAGATGTCTGCGTGGTGGAGGCCACAATGGGAGAGGCAGCTGAGGGCGAAGGTATAAACTTAGCACACTCGCAAGCGGCCCGTGATTCACAGGCAAAGATCCTGAGCATGCCACCACTCCTGAGGACGTTTGCACCACGGGTGTCGCCGATGTACCAACCGCCGCAGCAACAGGAAGGGGCTGCTGTACAACTCCCTGGCATGGTCACAGTTGAAGCGGAGCACAAGACCAACAGCCGCTTGACACTTACGTTGGCAGATTGCGTTGAGTACCAGCTCACAGTTTGTTGTGCTGTTGTGCTTCTCGTACCATCTGGAACCAGGATTACTCTCAGGGCTTCGTTGCTCAATGTGCTGCGGGGATCATGCTGCAGACAATGGGTGCCAGACTTTGAGGCACAAGTAAGAATCCACATGAGACCAGTAGGACTGTGTTGTAGTTGGGGTGTAAAACCCACCCAGCCTGACTTCCGATGCTTTGCATCCAAGGAGGTGCCTTGGGCCGTGGCCGCAGGAAAACATACTCGAAGATGGCACAAAACAAGCGAAGGAAGTCGGATCTGCGTAGGATCTGCGGAAGAAGTGCACTCCTAATTATGCCCTATGCATTGCAAGTCAGGCTCGATATTTGTGCGCTACACTCCCTCGTCTGATGAGTGCCGAGCAGGCAGCGAAGCAGAAACAGGGCCTAGGATGCAAGCTGCACCAAGCCCGCTCGCATCTGTGGAAGTTCTGGGATCCAGGCCTGTCTGACTAAGTGTTGTCGTGGTGACTCCGGGAGCAACTGTGGCTGGGGTCACCGTTGCAGCAACAGGAGACCTCCAGAAAAGCACATTTATCCTCATCAACTCTCCGTGTACAGAATCGCCCTCGCCTGGCGTAGAACCTGTTAGGGCCACACCTCACCAAATTGAAAGTAAGAAGCTGCTGCTGTTCACACCAAGTACATACCAAAACCTGAGTCGCCCACACTCGATCTGCATCGCACAGCACTGCACCTGCTCTACGCAACCAAGGCCTGACTGGAAAGTCTAGCCGCCTCCGACAAACCACTGAACTACCTGCCTTGGAGTCCTTGCCAAACCTGTCATCTTGGCATGATTCTCAAATTTCTCACGGCCAGAAAAGCTTACATGCGCCTGGTAGACCGGGTTCGCAACCGTGGCTGCCGCTGGTGCGACTGGAGTGGTTTGGGAGACGGTCATCACAGGCACCGACTCCGGTGGCAAGGTGACGGCCGGAGCAGCTGTCCTCAGATGTATCATGGTCTATGAAAAGCGAAGTTCAGAAGCTGTATGCGAGAACCGGACGCCATGATACTCTTTTTCAGAGACTGGGCCAGCCCCTGCTCATTACGCACCTTGAGCCTCCGCCAAACAACAAAAGTTGCCTTGAACTGTATCGTTAAGTGCAAAGGAAAACTTTCAAAATCTCACATCAAAGCGTTTGTTACTACATGGAAACAGCTATATGTGCTGCACCAAAAGCATATCTGAGAAATCATTCCAATCAACTTCTCCAGTGTGAAAATAAGCTATGCACAACGAGCGCAAACCAATCAATGCAGCCGATGCTGAATCATTCGGGTTTGCTTCGGAACAAGGGTTGTGTTTCCCTTTTGGCGAAACGCAGGGCAAGCACTATATGAAGGATGGCATCTTTCAATCCAACATACAATTGCATACACATGAAAAGACATCACAATCCAACCACTAGTCTCCACTTTTTTTGTCTCGAAAAAGGAAACAAGTACGCACGCTCGCCCGGGCAGGGCCCAGGGCAACGGTTGTCGTGAAAACGACTGTGGGAAGACTGGGAACTTTTTTGGTGGCACGTTCCACAAACAAGAGCAGATTCTGTGAAACGACAGGGGGCTTGGGCGGGCAGGACGAGAAACGTTCAGGACAGTTCGACACCACGCAACACCAAAAGGCTACGAGGCAGTTGCGAGCTAAAAGCAAAAGCAAAAGTCGACCGTGGCTTCACTCGCACTTCTCCTTTTTTCGGCTTGCCGGAAACACGACTGCTCAGCTCTGTCTGCTGCCGGTCTCCGGGGTCTTCGACCTTCCGGATGGAAAGCTGGATCAGCGGAGCACTCGAAAAGCCCGTATCGGTAAGCGATGCTAGATAGAATAAAAAGCAGAGTAGCATAACGTACCAAACGAGAAGCGAAAGCAGGATAGTACGCAATAGCGGGCGATGACTGAAAAGCTCCTTGTGCTGAAAGCGTGCCCAAAAGGTGTGGGCAGGCGGGAAAGTTTTTGAAAGCGAGCTGCTGTTGCGTGGTGTATGCTTGAACCCAAGCGGGGCCGCGGGGGTAAGAACTGCCGAAACAACCCTGAGTGAACACAGGAACCGTTCAGGACAGTTCGACACCACGCAACACCAAAAGGCTACGAGGCAGTTGCGAGCTAAAAGCAATAGCAAAAGTCGACCATGGCTTCACTCGCACTTCTCCTTTTTTCGGCTTGCCGGAAACACGTTAGTTGGGCCCAAGCTGTGTTTCGCAGGAAGCTGCCACTTTAAAAACGTTTCAGGAGGGAAGAGTGAAACCTGAAAGCTTACATGCCAGAACTCAGGAAGCGAGAGCTCGATGCGGTTTGTTACCGCGGCGAACTTCTCGGGCAAGCTGCTGGAGCCATCCCAGCGTGAAAGCAGATCTGCGTCGTCGTTCTTTTCACCAGAGATGTGGCTGCAGTCCAAAGTGACTCCGGCGATGGAGCTCCACATAGAAAGCTTGCGAACGAAAAAATTAAGCGGCACTTTTGAGGTGTACAATTTATTACACACTGATTCAGCGCCACTATTATCGCTCAAAGCAGGTAATGTGAGAGCCAAGCGTCCAGAGCCGTGAGCTTTCCAGAAAGCGAAGAGCACGAAGCATTGTGCCAGAGTCTCGTAGCTGGAAATATCCAAGTTGGCATCGGGCTGCATTGGCAGACCTAAGTTGGTGTCTAACCGTATAGCGATGCGAGAACCAAAGCAGGCGCCCGGATGGTAAGCGGAGCCATCCGCCGACACCGCAATCGTTGCCCTTGCCAAAAGCGTCTGCGGCGGACTCTACTGGACTGGTAGGCGGTGGCCGCAAAGGTTTTTTTTCTGGAGCTCAAGTGTGCGAAGAAAGCAAGGGTTTCCCTGCTGGACTCAGACAAGCGCCGTTTGGAAGATGTAGGGTCTGCCACTCGAAGCCACATACG
The DNA here is from genome assembly GCA_905221615.1 of Symbiodinium sp. CCMP2592. Classification (NCBI taxonomy): domain Eukaryota; class Dinophyceae; order Suessiales; family Symbiodiniaceae; genus Symbiodinium; species Symbiodinium sp. CCMP2592. Next base: position 322,926 of record CAJNDT010006245.1, read on the forward strand.
CTTGGTACTGACAGGAACTGCTGACAGGTCCTCCTTGCTGCGTAGAGTCTTGTGCCGAGCAGACAACAAAGTGGAACCTGCCGAGATACAGGTGCCTGGCGGACATCCTGTGAAGTGAAGCTTGTCATCCAGGTAAGCGTGGATGCCTGGCCAGGTGCATGGGCTGATGCTTACATTGGTGCCAAGCGGTCTACGCATGTCATCGTACATTGTCATAGCCACGGGCGTAAAGCTGGAAGCCCATGCAATATCCACTGAAGCAGACCCAGAAGTTTATCAAGCTGTTTGCGGCTCACCAAGCGATGCCGCAGGCAATCCTCCACCTGGGAAAGCAGCTTCAAGCGTTTGGCCTCGGGTAACGTGTAGCAGCCGGCGCTGAAGTCTATTTGCCATCCTATCCAGGTTAAGGAAGGCCCCATCTGCAGTTTCCGCCAGCTAAGCGGGATATTGAAGCAGGAACAGAAAGCCAGAACCAGGGAAGAGCGAAGTGGCAAGACGCGAGAGTTTTGCCAGAGAAGCAGATCATCTAAGTACAACATGAGGACGTGCGACAGCCAAATAAGTAGATGTAGGCAGCGCACAAAGAAGCCTCCCAAGCGGGCAAACCAGTGGCTTGGAGCTTAAATATGCGAAAAATGCCATTTACATGTTTCGCCTCGAGCCAGTGTCGTCCCCCCCCCAAGACATACCGGGCACACGCGACGAGAGTACGTTGCTGCTCACCGGCATCCGGTGGAACAACCTGCTGCGTGTACTGAAGGCAGCTCTGCAAGTACGCACGGCAACAAATGGCACGCTCAGGCAGGGATTGACGGAGAGGCTGGAAAAGCTTCCGTTTTCGAGTGATGGAAGAAGCAGCTTTTTGACCAGTCAAGAGTACCTGCGCTCTTGGGAGGGCGCACGGGACAGCTGTGCTGCCAACGTATGTTGGCGCACCCCATAACATGAAACCCACAACAGGAGCCGACTCCGTACAAAGCTTGGGGCCCCAGGGCGTTGCATCAAGCAGGGATACTTGTTCGGGGTCGGGCGCCCGCCCAAAGAGCAAAGAAGACTTGCACTTGCATTTGCACGGTGCTAACAAAAAGGAGCTAACGACCTTACTGTCAGTGAAGTGGCCTGCAATGTAAGCTCGAAGGACATGTTGCGTCGCAAGGAGCGGCGTATCGCCGGATTTGCAGTAGAACCACTGCACACTTGGAACGTCGGAAGGGTGTGCGCGGAGAGCACCCGATGACAGACCTCGGTAAAGCTAGCTGCTGCAAGAGGTGGTGCTCCATCTTGTGGCATGAGAGCAAGGGTCTCCGGCGGGACAGGGTAGACAATGCCCGAGGGCAGAGCATGGCGGAGATGTGTGGCCGCCTCTACCGACACCCGGGAGGCGGTAAAGCACTCGTGCTTTAAGACGTGAAATCCTGCACTATATAGTGAGGAGAACCTGGTTTGTGCGTCACCAATCCATCCGACGTCAGTGCCTGCCGTGGAGTTGTCATCCATATAAGCTTTCAGCATGCGCACTCTAGGGATGCGCTGCAGGGAGCAGATCAAGGGGTCCATGGCAATGCAAAACAAAAGGACGGACGTAGCCCGTCCCATCGCAAGGCCTTGGCGCATACGCAATGGAGGCAACAGGAAGCCTTGAATTCGATGGAGTGATTTGCGGCCATAAAGGAAATGTATGGTGTATTGGCGAACCCATTGCGGGACACGAAGCCGTTGAAGAACTTCGAGTTTAACCCGTTCGAAAGCTTTAGCCATGTCCGTAAGCAGGACATTACAAGGTTGCGTTTCTGAGAGAAGGCAATCCTGGACCATCATAAAGTTGGTTGGGGCCTCCTTCAGACGGCTAACGAGAGCTTGCGACTGATTCAGGCAAGGTGCAATGGCGGACATCGCAGAAGCAAAGACGGCAGAATCGATAATGCGAGCAGCGGTATCCGGCATGTCCAAGGGGCGGAAGTTATCCGCATAATGTCCCGCGTCGGCTTTGGGAATGAAAGTCAAGGCCTGCGTCGGCGGAGGGGCACACCCAAGGATGATGTCAAGGAAATGTGCATGCAATTCTCGTGCGGACTCAGCGGGCAGCTGCCGATAGCACTCATAGGGACAGCCGTCAGGTCCCGCAGAGGAATCCCCCGTACGCAAGAGATGGAACATAATGTCCTCTTCCTGTGGCAGAACGCAGCGAGTAACGGGCTGCGGCTGATAGTCACTCAGCACCAGTTCCCATTCGGGGGAGTAGTCCTGTGGGGACTGCTGCCAGAAGGCTCTCGTAACTCGCAAAGCAGCGTCGGCCTCCCCAAGTGTAGAGCAAGGCGAACCATCAGCACGCAGCACATGCGCAGTGCCAAAGGAGCCCAAGGAGGACCGATGGAGATCCCATTTGGGATGTTTGTGCGGCATGCGCACGCCGAGCTGCCTAGAGTCTTTGATGACTGGTGGAGGAGCTACATTCACCGTTTCCAAGGTTGTCAGCTGCATGACGACTTGCTGAGCCTCAACGGCGCTGATTGTGACCGGCTGACCTTGCGTATGAAGGGGCCGTGCACTGAGCAAATGCTGGAATGTTTCAAAGACCGCCCAAGGAACGACGAATGAGGACGCATTCGGTCGCTGCCTTTGTCGTTTCAGCAGATACTGAAGGGCACCATACTTACCTTCCGATACCGGACTGGCTGTGTGTTCAAGCTCTCCGGCCCACCACACATGAAACAGACCTTGAAGATCTCGCAGTGTGGGTGATCTGGCTGCAACGGGGCCCGCGATTGCTCCTGAACCGGGGCCTGCACCGATGCCGCCAATGAGCCAGCTTCCACCAGGAACCGATGATGAGCAGGAGACGAAGAGTAGGACAAGACCTTAGGCTCAATAGCTTGTTGCGCGGCTGGCTGTTGGCCGCCGCGAGCCTGCGGACTCAGCGGCATCCAATCGCTACGCACCCGATCCCAAAAGAGCTGTTGAAGAGACAGAGCGCCATGAACATCGTCCCTGCTATAAAGAAGAACGCAGCCGTTCTGTCCAGTTCTGTGGTGACCTTGAAGGCCTCGTTTGCGAAAGGACACCTGCAGTTGTGCCAACGCTGCCAATAGGCAAGTCTTCAAGGAATGCAAAGTGCATGAAGCAGCTTCTGTGGGGCTCATGCCCGCCAAAACCAGAATTCCCCTGAAGGCCGATAGTGCTTGAGCGTAGCTCATAGGTTGCCATTCCGTTTCGCTGGAAATGAAAAACAGAGCATCCGGGACTGTCTCTCCAAAGCGCGAAACAATTGAATCCCATTCTGATCCCAGCAAGAAAAGGTATTTGCACACCCAGCTGTGGTAGTAGGACCCAGAGTCTCCGTAGTACCCACACGACACGAAGCCGAACGGCATCCCCCTCCGGGAGGACTTCGTTCTGTATGAGATGGCCCGCACATTATCTTGAGCAGCTTGAATCGATGTCCATAAGATGTGTTGCGCGTCAGAGAAGCGAAGGCTAGCTGATGCCGAAATGAGAATTGCACCCAGAAATAATCTGAACCCCACTGAGCCCATTTCCAGAAGGAGGGCCCGCTCGCAGTAGGCCAACACGAAAAGAGGAAGCGGAAGGGCTTCCCTTCTCTCTCTCTCAGTCGCGCAGAGCGTGTCCACAAGTGAGACCGCTCGTCAGCAGCCCTGTCAATGGGACTAACGTGCGGGGAAAACATAGAGTCGGCGGAAGCATACAGCTTGGGGAACAAGTTCCGGAAAAACTTCATACACGATGGACATGTCTATACAGGGCTCTTCGCTACCCTTTTCGGGTGAGACGATGGCAGGACTAGGGTAAATTTTCCGGCCACCGTGGGGAAAAGCTTAGTCAGAAAGGACGCTTCTAGAGTTGCTGGTAAAGCTCACCCGACGCACAAGGGGAATTCGTGACCACTCGCCGATAAAAGATGGATCACCTGATAAGTCAGTTGACGTTGGTGTAAAGCATGGGAAGGCCGTGGTCCCCCGGTTCGCCTCATGTCGGCTCCCCTAGACAGCTTTGTGGAATACTTCAAACGGGGCAATTGCCAAGTTGGAGTCAATGTCATCCAGTGGGAAATTGCTGTGCAAGCTTTGACAGATCATATGTATGGTCATCCAGAAGTGTGTCCCGTCGTACGGTGTAGACATGCACCTGCAGACCTGACAGTCTGATGGGATGTTCCAGAGGTTTCCGGTTGCGTCATTGGGAGCCACCGGTCTCCCATGCTTGGCAAAACACGTAAGCAAAAAGCGGCAGGGTCAAGTGGAACAAACGTAGGGAGGCACACCACTCCCACATCGGTCTGGAAATAGAGTGCGGGATGACATTCAGACCCACATGTAACCTCCAGAATAATTTGTTGGAAAAAAAGTCTAAGGAGAGCCCATCCTCCACTGATAATCTGATCATCGTAGCGGTGGAATTAAGTACCGACCTGCAGCGCAGTGGACGGTCAGGCGCATGTGCTTGTATTGGCAATCGGCAAGAAGTCGTAATGTCAATCACTGCGGGACATAGTGGCAATCCTGCGGTTCGAGCGAAGCTGGTACCATGGCGGCACGGATAGGGAAAGGGACGATCCACGCTGTCTTGTGCCAGAACCTGGGCTTCCCTTCTATCAGAAGTAATGCGAGCCTCCACTCCAACCAAGAGCCCTCCGTAGAGATCAGGGAGAGCGAGCCCAAACGTCTTGGCTGCCCCGCGAACCGCCTTCAAACCGTTGGTGACATGCGAACCTGACTTGTGCATGGAAAGAAGAGCATCGACCACTTCCAGCTGTCTGATTGCTGCCCAATTCAAATCCTGTAATGTGCCCATAAACTTCAGCACATGAGCAAGATATCGAACCAAAGTGTTTTCCGAAACTGACTTCAGCAGATTTTGCAGCAGAGTTGATGCGTGACGAGATTCCCCGAGCTCCTGCAACACCGACGAAATGGTTTGCAACAGTGGTTGAACCAGGGCCCATAACTTCAAGCACTTCTGCCAAACTTCAGCATGCAACATCGCAGATGATCTGAAGCCCGCTGGACCCCGAATGCGCGAACCACCATCCAAGTTGACCGGTGCAATGGAAGGCCTGGAAGTCCACGCTGCAGATGCCACTCCAGCTGAGTCCAGGGCGGGCCCAACCGGAGCTTGATGCCTAACTGGCGCATGCCAAATAATCTGCGGCCCTGCGAGGGGCCGGAATTGGAGCAGGGGCCTCCCTAATGTAAGGCGCTGAAAGTCGAGGCCTAACAGAAGGGGGTGACAGAGGATTCGGCGCAAGCCAATTGCCCCACGGTCTGCGAGCAGCCCCTGACAAGCACACCGCCTGACAGCGAGGGACGACCCACAGTCTGCAAAGGCATAAGTGGCTGAAGAGCTTCAATCTCTCTTTCTGAAGATGGCTCCATTGAATCCCCAGAAAGACTTTCAAGAAGACGCCCCGCTCCACGAAGAGAATCACCTGGCCAGCAGGAGCAGCACAGAACCAAAGAAGCCGAGAAATGCGCTAGCACCGTCACACTGTCACATAGACTGGCATGAAGAAGCCTATGATCGCAAAAAGCCCCCCGGTACGCAAGGGCTCCGCACCGCCTGGTGCTCAGCATGAGGGGAAGCCCCTCCCCCGCTAAGAGCAAGTCGCAATCCTAAGATTGTTGTGCCCGTATGCTCAGTCAGAATCTGCGCATGACCTAATGTCTGAGCAAACTGCCTACCGCACTAGTGCACCGACCCGAGTGAGAAGCTGCACATGATTGCGGCTCTCCAAGCGATTAGAGCCCGCCGAGCGCAAGAGAAGGAGTTTTCTCACCCCTGACGCGATCCAACAATCAAGCTCGATTGTCACGCATAAGATCTTGCTATGCCTCGCATGAGAAGTTCCAGAAGCGTCTGTGATCGCCACGAATCTTTTTGACCCCTCAAGGCATCACAAGTGCCGTCGCGCCGATGCTTGACAGCACTACCACCGCCTAGCCCTACCTAAACTGCGTTGCGACCGCCACCTTCGAGGAAGACGAACGCCATACCAAAACTTCCAGCCCGCCTTGAGCTGAGCAGCGCGCCTGCAACCCGAGCAGAGACCATGGTTTTGCCAACACGGCCCACATCAGCAGAAAAATGAGGTATGCCAGGCCCAAAATCGCCGCACCATCGCCCAGACCCAAAGTGCAACTCAGCATCAAAACCCCGCAGTTCATAATAAGCCAGCTCAATGACCACGGCCTCGAGCGATTGTCCGGCGACGAGCATGCCGACCATGCTTCTTGGCCACGTTCTTCGCAAAACGCCCGCACCGCACCAGGCGCAGGGCACGAAGCATGTTCTCGCAAACGTCAGCCCAAGATGAAGAATAAGTAGGGCGGTTGCCACAGCGCTCCAGATGCATGACAAAACCTCGCAGGATAAAAGCAGGGTATTGGCCGCCCTCTGCGCACGTCCGCACAGCAGCATCCAGAAGTTGAGCGACTGTAGTCCAAGATGTAAATGCAACATCGCGCGCCAGCAAGCCGTCCTGAACAACCTGTAGACTGCCATGGGTCCGAGTGTCTCACCGCAGCTCAAGAGAAGCCTCCGAACTCGAAGCAGCCTGCAGATTTGCAAAAGGAACAAAGCGAAGCGTCCTGCCGAGATTGCGCTGCAAGCTGGCGGCCGTAAGCAACAGCTCCGGCCGTTGCCTGGGGTGATTCACACGCATCTCCTGTATGGGCCCACCCCCTTCGGCCGAAGGGGGGCTTAAGCCTTCTCTTCAAGCCCCCCTTAAGGGGGACTTAAGGGGGGAACCTTTAAGCCCCCCCTTAAGCCCCCCTTCAAGGGTCTTCGAAGGGGGGCTTAAGGGGGGCTTCAAGGGGGGGCTTAAGGGTCCCCCCCTTAATGAAAAATTCAATGGACAAATTGTGAGCTCTCCTGGAGTGCCAATGTGAAGCAACAATCAAATGCTCAATCACAGATGCAATCAGCTTCGGAATGCAATCACTCGGTCGACGATCTTTTCAAGGGCAATCGTACTAATCTTGGCGTGTGCCAGACTTGAGCCAATGCACGGTGGCAGTGGTCAAATGTAGGTACAATCTAACACGGTTCCTTGGAATCAGCGCTTGTGCTAAGTCCACAAACAATCTAGCGGAGAAAACTACGGCCAAATCCACACCGGAATCAATCACGCACATTCTAGCAAAAGCAACGCCAGCCACAGAGCCTTCAACGCTCAGCGCCCGCTCCTGCATGCATGCGCCGCACATCATGCTTTGCTGGATTTGAAAAACTCCGGTCGACCCAGCAAACACCACACGTCTAAAAGACTTCCACTCGATGAGCCCCTGGCCACAGCTCGTACCAAGCTTTACGTCATCGACTCCTTGCGACTTCTACCCCCGTACCCCCACATCAATGTTGCGAAATGCTGCCACCCCGGATGTTTGGAGTGGGGCGGCCTACGACAGAGGTACGACGCAAGGGACAGAAGTAAGACACGAGTGATCAGCATTGATGCAGGGGTTAGGGGGAGTTTAGGGGGAGTTTCTGTGGGAATGTGGGGTTCAGATGCAGGGGCTAGGAGGAGTCTATGTGGGAATGTGGGGTTCCACAGGGGAGTCTCTACCGTGCCACACCACTCACGTGGGCAAGTACAGGTTGCAGCATGGAGACGAGTGTCCGACGGAGCCTACAGCTAGCTTTTCTCAGCGACTCAGATTTGCCAGCTAGCACGTCTACCGGAGCGTGGTGTCCAAAGGGCGTGGTGTTGCTTGTGCTTCGGGACGTCTGCCCCGCAGAGTGAAGTACCCTACTCAACACGCCGCGCTGTGGCGGGAATCCCAGTTCGGACTTGTGTGTGACACGCACGTGTAGTCTTGGGCACTTCACGACGCGGGCGAGACGCTCAAAGTACGCGTTTTACCACAACGCGGCGCATGTAGTACCTTCTCCTGGAGGTACTACACCGCCTTTTGCGTGGGAAATGTGCGGAAAAGCAACGTTTAGTACCTATTCCGCGAATCAAATAGATTTTGAATAAAGAAGTCTTTAAACGCGCAGGGTCGCGGTCCAAAATGGGGTTCCCGCCACAGCGCGGCGCGTTTAGTAGGGTACTTCACTCTGCGGGGCAGACGTCCCAAATCGCGCGTTTTGCCACAGCGCGGAGCGTTTAGTACAATGGTTCTGCACGTACTTGACCAAATCACTCAGGGCTCGTGGTCCTAACTGGCCTTGTAGCCACAAAAGAGCAGCGCGTGTCTAGCTGCGGCAAAACGCGTAATTTGGGACCTGCACCCGCGTGGTGAAACACCCCACTACACATCACTTCACTCTCCACGCTGCGGCGGTACCACGGTTTGGGCTGCTGTGCCTGCCGAAAGAAATACCCTACTACACGCGCCGCGCTGCGCCACGCTACAAACCCCTAAACTTCAACACTTCCCTTTCTGGCTAAGAGTGGCACACAACAGCGGCGCGTCCTGTGCCAATCTGCGCGCACGATCGTCCAGTAAAACCCAGCCGCGGCCTTGCCAGAATTGCTCAATAAGCTGAAACTTCCCCTCTGTCCGTACACCCACGTCCTGCCTCCGCAATCCTGATCTTCTATGTGGACAGACAACAAGGGAGACTACACCTTAAGCCCCCCTTGAAGCCCCCCTTAAGCCCCCCCTTCGTCGAAGGTCTGGGGCCCAGCCCCCGCATCTCAGACTCAGGGCTCACCGGTCTGGAGTCGAAAGTGATCCTGGGAGCTTTCCAGAAAGTCTGACAGCCAGTCAGACCTCGTAGCAGAGGAGTCTCCATGAAGACCCATCGGGAGAAGAGGCCATGACAACCCTATTGTCCCAAATAGGTTGCCAGCAGATGACACGCAGCGTGCGCAAGCTGTTTTGCAACTGTCCAGTTTCAGCGAATCCCAAGAACAGAAGTGAATAGCTGAACTCCTTGTTAAAACGTGGTGCAACTTGGCACCCAGCACAGCACTCCTCCACTCTGTGACCTCGAGGCTCTCGTGCAACAAGATGAGAATCAGCCGCCGGCGAGGCACTGGGGCGGCCGCTCGCATGGACAGCCCCCGCGAGCACTGATACTACTCCTAAGCTGCCAAGTGTGTGCTGAAAGCGCGGAGCTGTGCTAGCAATCCGTGATGCTTAAACATGTCATGCCAACCGCCAAGTAGAAAATGCACCAGCTCAAGCAAAGAGCTGTATGTGTGAAAAACGCAGAGCAAGTCTCTTTTCACTCCACGCTTGAGCCAAACACCGAAGTGTTCAGCAAGGTCTCTTGCGGAGTCTCGCGCAGCAAATTCCGTCTCAACTTTGCTAAACAAAGGAGGAATGACATGCAACTGTCCTAACACTTCTCAGGATCTGTACTCACTCAAACAGCAGTGCACAGCCACTCTGTCCCTTGGCCTGTTCCCACCGGCACGAGCGAAGCGAGGGTCGGCGGAAAACAGCAACAGTGCAGTCAGAGCAACACGCACTTCTTCAAGGATGCCCAAAAGCATCTCTAGTGCTGTAAGCGCTCATCACGGTCTTCAAGACAAGTGCAAACATGCAAAAAACATGTGTTCGCCATGCAAATGCCTGTTCAAGCTTCCAAAAACAAAACAGTTCAAGGCAAAAAGAATGAAACCCTTTCTCATGCGCAAAACAAGCATGTCGGTACTCAAGGGCACACCTAAAAGGAGCAAACTTTTCTGCGCCGGGCTGCAAGCCGTCGTAGACGAGTCCGAAGATGAATTCACATGCAAGGGAAGAGAACCTCAGCCACTTTGGGCAAGGGCGGCCCTACGTCCTGGACTACAGGTGGCTGGTTACACCCGCCAACCTCAGTCGTTTTCAGACGAGGGGTAGGCCCTACCAAAGACTGTACAGCCGGGGTTCTACTTTGGGTGCGGACCAACTGCAGCACACGCGGCTCCAAATGTGGGGTCGAACAATCCAAGCAATTTTGGCTTCGCTTGAGTGGCCCCCCTCTGTTCTCTCATGTTTATCACTTCCACCGGCAAGCTGTCTGTTGGAAATTCTTGTTCTTGGAGAATGATTTTTCCACACTGGATGCCTGCCTGTGGGCGGGTCGCCTTGATGTAGCAGTTTGGAACGTACGGGCTTGGGTTTGGGCCCCAGAATAGGAATTCGTGACCCCAAAATAGGGGCCGCCAAGCGGCCCCGATTTTGGGGTCCTCTAGTTGCCAGTCAAAATATGTTAAAGGAGGTTGGCTGCATTTCGCGGCTCCTTTTCTGGGGCCGCGAGACGGCCCCAGTTTTGGGGTCGCAAGTTTGATTCCTGCACCCACAGCGGCTGAATCTCGTCAGCTGCGCATGTCATTGATTGTATTGACTTTGGGGAGCGTCTGGTGGAGGACCGTTTGGAAGGTCGGAACTTGTCCAAAGCAGCTTTGTGCTCGCCCTTAAAAGTGCTGCAGCCAGCGGAATGCAACTGTGGAGGGCCGACCTGGCGAAGCCAGAATTGCTTGTGTTTTGCGGGCCTTAAAATGGGGTCGCCCGTCTTGAGCTGTGCAGAGTTATGGTATCGAGAGGTGTGGCTGACGGTTCGGAATTTGTGCACGGTGCTTAACTCCAAAACCCCCTCATGCACGACATGGGCTCACCTGGCTCTCGCCAGATTTTTTTTGCTCTTTTAGCAGAGACCCATTTGCAAATTTCTTGCCTCTGCCTTGCATTTGCTGCCAGACCGGTTGTTGCGTTCCCTCAAAAAGAACAGTTCCAACTAGCAGAGACCCATTTGCAATTTCTTGCCTCTGCCTTGCATTTGCTGCCAGACCGGTTGTTGCGTTCCCTCAAAAAGAACAGTTCGAACTAGCAGAGACCCATTTGCAATTTCTTGCCTCTGCCTTGCATTTGCTGCCAGACCGGTTGTTGCGTTCCCTCAAAAAGAACAGTTCGAACTGCACTTTTCGCTGTCGGAGGTTGCACCTCTACTTCAATTTCCCTTTTTGCTCTTTGAGTCAATTCCATCGTGTAATCGGAGTCTTTTATTGCTTCATGGTTGCGTGTCTCTTTGCGCAGGAGGTGCATTCGGCTGTCACAAACCACAGGCGTTGCTCAGCAATTCCGCACCCCGCGCAACACAGACCCGTCTCCTCCCCCGCACACAGGCCCGTGGTGGTTTCTGAATTTCTGGAAACATGTGGACGAGCAGGACGCTGTTTGTGTCAACTGGCATTTGATTTTTGGTGTTTTTCAGTCTGCTTCAAACTGTTAGAAGTGCTGCTTGAGTCAGATTACTGACCACACTCATTTTGTCTCGTTTCCTTTCGTATGCTGTCAGCTCAAGAAAAAAATCGAGTGCTGCACACTCTTTTTTTTTGGTAGCAGACTTCTGAGAGCTGTCAAGCGCCGCAGCTCACCCGTACAAGGTTGGAGTTGAAGGTTCTCCCAGAAGGTACCTGTGCCGAGAAAGACATGGACTTTGACTTGTTTAGACCAGATCCTGCTTGTCCTATGAGTCCGCCTGCAGCTCAAAGGTGGAAGTGTTCTTGCTGCTGTGTCTGGAACGCCTGTTCGGCCACCAGTGCCGCCGACGTCCACTTTGGGTGCGGACCAACTGCAGCACACGCGGCTCCAAATGTGGGGTCGAACAATCCAAGCAATTTTGGCTTCGCTTGAGTGGCCCCCCTCTGTTCTCTCATGTTTATCACTTCCACCGGCAAGCTGTCTGTTGGAAATTCTTGTTCTTGGAGAATGATTTTTCCACACTGGATGCCTGCCTGTGGGCGGGTCGCCTTGATGTAGCAGTTTGGAACGTACGGGCTTGGGTTTGGGCCCCAGAATAGGAATTCGTGACCCCAAAATAGGGGCCGCCAAGCGGCCCCGATTTTGGGGTCCTCTAGTTGCCAGTCAAAATATGTTAAAGGAGGTTGGCTGCATTTCGCGGCTCCTTTTCTGGGGCCGCGAGACGGCCCCATTTTTGGGGTCGCAAGTTTGATTCCTGCACCCACAGCGGCTGAATCTCGTCAGCTGTGCATGTCATTGATTGTATTGACTTTGGGGAGCGTCTGGTGGAGGACCGTTTGGAAGGTCGGAACTTGTCCAAAGCAGCTGTGTTGCTCGCCCTTAACAGTGCTGCAGCCAGCGGAATGCAACTGTGGAGGGCCGACCTGGCGAAGCCAGAATTGCTTGTGTTTTGCGGGCCTTAAAATGGGGTCGCCCGACAGCCTCATAACTGTGCAGCTTTGAGATCGTACAAAGACAGGGAAATTGTTGCAGAGGTGACTCTGCATTTCTGAACAGAGCAGATCAAGCCATGCAGAGTTATGGTATCGAGAAGGTCGGCCGGAACAGATCATACAAGAGCGGCGGAATTTTCTGGAAGGTATCTCCACCAGATCTGAACAGGACTTCTTGAGCTGTGCAGAGTTATGGTATCGAGAGGTGTGGCTGACGGTTCGGAATTTGTGCACGGTGCTTAACTCCAAAACCCCCTCATGCACGACATGGGCTCACCTGGCTCTCGCCAGATTTTTTTTGCTCTTTTAGCAGAGACCCATTTGCAAATTTCTTGCCTCTGCCTTGCATTTGCTGCCAGACCGGTTGTTGCGTTCCCTCAAAAAGAACAGTTCCAACTAGCAGAGACCCATTTGCAATTTCTTGCCTCTGCCTTGCATTTGCTGCCAGACCGGTTGTTGCGTTCCCTCAAAAAGAACAGTTCGAACTAGCAGAGACCCATTTGCAATTTCTTGCCTCTGCCTTGCATTTGCTGCCAGACCGGTTGTTGCGTTCCCTCAAAAAGAACAGTTCGAACTGCACTTTTCGCTGTCGGAGGTTGCACCTCTACTTCAATTTCCCTTTTTGCTCTTTGAGTCAATTCCATCGTGTAATCGGAGTCTTTTATTGCTTCATGGTTGCGTGTCTCTTTGCGCAGGAGGTGCATTCGGCTGTCACAAACCACAGGCGTTGCTCAGCAATTCCGCACCCCGCGCAACACAGACCCGTCTCCTTCCCCGCACACAGGCCCGTGGTGGTTTCTGAATTTCTGGAAACATGTGGACGAGCAGGACGCTGTTTGTGTCAACTGGCATTTGATTTTTGGTGTTTTTCAGTCTGCTTCAAACTGTTAGAAGTGCTGCTTGAGTCAGATTACTGACCACACTCATTTTGTCTCGTTTCCTTTCGTATGCTGTCAGCTCAAGAAAAAAATCGAGTGCTGCACACTCTTTTTTTTTGGTAGCAGACTTCTGAGAGCTGTCAAGCGCCGCAGCTCACCCGTACAAGGTTGGAGTTGAAGGTTCTCCCAGAAGGTACCTGTGCCGAGAAAGACATGGACTTTGACTTGTTTAGACCAGATCCTGCTTGTCCTATGAGTCCGCCTGCAGCTCAAAGGTGGAAGTGTTCTTGCTGCTGTGTCTGGAACGCCTGTTCGGCCACCAGTGCCGCCGACGTCCACTTTGGGTGCGGACCAACTGCAGCACACGCGGCTCCAAATGTGGGGTCGAACAATCCAAGCAATTTTGGCTTCGCTTGAGTGGCCCCCCTCTGTTCTCTCATGTTTATCACTTCCACCGGCAAGCTGTCTGTTGGAAATTCTTGTTCTTGGAGAATGATTTTTCCACACTGGATGCCTGCCTGTGGGCGGGTCGCCTTGATGTAGCAGTTTGGAACGTACGGGCTTGGGTTTGGGCCCCAGAATAGGAATTCGTGACCCCAAAATAGGGGCCGCCAAGCGGCCCCGATTTTGGGGTCCTCTAGTTGCCAGTCAAAATATGTTAAAGGAGGTTGGCTGCATTTCGCGGCTCCTTTTCTGGGGCCGCGAGACGGCCCCAGTTTTGGGGTCGCAAGTTTGATTCCTGCACCCACAGCGGCTGAATCTCGTCAGCTGCGCATGTCATTGATTGTATTGACTTTGGGGAGCGTCTGGTGGAGGACCGTTTGGAAGGTCGGAATGTTAAGTTTCAATATTCAGGTCATAAAAAAAATCTGCTGAAATTAAGCTTCTTGCGAAGGTTGCTTGTGTACGAGGTGCCTGGTTGGACAGTGCTGACGTCTAAAGGCAATCATCCATGTTGAGTCCTTTCACGGGTAGGTAGCTCTGTCCCAGATCTATCATAAACCTCTGCTTGGAATACCCGGTGATGCTTTCTTGCTGCTATTTAGCATCCCGACTGGTGCTTGATTTTTCCTACGCAGTCCCTTGCCACATTCCTTCTGACTTCATTGTGTGTCAAGAAAAAAGGACTTGAAACAGAAAAAAGCTCGCCTTTGTTTTTACATACAGCTGAATGCCGGACCGTAGTCCTTTGCCTTAAGCTTAACACGGTTTGTCTTGCCTGCAAGATAAGGAGAAATCTTCTCTGCAGAGGAACATAGCGGAATCAAAACTATGCTTCAGCAGAAAACTCGTCATTCTATGTGACAACATACATTTTATCGGCAGACATTTCCTGAGGCAGAATTTTGTGAAAGAAACAGTTTGTTGTCTGATAGAAAGCATCTTTTTGTTTACACGAAAGATTTGTCACGGTAAATGTTATTGTTAAATCTAAAACTATTGAAATCTTTACTTTGGCAGATTTTACATAGTCTTTCTAACTTACCTTAGCAGCCTTTTTTAAATAATGTTCATGTTTTTCTGATATTTCTTATTACAGCAGTGCCAGCAATTCATTTTATAAGGGAAAGATTTTTTTGCTGCGCATTTACTTTGGCAGTTATTTTAAATACTTTTTGTTTTTATTTTTCGAAAATCTGTGTTTCAACAGATCAGTTTATAAACGCATTTTTGGTTTTTTTTTTGAAAAAAATAGTTCAGCAGCTTTTTTTATAAAAAAAATCTTTATTTTTTTATTATTTTTTTCTTCACAGACCTTTATTTCAGCAAAAAAAACGTAATTTCAGAGGATTTTTTTTATAAAAAAATCTTTTTTTATTTTTTCTGCACAGACCTTTATTTCAGCAAAAAAACCGTAATTTCAGAGGACTTTTTTTATAAAAAAAAATCTTTTTTTATTTTTTTCTGCACAGACCTTTATTTCAGCAAAAAAACCGTAATTTCAGTTTATTTTTTTTTTATAAAAAAACCTTTTTTTTATTTTTTCTGCACAGACCTGTTTTTCAGCAAAAAAACCGCAATTTCAGATGATTATTTTTATAATTTTTTTTTTTTCTGCACAGACCTTTATTTCAGCAAAAAAACCGTAATTTCAGAGGATTTTTTTTATAAAAAAAATCCTCTGAAATTAAGGCCTTTTTGAAAAAATCACATTCTAAATCTTGATGCAGAAAACCTGCAAAACCTGAATTTGTATCAGAAAATAGAGTGCTGATTCGCTATCTGCACTCTAGATTTTGAATGAATTTCAGGTGTTTTGGGGTTTTTGGCACTGTTTTTAGAGTGTGAATTTTTCAAAAAGGCCTTAATTTCAGAGGATTTTTTTTATAAAAAAAATCCTCTGAAATTACGGTTTTTTTGCTGAAATAAAGGTCTGTGCAGAAAAAATATAAAAAAGATTTTTTTTATAAAAAAAATCATCTGAAATTACGGTTTTTTTGCTGAAATAAAGGTCTGTGCAGAAAAAAATAAAAAAAAATATTTTTTTTATAAAAAAAATGCTCTGAAATTACGGTTTTTTTGCTGAAATAAAGGTCTGTGCAGAAAAAATAAAAAAAAGTTTTTTTTATAAAAAAAATCATCTGAAATTACGGTTTTTTTTGCTGAAATAAAGGTCTGTGCAGAATTTTTTTTTTTAACAAAAAATCTGCGGAAATAAAGATTTTGAAACAAAAAATAAAAAATGTTTTTTTTATGAAAAAATTGCTGGAATGAAGAATTTGGGAAAAATTTAAAAAGTATAAAAAAATCTGCTGAAATAAAGATGAAAAAATAAGAAAAATAGTTTATTAAAAAAATCTACTGGAACGAAGAACTTGAAAAAACGTAAAAAGAATACTTTTTTTTACAAAAAAAGCTGCTGAAATACAGATTTTGAAAAAATATTTTTTCTATAAAAAAATTTGCTGAAATACAGATTTTGAAAAACATTATCAAAAAAATTGCTGAAACAAAGATTTTGAAACAAAAAACAAAAAAAGTTTTATAAAAAAAATATCTGCTGGAATGAAAACTTTTGGAAAAAGTTTATAAAAAAAGTCTGCTGAAATAAAGACTTTGAAAAAATAAAAGAAATATTTGTTTTTCATAAAAAAAAATCTGCAGGAATGAAGAATGTGAAAAATATTTTTTTAATATAAAAAAACTGCTGAAACAAAGACTTTGAAAAACAAGAAAAATATTTTTTAAATCTGCTGAAAAAGCCTACAAACAGTGGTGCTGACACACAGACACCAGACGCCTCTGCATAGCAGAGTTAGCAGAGGAACACTACTCCTGAAATGGAGGACCCGGTCGTCGACCAAAATGCGAGCAACAAGAGAAAAGTCTTCCGAAGCGCACATGTGCTTGATCGGTTTCTTTCTCAGCTTGCAGCCATTGCCAAAACCTTAATTCCAGTAGATTTTTTTTATCCCCCTCTAAAGGCAGTAATATTGAAATTTAACAACCGTGGGATCGATTGCCCGATGTAGCGCCGGCACGGTTGATTTCAGAGCCTGTTTTTTTTGTGGACACAGATACAGAAACCTATCTATGACATGACTGGTATATATATATATATGTATATATGTATATGTATATATATATATATGCTACCCCCTCCCCGAAAGATCCATGTTGTTTTTGCTCTTTGACGTGCTTTTACGGCTTATGCAGCCTACCAACGATGTCAGACCTTGTGCGACTGCCTGCGTATATAAACTTGTGTGTGTGTATATATATATTTATATATATATATATACAAATGCTACCTTATACATGTATAGAATGTATGTATGCATATATATATATATATATGCCACCACCCCCCTCCCCCCCCCCACCCCCCTAAATACCAACAGACCCACGCATTTCGACCTGTGCGCAGCCGCTGCTGCTGCTGCTGCTACTGTGCCTGCTCCTACTACTGCCGTTGAGATGGTAACCCCTCCCATGAGCAATGTCGACCATGCAATTGCTGTGTTGTTGCAGCTACCAGTAGGAGCCCAAACCACTGTAAATACCATTAGATTCTGTATCGATTCTTTGGCGCCTACTGTTTATGCGCATCACAACGCAGTACTCAAAATTTGAAAACAAGTACCAGTTTCGTGGCTCTGTTTCTTGTCGTGGCATATGCTCCAGCTACTACTACTTACGACTACTCACTACTATTTACTGCTACTTATAACAACAACAACAACTACTACTACTACTACTGCTACTACTACTAATACTACTATGAAACTGCTACTGTTACTACGACTACTGCTGCTGCTACTACTAATGCTACTATTGCAAATACTCGTGCTACGATTACTGTTTCTACTTAATCTTAATCTTCACCACATTACTGTTGATGTTGGTTCCTCGTATTAGATTAATCCCTACCACTTCTTCAAGTCTCATCAAGATGGTTGTATCAAACCACCACAAGAGTCATAATACTACTGCTGCTACTACTACTACCACTACGGCTACTTACTACAGTCAACTACTACGAGTAGTAACCAAACATGAACATTAATAACGTTCCGGCTCTAGCCTTGATCCTGGTTTACTACTACCGCCTTGCCCTTAAAAGCCTTATGCTAGTAACAAAACTCCTGCTAAAATGCTTTAGGCTTTAAGCCATTCTTCCATTCTCTCATAAAGCCAAAATATGTTCATTTCCAGTTGTTTAGGTGGGACTAATGAACAACATTAAGAGACTCTTCCACTTACACTATTCTATTCGATTTACCCTGCAGACTTAATAGTGTACACTGAATCAGAAGCATCACATTTATCATCCTTTTGCATCAGGACTTGTGCAATCCTCTACCGTCTCTTGGAAAACAAATACAAACCTTGGTAGTGGTTGTAAGTGTTGTACAGTTTCACGTGACAACCAGACCAAGTTTCACCTAAATACCTACAAAAGAAATTTGAAACACAAATGGATGTCAGTGTTGCTTTTGTCATGGTTTGATCCCCCAGGTGATCAAACTACTTTCCCCCAATGTACTGCGGCGATTCAATTTTTCGGAGTGAGTCCATGAGCTAGAATTTTAAAATGAACCCATCTTTCAGCGAGGCGGCAAAGCAGAAGTCCCCAGTAAATAAGAACGCGAATAGGGCGCAAGAAGACATTCTGCACCGCGCGGGTCACTCAGCAAGTTCTCTTTGGAAGCCTCCCAGAGACTGCCGTTTTGAAAGGGTATAGCACTTTAGCTATGTTTTTGCAAAAGTGCTGTACTGTCCCAAAGAAACAACGTTTTTGCCAACACGCTGTATTGTCACAAAGAACCAATCTTGCCCAGTCTTTCAGGCTAGCTTCGAACAAGATTGTTTTTGATTGTTTTTGCAAGAAACTAACAAAAACTGTTTTTGCCAAAGTGCTTTACGGTCCCAAACAAGCCCAAAAAACAGTCTTTGCAGGTTAGTGGGGCAAGGTGGCCACTGGTTTGTTTGACGTTTTGGGTGCCGCAGACATGCACATGCAGACTGACACAGGAGCCGTGAAGAAACCAAGAAGCGCAGAGGACCACATTGAAATATTGAAACACATTGATTTCAATATGGCGAATCCAAGATCCAAGATCTAAGATTGCACGGGACTCCTGGAAGGAATCTTGGATTCAGGGAAAGCCATATTGAAATATTGAGGCCATATTGAATTTCAATATGACGGATCCAAAGATCCAAGATGTAAGATTGTACGGACTCTTGGAAGGAATCTTGGATTCAGGGAGAGCCATATTGAAATATTGAGGCCATGTTGAATTTTAATATAGCAGATCCAAGATCCATGATCCAAGGTTCCTCCCCAATCCCATGCATCTGTGGATCTTGGATCCCCATATGAAATTCATGTGGGTTCAATTTTCAGTATGGGCCGGCCGGACAAGCCATATTGAAATAGTGAAGCCATAATTGAATTTAATTGACGGATCCAAATTCCAAGATCTAAGATTGTGCGGTACTCTTGAGGAAATCTGGATTCAGGGAGAGCCATATTGAAATATTGAGGCCATATTGAATTTTAATATAGCAGATCCAAGATCCATGATCCAAGGTTCCTCCCCAAGAGTCCCGTGCAATCTTGGATCTTGGATCTTGGATCCGCCATATTGAAATTCAATGTGGTTCAATATTTCAATATGGGCCGGGCCCCGGGAAAGCCATATTGAAATAGTGGGCCGCATTGGGTTTCAATGTGGTCGGTTCGTGCAGTGATGAGGAGATGAACCGAGACATGTGAGTGGAGGGAGGGGCTTGTGCCGTCATGAGGAGACGATAGCGAGCGGAAGAATGGTCGTGACGAGATGCTCGCGAGGGGGAAAGAGGTGAACACAGAGAAAATGCATGGATCTTAGGGGGGGGTACCATATATATATATATATATATGTATGTATGTATATAAGATACGTATCCACACATGTGTATACACATAAATATATAAATATATATATATATATATATATATATATATACACACCATATGTGTGGGCAGCAGACAAAAGGGAACCATGATTTTCAGAGACATACCGAATTGAACT